>CM068955.1:4856538-4876316 GCA_035128595.1 Eptatretus atami
CTTCAGCGCAGGAGGTTCCAATAAGCGTAAAGGCCTTTGTTTCCACAGCATCAAGCTCAGCAAGATGTGAGGCAGGGGAGTGAGCGCTGCAGAAACCTGGGTGGGACAAACCACGGAAAGAGGCGAGCATGCAAGACTAGAAAAGAGGCGGTAGAAGACAGAGTTAACTAACCTGTCTGCAATGGCAAAGTGATAGGCCGAAAGATCCAACTTCAGCGCAGGATATTCCAATAATCATAGAGGCCTTTGTTTCCACAGCATCAAGCTGAGCAAGCTGTGAGGCAGGGGAGTCAGGCCAGAGAAGAGAGCAGCACTCAATCAAGCTGTGGATAGGAGTTCAGGTGTGGCAAGGAAGGGCTTTGTATGAGGGAGAATGCCCAGTTGGTGGCTGGCTTTGAAGGTCAACTTTGAAATGTGATTTGCCCAAGAAAGATCATGGCAGACAGTGAGACCCAAAAACTTGAATGAAAGGACTTCAACAAGAGGATTGTTGAGAAAGTATATGGGGGGGGGGGGGGGGTCCAGACGGTCCTTTAGGAGAGACATCGTGAGAGTGTGAGATTTGGTCCGGATTGAAAGACATGTTCAACGTGTTGGACCAGTTTGTGATTTTACCCAGATCTGCAGAGAGCAAAGAAGCTGCTGCTTGCCGGTCGGAGGGATGACAGATGGTACGGCAGAGGGTGGAGTCATCAGCAGAGATAAGGGGGATTTTCCAGAGAGTCGGAGAGATCATTGATGAAAACCAGAAAACCAGAAAACCACAGGGCCTAGAACGCTGCCTTGAGGAAGCTAGGAAGCTGAAATCTGGGTGCAATCGTGAAGAAGTGCTTTGGCAAAAAAGTTGTTTTATTGTTTGTTAAATCAATTAATTACCTAATTATGATGGATTAATTTAATTCATTAATTATTTTCTTTCTCATCTGGGCAATAGCTCAGGCACCTTTTGAGTGAGGAAACTGATATTTGGACATGACAGTGAACAAATGATTCGGCTATAAAGGGTATTTTCAATTTATTGATTAACTAGCGTGGATTGGCTCGCTACACTTGCCTCACCACACGTCGTTGCAGAGATTGATGTCACAGATTTGCTGTTGTCATGATTTACATTTTACACCAATAATAATACAAACATTTCTTTTCGACAAATTTATTACTTACAAAATCGAAGATTTTTCAAGTATATTGGTCAGTCAATTTTGTTATTCTGTCTGTCTGTTTGTCAATTACCTACAGGTCACAATTTTAAACCGATCTTCACAAAACTTCACCACATGGTAGAGTTTGTCATAAACAAGAAGTCTCTTGTTTTTGAGGTCAAATGGTCAAAAGGTCAACATAGGCCAAAGGTCAACAACTTTGGTGAGATTTCTAAAATCTTCAATCTTCATCCGATTGCCTTGAAATTGTAAGAGGATTTGCATATCAGGTCACTGAATTCAACCACCAATTATTTTTGAGGTCAACATCGACCAAAATGTCAACATAGGGCAAAGGTCAACAACTTTGGTGAGATTTCTAAAATCTTCAATTTTCATCCGATTGACTTGAAATTTTAAGAGGATTTGCATATCAGGCCACTGAATTCAACCACCAATTATTTTTGAGGTCAACATCGACCAAAATGTCAACATAGGCCAAAGGTAAACAACTTAGATGAGATTTCTAAAATCCTCAATTTTCATCCCATTGACTTGAAATTTGAAGAGGATAAATATTTCAGGTCACTGGATTCAACCACCAATTATTGTTGAGGTCAACATCAGCCGAATTTCTAAAATTGACAATTTTCAATTGATTGACTTGAAATTTGAAGAGAAGTTGCACATTTGGTCATTGAATTCAACAACCAATTATTGTGGAAGTCAAATTTGTTTTATGGATTTTGCAAGTAACATGCTCTGCACGACGTCTTTTTCTTGTTTTTTCTTTTTCAGCGTTGCCCGGGTGGGGGGAGGGTGGGTACTGAGAAGTGGGAGAAGCAGGAGAGCCCCTCGGACAGCACCGACAAAATGGGCTACGAATGCTTTGTCCCATCGTCGCAGAATGACAAGGTGTCCTGTGTGTTTTGGGATCGTCCCATTTAACACTTTCCTGGGACGCCATTTGTGCTGTGCCATAACTCAAATCGCCGGTGCACATGTGCAAGTAGCTCGGCAGAAATAGTGCAACAGTTAAAGCGACAGTTTCTTCCGCTTAATCATGTGGGACACAGCACAACACGAAACGACACAACAGGAGGGACACGGCACGTCATCCTCCCTCAATTGCGGCAGATGACCTAACTGAACTATACAACCGCCAAGCGATGGAACGACTATAGGCACATTTGTGGAAAATCGAAAATTATTCCCCCGTTGAGTTAAATCATTCCCGCGATATAACCCGTTACTGTTAATTAATATATGCTATGTTATAATGTTGTCATCGTTTTTGTTATACATTTTGTAATTAGCATGCCATGCCGGTTGAAGGATAGTATTAAGCTGCTTTATATACCTTAACATGGGCGTGTTTTAAAACATGGGAATTCTAATGGATTTTTTTTAGAATAGTCAAGTCTTAAAGGGTCTAGAGGATCTTCGGGTATTTGGGTCTTTTGGTTCTCTGAGACTTTTGGGTCTCTGTGTCCTCGGGACTTTTGGATCCTTGGGGACTTTTTGGTCTTGGGGGTCTTAAAGGGTCTTCAATGTTTGAAGGTGTCTCAGCAGTCGACAGGGTCAAAAGGTAAATTCAAGTGGTGCATAATGAATGGACGCATGCAATTAAGACAAAATTATGACACAACAACACACCAGCAAACACACACACACACACGGGGGGGGGGGAGGAGGAGAGAGGCGGGGGTTAGGGAAGAGGAGAGGATCGGGCGAGAGAGGAGAGGGATGCGGGCGGGGGGAGAGAGAGAGAGGGATCGGGCGGGGGAGAGAGAGAGAGGGATCGGGGCGGGAAGAGAGAGAGGATCGGGGCGGAGGGAGAGAAGAGGGATCGGCGGGGAGAGAGAAAGAAGGATCGGGGCGGGGGAGAGAGAGAGGGATCGGGGCGGGAGGAGAGGAGAGGGATCGGGACGGGAGAGAGAGAGGGATCGAGGGCGGGAGAGAGAGGGATCGGGTGGGGGAGAAGGAGGGATCGGGGCGGGAGAGAGAGGGATCGGGGCGTGGCGAGAGAGAGGGGATCGGGGGGAGGGAGAGAGAGGATCGGCGGCGGGAGGAACGAGAGGGATCGGGGCGAGAGAGAGAGAGGGATCGGGGCGGGAGAGAGAGAGGATCGGGGCGGAGAGAGAGAGGGATCGCGGGCGCGGGAGAGAGAGGGATCGGGGGCGGGAGAGAAGAGGAGGGGCGGGGATGAGAGGGGTAGGGGCGGGGAGAGAGGGGTGGATAGGGTGAGAAGCGCAGAGTGAGAAGAGAGTGAGGGAGGGGGAGGAAAGGAGAGAGAAGGAGGAGGAATTCCGGCACATGTGACGCACAGCTGAACCCATCCGGAGAGAGAGCACACACATCGATGAACACCCTGCCTGTGAAACACCGGGATGACAATGTTTAGCTGGTCAGGATATGAACCCAGGCGAGAACAGCTTAGAGCGAGCATTCGTTACTTCTCGGCAATCCTGCCATGATCTGGCAGGATTGATCTAAATTGATCCGAGCAGCAGTTCTGACTGCAAAAATAGATATATTTAAAAACAAAAAAAAAGCTTTCATTGTCATTTGGCACCATTCTTTGAGACTCTTCCTCCTCGACCTCGGAAAGTTGTATGGTGAGGGAGGAAAGCGTGAGAGAAGGAAGGGAAGGCAGCATGAGGGATGGGGAGAAAGCAGCATGAGTGAGAGAGGGGGAAGAAGTCAGTGAGAGGGAGAGAGAAGAAGAAGTCAGCGGGAGGGGCGGTGGAGAGAGAGCGACGCGGCAGGGCGAGAACGGCCAGCTGGAGGAGGGGGGAGAACCGGCAGCGCGGGGGAGAGGCAGCCGGGGGAGAAGGCAGTGCGAGGGAGGGGGAGAGCAGCGCGAGGGAGAGGGCAAAGGCGCGAGAGGCAGCGCGAGGAGGGGGGAGAAGCCAGCGCCGAGGAGAGGGAGGCGAGAGAGCACGCGCGCGAGGGAGGGGGAAGAAGGCAGCGCGAGGGAGGGGGAGAAGGCAGCGCGAGGAGGGGGGAACGAAGGCAGCGAGGGCAGAGGGGGGAGAAGGCAGCGCGAGGGAGGGCAGGGGAGAAGGCAGCGCCGACGGAGAGGGGGAGAAGCCAGCGCGAGGGCAGGCGGGAGAAGCAGCGCGAGGGAGGAGGGGAGAAGCAGCGCGAGGGAGGGGGGAGAAGGCAGCGCCGAGGGAGGGGGAGAAGGCAGCGCGAGGAGGGGGGAGCAAGGCAGCGCGCGAGGGAGGGGGAGGAAGCAGCGCGAAGGGAGCCGGGGGAGAAGCAAGCGCGAGGGAGGGGCGAGAAGGCAGGCAGAGGGGCAGCGGGGGCGAGAAGGCAGCGCGAGGGAGGGGGGGAGAACGCAGCGCGAGCGGCAGGGGGCGAGAACGGCTAGCGTGAGGGAGGGGGAGAAGCAGCGCCGAGGGAGGGGGGAGAAGGCAAGCGCGAGGAGCGCAGGGGGAAGAAGGACAGCGCGAGGGAGGGGGAGAAAGGCACGCGACGGGGAGGGGGAGAAGCGCAGCGCGAGGGAGGGGGAGAAGGCAGCGCGAGGAGGGGGAGAAGGCAGCGAGGGAGGCGGCGGAGAACGGCCAGCGCGAGGAGAGGCCGGCGAGAAGGCACGCGACGGGACGGCGGCGAGAAGGCACGCGAGGGAAGGCGAGAGAAGGCAGACGTGAGGGAGGGGGGAGAAAGGCAGCGCGAGCGGAGGGGGAGAAGGCAGCGCGACGGGAGGGGGAGAAGCAGCGCGAGATGGAGGAGGAAACAGTCAGCGCGAGGCGCAAGGAGGGAGAAGCGCAGCGCGGAGGAGGGGGGCGAGGCAGAAGTCAGCGGGAGGGAGATGGGGAGAAAGGTTCGCGCGCAAGGAAGGGGGAGAAGGTCACCGTAAATGGGGGAGGGCAGAGGCAGCAGTGAGAGCATCGGGGGAGAAGGTAGCACGACGGGAGGCGCTGGTCGAGGCACGTGCAGGCGGCGGAGGGGCAGGCCGAATGGCAGGCAGGGGTCGGGAAGGAAGGGCCAGCGTGAGGAGAGGCGGCGGTGATTGAGAAGTGGAAGGCGCACGGGTACCAGGGAAGGGAATGACAATGGGGCCTAATGCGGCGAGGGATGGGAAATGGTAAGGGCTGGCTCGAGGAGAGTGCGAGCGGGAGCGGATGGGAATAGACAGCGCACCAGAATCGGTATTACCGGGGCAATAAAACACGTCCAAACAGCAGCGTTTTTTCCCTTCTAACCACAATGTTCTATATAAAACCACGGCGGTAGCATTTAAAAATCAAAAACTAATGCATTTGGTAAAGGCCTGCCTGCATGTAGTCGTCCCCCCCCCCCACCACCCACACACATTCCTCCCCATGGTCCCCACACACATTCCCTCCCCACGCGTACCCCCTCCACCACACATTCCTCCCCACGGTCCCCCCCCCCCACACACATTCCTACCAACCGGTCAGCCACCCACACTCCTCCACACACCACACCACACACACCACACCAACACACACACACACACACACAATCCTCCACCAACCTCGTCAGGTTCTGTACTAAACGTGCACACCACACCGCGCGATTTACTCAACCTTTCACTCGTACACATGCACGGATTTCCCCACACCTGCACTGCACGGTGACATGTCCAGTGTGGCTCCGAGGCTTCGGCGCTGCAGAAGTACATGGTTCATGAGACTGTCGCATAATCTCCTCCACAGCGCCACACACCACGGGCCCAAGTGCGAGTTCAGACCGCGCACCCGCGCACCGCACACATCTCACAGAGAGTCATTTGTTCCCATTTCTACCACGTCCATGTATGCTGTCTTCATACCTCTTCGCTTGTAGAAACTATAATAGTATGTTTATATTAATATGTTGTAATGTTAGCAAATCGCCCAAAACAGAAACAGCAAACTGCGTGTGTAATGGAAGAAAAAAAGGACCCCTGTGGACTGTGCCGTCATGGATTGCAAAAGCAGGTTATGAAACACGGCGTTTCACTCAATTAAGTTACACTTTCTGCAAATTCCATAATCTTTTATTCACCCAATATAATCGTTCAAACAATAGAAAAAGTGAAGTCTAATGCTTTGCTTCAATAAATACACTCAGTTATAAAAATCGCTAGTTTGTTAAAATTTTCGGATTTCATTCCAGATTTCGACACTAATCTTGTTCACCAGATCCGATTCTCAAATCCGACATATTGTTGCGGGCCGGGAGTCGGTGGCGAGAACGACCACGAGGTGGGGAAAGCTTGCGTCGTCTCCCACCAAACTCCCCGGAATTGTAGGCCGTCGCTCAGATAACTCCACGAGCCGGCGGGTCGTTTAACCGACCGTGGAACGCCAATATCTCGACCGTGTGGCGTAGGGTTATTTTGTCCAGATCCAATGTACCTAAGTAACCACTGGTCTTGGCCACCGGGGATCCACGCCCTCGGAACGCCTGGCCGAATCGGATTCACTCTACCGGCAGCGGTAAAATTACACCTTCAGACGACCACTCTGCCACCCACCTTTCCGGCTCGGATGCAGTCGAGCGGGCCTGCCCAGGACGTCCCGGCTACAATTGTCTGATTACCGGGGATAAAACTCCGCCTAAACTCAGATCCGAACCATGCTGGACCAATGCAAGAAGGGATAGAAACGGACTGGGAACATTTCTCACAAGTTTTATTTAGAGTAAAAGACAAAGGCAAGACTTAGCGCGAATATGCAAGCAAGGAATATTTACAATGTTCCAAAAACACTTATTCAGTTCTACTTATAAGACGGGCCCACACGCAGACACACACACAAATTAAAATAAACCTAGAGTTCTTTATTGGACCCTCGCAGCCGAGGAGAGAGACGAGCTGGGGGTCAGAGTCCAGCTGGGTACCTGACCGTCGGAGGAAGGGGGTGCTCCGCGGTGCGGCACCTGACAAAGGTTGTTGGTTTGGTCCCCAGTCGCACGTGTGGGACTCGTTCGTGGCAGAGATCGGGTGGTGAATAGCGCGGTCCACAGAGGGGGGTCAGGGTCGCTCTTTCATTTCCTTGTAAAGGGCCAGCAGAGACACGTTCGCCGCCTTCATGACCTTCTGCTCAACCCTCTGCTTCAAAAGAACTGCACGCTCAACAACAACCCCGTCGAAAACCCCCCGAAACAACCTTCGTAACAACCGAAAAAAAACCGTTACACATGTGGTTCAAAGCACGTTACTCATAGGTTAGAAATAAGTTTCGAGTACGCTAAACATTACCGTCGACGTGTTTCGACTTATGAGTAACTTACAAGTAACGTGTGTCGACGTGTTTCAACAATCGCATAACGTGCCTACAACTTATGGCCAACGTATGCGGAACGTGTGAGTCATATGCTGGCATACGTCGAAAAGTTTGGAGCATGCTTAAAATTTGTCGACGAGCTCGGCGTACTACGACGTATGCCAGCGTGCTCTTAACGTATACAAACTTACCCATAACGTATTCGACGTTGCCAGCGTTTTAGACAAATTTTTCAATACGTAGGCATACGCTGGCTAAATCGTCAAGGTGTGACAGGCCTTGACAAGCGGTTGCGGAGAAAAAACATGAGTTCTGTGCGGACAAACAACAGACAAAACGGACCGCAAATGCAATACCCCTGCCGAAGGGTAATAAATACAGATGGGTGTTGCGGGCATGACCCCTAATTAGGGTTGCCACGACAAGGTTAAGGTAACGCGTAACCAAGCAGCAAAAATCCTGCTAGGCTCGGCGATTCTAATTGGCAGCCACGGATGCCTAGCAACGCATTGGACTGCAGAGTTATTTGTGGCCGGTGGCCTCAGGACAGGAGGTCCAGTAAAGATCTGAGGGGCTCCCTCGTGATAACCCCAGACCTCGGATCCGTAACAATATAGTTTGCCTTGACGAAAATGCAAAATAAGGTCACATTGCTTTGGAGGCAAATTTATTAATAACGTACGCAAGCAAGACCTCAGTTTGACTCCTCACCTCCCTCAACCTCCACTCTGTTGCATTCCTCTTCCGTTTACTTACTCAAACCTCCCTTTCCTTCTCTCTCTCTCTCTCTCCATCTCCCCAGTTCGCTGTCCATCATCGACATTCTCACTCCTTTATTTTCTCAATCTATCCCTCCGTCAAAACTCATCACAGTGCATGAACGTCCCTTTCGAGTGGCTCGTGCTGTCTCCATCTCGTCGACCATAAATCAGTCTCATCTTCACATCCAGAGCCTCCATTAGGCATCCACGGAGCCCAGAGCTGCAGGAGGCCACCCATAAAAAGTGGCCACACACATCAGCTTGCAATTTTTACAAAGCATCTTGATAATCCAGTTGTGCAACATAAATGTTTCCAATAACACTAGCCATGCATGCCCATCTGCTGCTAATCTCTTCAATGCGGGTTCAATCAAAAGACATCATGTTGCACTTCACAAACATGTTGCATATATATCTGTAAATCTCAATGAGGATGAAAAATAGAGTGAAACATGTGAAAAACAGACCTTTCATAGCACAGGTTTTTTGTCGTGGAGGTAATTGTTGGTGGTGTTGTTTGTGTGCTCCTCAGTTCTATTATGTATTTTTGTCTTTCTTTGATGTTCTTCACTTAAAACGCTGAGCTATATAACGAAAAACTTCATCAACACTTATCCAAATGTCCACACATGGCTCTGATCAGGAGGGTCTTCCTGACGATACCGGGAAGAACCTGCAGAACACTCTTTCTCAAAAGTGAAGCTCATAAAGAGCTACTTGCGCTTCACAATGTCCCAGGACAGGCTGTCACACCTGGCCATCATCTCAAATCGAGGACTTAGGAATGAAGTCTGAAGTATAATGACATTATTGACAACTTTGCTCTTCTCCACATCCCCTCGGTGAATAACTAAAGAATTTATATCTATAATCGACAAATTCCAACCTGTCATTCTTCAAAATAATAATTTTTTTTGGCACTTTTTGGAAAGATGTGACACACTTCGTGCTGTTCTCGAGGAATTGCCTTTGGCCTTTAATCGCAGGAATTGGTGATTTTTGGCTGTTCAGTCTGTACTATACTACATTTGCGCCCAGTTTGTTGGTGATCGGCAGATTGGGTCATCTATTGAGAGTTATGTGCATCGATATATTTGGACATCATAAGATCTGCATTTGCTCCTTCCATCGTGAAATTCAAATGAAGGACGTCATTTTTCCTGTCGGAATTTTTATTTCAGCGATTGATTGGGAATTTTAAGAGGGTTCCACTAAATAATTTTGAAGGATTTCTTCAGCTCAGTTTCTGAGATATAAAGATTTTTTTTTAATGTTCACATTTTCGGTCATTGTGATTCCCCCACCAGTCAAATCGTTCATGTGGTATCCCAGTGGGACCTGACGGTCAATTCCTAAGTCAGATTGGATTAATCATCCAGGAAAACGTTTTTTATTGGTTCATGAGCGCCAGCCAGAGTGACCACTATATTCGTTCTGTGTGTCTGTCTGTCTGTGTTTCTGTCTGTCTGTGTTTCTGTCTGTCCGTCCAGAGCATAACTCCGTGGACTTTGATCCGATCTTGATGAAACTTGGTTATGTGTTCGATATCAATGTCTAGTTGTGTTTTCCTGGATGAGGGCGTGCTACGCCCATTGCGGGTGGAGCCACGCCCAAAAAATAGCCATTTTTAGGGGGTAGTCGCATTAAAAATCTATCTTCTCCAAGGGAATTTACTGAATGGAATGGGTTCTTCGGTATTTGAATAGCAAAATAAATTATTTAAAACTTGTCGGTGTCTCATTTTTCATTTTCGTCCCAAGGTCAAGGTCACAAGGTCAAAAACTTAGAAAATTGCGAATTTTGAACATAAAAATCATACGACCCCAAACTTGAGAGCTAGGATGACAATATTTTTTATGCATAATCTTGAGGTCATTCCCCACCTAAAGTCTTGAAACCATTTTTGCTCTATCTCGAACACCTTGCCCTTGGCACCCCCTTCAAGTTTGTTTTTAAGCTGATTTCATCAAAGTATGGATAATCAGAGGAGTGCGAAATGCCATATAGCCTATATGACGTTGTAATTGGTTCCTGAATGTTCCAAGGAGGAAGTTTTGCACCAAAGGTCATAATCCTTGACCTTTGCCTTTAAAGGCCACAAAAGGTAAATTTTCAAAGTTGTGGGAATCGAACCGGGTTTTTCGACCTTCTTCGACGAACTAAACTCAAATAAGCTATAGCACGTATCCTGTTCTTATTTTATGTCCACAACATTGTTTTGTGACCTTTAAAGGTTATGCAAAGGTCAAATTTTGAAAGTTGTTGAACGAAACCGGTTTTCGACATTTTGCAGCTAATAACCTGTCACTCGTACATCATGTTGATCATTTTAATAACTTGGTCAAAATTATCACATTGTCTCATCCTTGACTTCTGAAACGATCTACATCGTCAAATACCCGTCATGAACTTTGTCGTCTTCAGACTTGTTTTTTTTAGATACTCGTGGAGGATCTCTAAGTCTTACTCATGTTGTTGTTCTTGTGGACTTTTTGTTTCACAGCCTACAGTTTTCATCTAAACTTCCTGAAACTTGGCATATACATTGTTGCGAATTCGCGCCGTCGCGTGCGATCGGCCACGCGACTCGAACCGCGACCGCCCGCCCACCGGACGGACAATTCAGTCCGTGACCTCTCCGGCTAACGCCGGATCCAGTCACGGTGGGCCTTTTCGACTCACCACAATCGTGCCAATCGGCCCACCGCGTAGGAGATAGGGTTGTTCGCCAAACTCGACCTACCTAAGTACCCCAGCGGATGGTAACCGGGCGATCGTACCTCGCCGCAGGTCGACTCCGGACACGAGCCGCTTGGGCGGGCGTTCCGTACTATCGGGATACCGAGCGGATGTTATCGTCGACCTGACGGTTCAGATATTTACGGGCGTTTTGGCACCCACTACGAACCCTTTACGTGAAGCAGGATGGAGGTTCAATTAAAGAAAAGACGAAGCGAAACGGGAAAACACGTTCAACACAATCACATTTATTTCGCGGCACACGGAGCACCTATAGCACGTATTTACAGCCACATTAACGATTGCACATATATCACATAGAACAAAGAAAATGCACATATAAAAGGAGTTAAAACCGACTACACGACACACGGACCACTTATACAGTTACTACCTTACAAGACACGGCGCCACAACACGCATTCACACCGAAGCAAAAAGAGACCCCCTCAAAGCAAGGGAGTCCAGACTGGGCCCGTGGGCCTAATGCGCGTGGAACTGGATGAGCGGCCCAGGTCCACGAACCGAGGGTCCTACCCGCGCCCTCGTGCGAGCCGCAGAATGTCGCTGCACGGCGGTTCCGTGGCACCTGCTGGTGTAAAGTGGAACGGGGCCCCTTGTCGCACTCTCTCAGCGCGGGGAAAGGGGGAATTGTTGATGCTCTGGGGAGGGAGTATGGCTGGCTTGCTCGTCGTCCCGGACCCGAGCCTCCAGGTCCTCCTCAGCCGATCGCCTCCCGCTGCCGTTCGCCCCCGTAGCCGTCTGCCCCACCTCTGCTTCGAGCTCCGTCTCCCGACTCCGCCCACCGACACTGCTCGAGCTCCGTCTCCCGAATCTGCCCACCGATCTGCTCGAGCTCCGTCTCCGAATCTGCCCCACCATCTCTCTGACTCACTGCTCCACCGACACTGCTCACCGAATCGACTCACTGCGCGCTCGCCTTTTTTATCGGTTTCAGGAACACCATAATGCAAATTCTCGGATCCAAACGACCTCAGGGGCGAGCCAGCTCGCCGATTGGACGGAGAAAAAGGGGCGTGTATCATTCCCTGATCTCAAATTTGGCATTGCCGATTCTTCGTCAGGCGCGTCTGGAGGCGGGGCCAAACCGCCCCGCGCTTCCTGATTGGGTGGATCAGATGTGGGCGTGCATCATTCCCTGATCCGAATTCTCCTCAGAAAACCCGCCATCTGCACTCGCGTTCTCGCGTGTATCGCTGAAGACAGCCGACGCTCGGCGTCACAAGGTGGTGCGGGGAAATGGCCGTAGGAGAAGGTGGTGGAGGGTTTTCGGCGGTGTTCGATGGCCATGGTGCTGTTTGGAATGGCGGTGATGTGAGGTTTGCGGTAGCGAGTGGTGAAGGTAGGTTTTTGCTGCTGGCGTTGTTGTTTGTTGTTGTGATCAAAACAAAGGTAGAACAGAAAAACGCCTAACTCAAAGGATCGCAGCCCGAATGAATCACATTAATTCCTCTATACAACGGGTTTGGGCTAACTACACATGTACTTAAGAAATTATCTCACCTTCGGGACCTTTATGGTGTTTGCGAATTTCCAGAGCCGTAACACTACCCCCTCCCTTTTTACAGACTCGTTCCCGAGTCGTCAAATTATCGTGTGCATCATGTGTAGTTCTCCCTAGTACGTTTTACCTACGGATCCTGAGTGAGACATTCATGGTATTTCGTGTCCCCAAAATAAATAACCTGAGGCTGAGTAACTAACTAAACAAACTCACTCACACAGACGACTTAAATAAAATTGCCGGCGCTAACACATACATGCCGGGGCGCACTCATATTTACAATACAAACTTAAACACCTTAACCTTAAAATTTACACTACTCCATGGCCCAGGATCAATGGACTCTGCAGGAAAAAGGAAGTCAAAAGAAAACCGTGCACGGGCCGCCACTGCAGGCCCGTGTTGCAGTGCCAACAGGACAGTTCCTGCAGCTTGCAAACTGTTGCTTGCGGATCCTGGCGCGCATGGAAATGAACAGGGGGGTGCAAAGCAAAATTGAACGGGGCCTGGTGAACAGGGGCAGTGGGCATGACATGGAAAGGTAAAGGCAACATAGCCTGCAGAAAAGGCGTTGCAGGCAAACACAGCCGGCAGACGAACTGGCCGGCACAGGCCTTGCAGTAAAAACAGCCGTCGGACCGATCCGGCAGGCAAAGGCCTTGCAGCAAAACACAGCAGACGATCCGGCCGGCACAGGCCTTTGCAGAAAACAACCAGCCGATGAAGTTGGCCGGCACAGGCCCGCAGCACACAGCCGCAGACGATGAAGTTGGCCAGCCTTTGCCTTGCAGTGGAGGTTGGTGGAGGGAGTGCGTTGGTGTTGGCCACACAGAAGGTGGACTCGGACCTACCCTACCTGTCTCCCTCCCACCTATCGCCTTTGCTGTCACTGTTCATACCCACCCCCTTAATTTGCAAAAACCCAATTTAGCCCCCAACTTATTTTTTTTTTGTTGTTTTTATTTTCACCCTCTTCCCCACTATAAATCGTCCCTAACCCCCTTTATCGTCTTGTTCGGCTAACCTATTCTGTCACCTAGCCTACTCCCAACCCCTACGTTCCCTTCCCGGAGGGGAATAAGGAGAGCTAGCGTCCTGTGCCGAGGCCCAACCAAGCCTCAAGATGGCCTCCCAGATCTCAGCGATCTAACCCAAAGTGGGTCCAGCGGCCACAACGAGAGCGAAGGGATGGATGGTGCGGAGGGGTACACTTCCTAATCTAACCCATCATTAACCTTTAAACTACCCCGGGGCTTCCAACAAGCGCCTCGCGCTTACACATTGGTTCTAACACCCAGATTCCGTCGCCTGTGTTGGTGTCCTTACAGTTTCGGGCCTCGCCCTCGAAATTTTCCCTCGTGCCCTTGCACGGTCTCATGGTGGGACGCGTGGCTCCCTGTGGCAGGCACGACCCTCTGCCGAATCCCCTACGATGGCACCCCCGGGCACTACACTGCCTCCGAGCCTACAGCTCCCTATAACACCGGGGAGTGCCCCCATGGCAACTCCCCTGAAACGCACACGTGGCAGGCTGGCGCCCCGGCCCTTTTCCGAGCGGTCACCCGTGCCCACGACACTGCCCACGCGGCTAACGCGCTCCGGGCCCCCGCACCAAGCGGGCGCACCCGTCCCACTACGCTAACCCGGCCCCAATGGGCCCTTGGCCTACCACGGCCGACTAGCCGGTGCCCGGGGTACCCACTCAGCGATACTCACCTTTCGCAGCCACGCTCCCAGCCCGTCAACAGGGCTCCTGCACCCCTCCAAATGGGTATCGAGCCTACATTCCCACCAAACAACAAAAACGACCTCCATTTTGTCAATTTAACTAAACCCACTAACTCACTCTACACTGACCCCGGGGTCCCTTGGGCGGGAGTCACTCCTCCCCCCAATCACTCATCGCACATGCATCCACATTCGCTCCACTCACACAGACCCGCTGGCTCACTCACTCAACACGTTCCACACAACTCACCAACTCTTCAACACACACACCGCTGAATCCTGCAATCCTTCTAAACTCCATCCCTAACTAACTGTGCTCCCACGTCGTCCCTTAAACTATAGCACGTTCCTTTTAACACTACGACTAAGCTACGTCCCCTCTACACATCCACAGTCTGTCACTGTCTCCAAAATCTTATTTCCCATCTCCTCCTAAATCTGACTACAATCCTCTACCTAATCCATTCCAACGGGCCTCCATGAGGACTTACCCCGCCCATGAAGCCGGTCTAGCTAAGCTACCCTTCCCCCTTAGCTAGTTCATCCTGGCCTGGTAAGGGGTCTTTCACCCTTGCGCAGGGAATCCTGTTCACGCCGAAAGCGAGGCTTTGCTTCCGTTAATTTTGTATTTCAATTATGCGCAGCACCAGCGCGGCAACTCACAGCCTGGCTCTTGCACCTTTCCCGTGACGTCATGCAGCTGCACGCGTACCCTCGTCCCTCTTGGACGGTACAATCCGGCCGGGATTCACCTCCTGCCGATTCCAACCCTACGTGCAGCCATGACGTCACCCTGGCGCACCCCAAAACAAAACCTCACACTCGAGGGCTCCCACGCGAACACAAATGTGCTCTGCCCGTGGAGCTTAACACAAGTCGCGTGGAGAACCCGTCCGGTCCAAATCCTTTACCTGCCTAACCTTTGTCCGTCCGCCGGGATCGGCAAATCCACCGCTGGCGTTTCCGGACCGGGCTTTCACTCCCGCAAGCGGCACGGTGGGGTCTCGTGCGTTTGCACAGCACGGACCGCGCGCTCGCTGCTGGGTGAACCCGGCGCGGTCCACAACAGCTACGGCGCTACCCGGCCTTTGTCCCCTCTGTCGCCGTCGTCTCCGTTAACACCACGCACACCTGCGTGTCACGACGCACAGACTTCCACTCATCACACTCACATTCACACGGGGAAGCGCGGCTGCATGCTCAGGCATGCCGACCGACATCTCTCACATACAGAGACCTCACGCACACGTCTCCCTCCAACGGACCCTCTCACTCACACCCAACCAATTCCACTTGCACAGGGGGTCTCTCTCCACACATGCGTGCCGGAAGCACGCATCTCCGCACACTCGCAAACGCACACCCCTGCACCACCACACTGGGATTCGTTGTCCCCACAAAGGTTCCCGGGGCCTCTATACCCCCAAGCTACACGTGCACCTATCCACAGCACTCGTCCCTTCAACTCCGCTTAGCACGACGAACCCACCTGGTCGTGATTCGCCTCAAGGGGGCAAACTTCCTCCCCTCGATCCTGGAGGCAGCCATCCAGCTGCTCACACCGGGTCTCCACACGCTCCGCGAGCTCACCCCATTATCCTCCACTACCTCTGTGTGTGTGTGTTCTGTTCTTTAACCCCGTCATTATCATGCAGTCTCTCCTCTATTTCCTCTTTCTTCCGCATCTCTATACATTTGTTAGTTTCTGTTTCTTTCTGGAGTTTTTCCATCTCTCTGGACTTCAATTTTACTCTCTCTTCAGTTCATTAATTTCAAACTCGTATAGTTTTTGTTCCTTTCCCTTCTCCTCATGCTCCTCATTTTCCAATCTCATCGTTTCTTTCAATTGGCCCATTCCTTCCTGTGTTTCATTCCTTTTCTCCATCTTACCTTCCTTGTTCCTCTCCTGTCTTCCTTCTACCAGTATTCATGTTGCTTTCATTTTGAGTTAACTCCTTCTTGTGTTTCAGTTGTGCTTGTCTCATGCATCTTCCTTGCTTCCTCTCCTGGTCTTTCCTTCTCAGTTTCTGGTTTTCCTTCAATTTTGTTCATTTCCTTTTGGTTTCATTGCGCTGTTCTTTGTCTATCTCTCGCACTCCAGCCTTGCCTTTCTTTCAAATTGGTCAACTCGGCTTCTGTTCTTTTTGTTTTGCTATCCCATTGTTCCTCTCGTTCTCCCTCTCCAATCTCGCCTGTCCCCCAATCTCCTGATTTCTCCCTCCTGCTTCATTCCTTGCTCTTCAATTCTCCTAGATAATTCCAACCTCATTTTTTTCGTTTTGTCGTTCATTTCACAATTCATCTCTTTCAGTTTTTATTCCACTGTTCTCTCTTGTCCTCCATTCTACATATTCTCGGTTCATTTCTTTAGTTGCTGATTTCGTCTTCCTGTCGTCATTCTTTGTTCTTCAGACTCTTTCTTTTCCTCATTCATGCAATCTCGTGTTTTCCTAAATTCCGACCTCGATCCCCGCTTCACTCTTCCTGCTCATTCGTTCTTCCATCATACCTCTTTTTGCATCTCATTCCCAACTCTGCTTTGGTCTCCAGCTGTTCGATCTGTCACATCGTGTTCTTAACCTCTCATTCCCGTTCTCGTTCTATTCCTCTCTCAAACATCCTCAGCTGTTTTGTAACTCAGAGCTTTTCCTTTTCCATTCCATTTTTCATCTCCGCACACTCCAACTTTGCTTTGCTTCTACTTGTCAATCTGCTCAGTGTGGCATCGCTTAACGTTTCATTCTCTGTTCTCTTTCCTTTCTCCTTTTAACATCTTCAGTTCGTCTGTAATCCGTCTCTTTGTTTCTGGTGTTTCTGTAACTCAGTTTCTCTTTTTCTAATTCGCGATTCTCGAATGCACGAGCGTCCCGACTTGCTCTGCTCTAACTGTTCTGCCGGCTTCCCCTTGTGTTGTCGTATCCGTCTTAGCCTCTAGTTCCTTTCCTCCCCAGGTTTTTACTCCAGTCCACTTACTCAACTCTCATCCGTCTTGTCTTGAAGTCTATTTCTCACATCCACCATTACGACCTTTGATCCATTCCATTTGCTCTCCTCCCTGCTTTCTTCTTCAATATGCTCTTACTATGCCTTCTTCTGTGCCCAGTCTTACACAAGTTCCCGAATTTATTTTCTCCTACCCGCTTACCTCCGGGACACTGACAACCGTTGACACCCCCTCACAAGATGCGGTCGCTAACGTCTATCACCTTCTGTTATCGCCTCCATTAGTGTTTCACTTCAAGCGAAGTACAGCTGCCTCGATCACGCATTATGGCGTGCTTTATTAGCTGGGGAAGGAGAGGGAATTTAGACGAGATGGAGGGTCAAAAAGCGCGCGCTGCCCCTGCAGCCCCTTTCAGCTCTGGGTTCAGTTGGGGGAGGAAATTGTCCTGAACCAATGTCATGCTTGCGGGTCTACATCGACAGGAATGTTCTACATTCAACACAATCTACGAATTTTCTATTTACCCCCGCGTCCCGCTCGCCTTGAGACGCACATCTTATTCCACTTAAGGGTTTAATTTAATCGCTCGATAATTTGAGAGAGGAATCGATGGACGCTCCTCTCACCCTGGAACGATTCCCGTGAATTTGAGCTTGGAGACGAGCGATTAGAATCACACGTCCTTTAACCAGTGTGCGAATTCGCGCCGTCGGCGTGCGATCGGCACGCGACATGAACCGGCGACCGCTCGCCCACCGGAGCGGACAATTCAGTCTCTAGTGACCATACTTCCCAGCTACGATCCGGTCCAGCACGGGTGGCCTTGTCGACCTACCACAACGTGCCAATCGGCCACCCGCGTATGATTAGGTTGTTCGCCAAACTCGACCTACTCAATACCCCCGCGGATGGTAACCGGGCGATCTACCCGCCGTTCGTCGATCCGGACACGAGCCGCTTTGGCTGGCCCGCCGTTCCCGTTACATATTCCCGGAAAATAAACACGTAGGTTAGGTTATCGTCAGACCTCGAGGTTTCAAGATATTTACGAGCGCAAGTTTTCACCCACTACGAACCCTTACGTGAGCAAGGCATTGGAGGTCTAATAAGAAAACGAAGCGAAACGGAGAAAAAGTTTCACCACATGCACATTTATTCGCGGCCACACGGAGCACAACATATAGGCACGTAATTTACCCACAATTAGCCGAATTTTGCATATATCACATTAGAACAAGAAGAATAGCACATATAAAGGATTTAACCGACTACACGACCACACGGACACTATACAGATTATACCTTATAGAACGGCGCTCCACAACACGCATCAACCGAAACAAAAGAAAGACCCCCAAAGGCAAGGGAGTACAGGACTAGCCCGTGGGGCTAATGCGCGTGGAACCTGGATGAGGGCCAGTTCCACGAGAACCGAGGGTCCTACCTGCGCCCTCATGTGGCGAGCCGCAAATCGCTGACAACGCGGTTCGTGGCACCTGCTGGTGTAAGTGCGGACGGCCCTTGTCACTCTCTCAGCCGGGAAAGGGGAAATTGGATGCTCATGGCGGAGGGATATGGCTAGGCTTTGCCTGTCGTCCCGGACCCGAGCCTCCAGGTCCTCCTCAGCCATCGCCTCCGCATGCACGTTCGCTCCCGTAGCCGTCGCCGCCACCTCGCTTCGGCTCCGTCTCCCGACTCCGCCCCACCGACCACTGCTCGAGCTCCGTCTCCCGAATCTGCCCAACCGAATCTCTCGAGCTCGTCTCTGGAATCTGCCCCCCCGATCTACATCTCTGACTCCACTGCTCCCACCGCACTGCTCACGATCGACCACTGCGCTCAGCCTTTTTATCGTGTTTCAGAAACCACCATATGCAAATTCTCGATCCAAAAGACCTCAGGGGGAGAGCCACGCTCGCATTGGCGGAGAAAAAGGGCGGTGTATCATTCCTGATCTCAAATTTGCATATGCCGATTTCGTCAGGCGCGTCTGAGGCGGCCAAGCCGCCCACCGCACTTATCCTATTGGGTGAGATCAGATGGGGCGTGCATCATTCCTGATCCGAATTACTCCTCAGAAAACCCGCCATCTGCACTGCGTCATCGCGTGTATCGCTGAACAGCCGACGCTCGCGTCACAGGTGTGCGGGAATGCGCCGTAGGAGAAGGTGGGAGAGGTTATTCGCAGGTGTTCGATGGCCCATCGGTGCCTTGTGGAATGGCGTATTAGTGTTTGCCGTAGCGAGGTGACGGTAGGTTTTACTGCTGCTGGCGTTGTTGTGTTGTTGTATCAAACAGGTAGACAACAGAAAACCGCTAACTCAAAGGATGCAGCAGCCCGATATGATCACAATATCTCCTTCTATACACGGGTTTGGGCTACTACACACTGTACTTAAAAATATACCACCTACGGACCTTTAATGTGTTTGCGAATTCTCCAGAGCCGTCACAATATTAGAATCACCCTAGCGCAGACAGTACCATCTCCGATTTTGAAAATTTCTCCTAGAAAAAAGTTAGACGTCAAATATCTCCGCTAATGGAAAACGCCGAAAAAATTATCTCCGAAACTAGGCAAGCTTTTTGAATTCTGTTTGCGGAAATCAAACAGGGCATTAGCAGATATGAATTACCGCACATATGATACATCACTATGACGTCATATTAATTTTTATGACGTCATTCCTATTTTTT
>CM068955.1:4887081-4899971 GCA_035128595.1 Eptatretus atami
TGTCTGGTCCTGGGTCATCGTCGTCTCTGATCTTCTCCTTGGTCTTGGCTGATTGGTGCGTGGCTGGTTGGAGAGCGCGGTCTCTGGTGCTTGGCACTGCGTGAAAGCTGTGGGTTCGAGTCCCGCCACGTGCAAGCAGACCCTGAACCTTAGGCTCGCCTTCCTTCCGAGCTAGAGCCTCAATAAAGCAGCGCCAGTTCTTGTGTGTGGGTTGTGTGTGTTGTGTGGTGGTCTCATCCCATCCTAGTGGCATATGCAACTTTCCAAATAACAAAGATGCAACAACATCTAAAACCAATCAAGTTGTGTGACCCGTGATCATTCTACTCTTTATTTTATCGCCACTAAAATACCTAAAATGTAATAACATTGACCCCCACCTTAACCATCCACTACGAATACGTTACCCATAGCTACTGATATATAACAAATGCTATGGGAACTGTACATATGCATCATGAACAATGATCTACCGCAATATCCAAATATTAAAAATAATTATACCATAATATATAATACTAACATTTTATCAATAGTAAATAATAAATAGTCAACATGAGCTAATAGAATAGTAGATGTGCAGTTAACATCAGACTCTGCCCGCTCACGGCACGAACTTTTCACATCATGAGTGCGTTGGTGGCGAGAAGGAAAATACGATCAAGGGACAGAACCATTCCAAAATACCTATCCAATTAACATTCAGACCCAAATCATAAAACAAGTATTATAACAATTTAACAACACATATGGATTTAATCCATCCAAAATAAACCAAATATATAAAACATTGAAACAATAAACGCTCATAACCTGTGAAAAGTATCGCTGCCGTGAGCTCGAGTCATATGACCAGGCCATTTAGCATCCTATATAACACTGATATTATTAAAGATTGTTGTGTATTAGTTAAAGATATTATATTAATACTGGTTTAATTTTGATTTCGGTCATGATTTGAATTATTTTGTTTAGATGTTCAGTCCGTTTGTCCATTCCCCCCCCCCACCCCAACCCTCATGATCCAGGACAGGTTCGGTTGAGTCCACATCTATGTTTGATTTCTTTTCACAATAAAATGATTATTATTGTATTTATTTTTAAATTTTGGTTTGCGCGCACTCGCCCAGAGACAAAGTAACTTCCTCGCATTGTTATCACCATCACGGCTTCATCAGTTGTTGAGGTAGGTCGGGCTACAGTTTTACATTGTTTTTAGAGGCGACCAAGAAGAAGTACAAATTGGCGAATTAGCGATCTCTCATTGTGGTACTTTAGCAATGTGTTTTGGCATCTTTTTAGGTATTGGTAGTTCAGAAAAAATTAGAGAATAAAAAGTTATGGGTTTTAAATGCTATGACCACTCTATTGGAGTTTATGAGCATATCATTGTGAACACATTTGAATGGGTGACCATTTTTATCCCATATCAACTCTCTATATGGAGTACTGCCATACACTGTGATTACACAGCCCATGGATTAGCCTGGAGTGCTCTGCTAAAGATGACAAAAAAAGCATTAGAATTAATTTCGGATGTAGATTTGTAGCTTATGACAAAATGACCAAAGAGGTGGGATATCACAAGTGTGTTCAAAGAGATATGCTGAGGCAAATAACAAATACCTCCCAGATTATGATGCTTCAAAAGGTAGTTCAAATTTCATGTACAATGACGCTCATAATTTATATGGATGGACAATGTCTGAACCTCTACCTAAGGGGATTTAAAATGGGTAAAAGAGAAGAACAGTGAAAAAAATCTTGAAAGATGTTTAATCTCAATAACAAAATAATTGGACGAGGGAAAGTTAGGATATTACTTTGAAGAGGATTTAAAATACTCAGAACTTCACAATACTCATAAATACTTAACATTTGCCCCTGATAAAGAAAGACCAAAAAATAATGTTTCCATGATTACCAACAATCATTAATTACATGAACACACAGATCAACAGAAAAACTTTCAACTACATTGTACGATGAAGACAATTCAGTCTTTGATCAAGGAAACCTGAGACAATATCTTTCAGTTGGCTTGAGAACAAAGAAAATCCATAGAATTAAAAAATTTAAACAAAGGCATTCATAAAATACATCAATTTCAACACTCAGATGTGAACAGTTGTGAAGATTAACTTCGAGAAAGACTTCTACAAATGAATAATTCCGTATTTGGCAAGACGATAGAAAATGTCAGAAATAGACAAAACATAAGACTGAATACATCTTCGGAAAAAAGCATCCAAATTAATTAAATACATCTTGGGAACAAGCAACCAAATTAATTACATATTGGAAACAAGCTTCCCCTCTTCCGACCCTTCTCGACTTTCCACAATCCCTCCCCCTCTCGGATTCCCTCCTCTCAGTCCCTCACCCTCCACCTTCCTCAGACCCTCACAGCTTCCCCACACCCTACTCCCTCTCCACATTCCTGCACCCTAACAGCACTGCAGCACTTCCTCCCCTGTACCAAATAGTATGCACCTCAAACAACCGAGGCTTCCACTCCAATCGACAGACCTTCCAATCCAGACAAACACCGATAAATCAGACATCTGTTTTTCAGAAGTCTTCCTCCAAAAGGATGTCCCTGACTCACTCACATCTCTCCCTGGCTATGTTGTCTCCTTCAGTTTGATCGACCTGAACCATTTCTGGTTTTACACAAACCCCCCCCCATTTCCGTGCTCCATCCCCTCCACAGGTTCCTTACATACACAATATGCTGGTTAACTCCCTCTTGGTAAAACTCTCAAAATACAGATTCTTCCACAGCTTCGAGTCGGTTGTTCACCATTATTATATTAATACGATAAGCCATATTTTGTGGACATATCTCCTCCGAAACTGCCAGACGGATTGTCACCACTTTCGGCATGTGGGTGCTTTGTGGTCTAGTGTACAGCATAGGCTATGTGAGATCGTGCCAGACGGACAGGTTTGGGAATTTTTGGCGAATTTCTAATTTTTACATTCGTTTGCATGGCGACGAGTGACGTCACCGCTGAGAGGCGTAATGCCACTCCTAGAAAACAGCGTCTGCAATGTAAAACACTCTTCTGCACATGCTGACTACCTCAGAAGGTGCATTTGACACAAAAAATGTAACAAGAAACATTGTATGTAAAGAAATTCCATAAATCACATTGTGAACACTGGATATATTGACGTCCTAACGAACCCTCACTTTAGAAACTTCGCGCGGAGCGTGAGTTTGGCTAGCGTCAGATAATATCCCATCCACAACCACAATCCTTTCCACCCATTTAACTCTTCCCAATCACAACTCTTCTCAGGTTTCCTTCCACTTTTGTGATTGAGAGTTTGTGGCTGCATCCATCTTGTTCATCTCATGAACTCCTCTCGTCCTTATTCTCCCCCATCTCCCTCATTTCTCCAAATCTGCTCTGATCTTGCATGGATCATCCTATGCTGATTGAAATTGCATCTTGTTAGAGAACCCTTTATCACACACAGTATATTTGCAAGGGAATTCTCCAGTGTGGGTGGTACTATGGATGTTTAAACTCTGTTTATAAACAAAATCCTTATCATAAATCCAGCATATTTAAGGACACTCCTGTATGGACCTTAATGTGCCGATTCAAATTGCTTTTGTGAGAGAAACCTTTATGACATATGGAGCATTTGTGTGGGTGCTCTCCAGTGTGGGTGGTACTATGTATGTTTAAACTCTGTTTATAAATAAAATCCTTATCACAAATAGAACATTTGTAAGGACGCTCTCCTACATGGACCTTCAAATGCGTTTTCAAATTGGCTTTGCGAGTGAAACATTTATCACAAATGGAGCATTTGTAAGGACGCTCTCCTGCATGGACCTTCATATGCGTTTTCAAATTGTCTTTTGCGTAGAAACCTTTATTACATGTGGAGCATTTGTAAGGACAATCTCCTATATGGACCTTCATGTGCTGAATCAAATGGCCTTTTTGAGAAAAACAGTTATCACATACAGAACATTTGTAAGGACGCTCTCCTGTGTGGATCTTCATGTGCCGATTCAAATTGCCTTTGTGAGAGAAACCCTTATCACAATCAGAGCATTTGTAAGGACGCTCTCCTGTATGGACCTTCATATGCTTATTTAAATGGCCTTTGTCAGAGAAACCTTTATCACATATGGAGCATTTGTGTGGGCACTCTCCAGTGTGGGTGGTACTATGTTCGTTTAAGCTCTGTTTATATTTAAAATGCTTATCGCAAATAGAACATTTGTAAGGAAACTCTCCTGTATGGACCTTCATGTGCCGATTCAAATGGCCTTTTTGAGAGAAACCTTTATAACATACAGAGCAATTGTGAGGACGCTCTCCTGTATGGACCTTCATGTGCTTATTCAAATTGCTTTTGTAAGAGAAACCTTTATCACATATGGAACATTTGTGTGGGTGGTCACCAGTGTGGGTGGTACTATGGATGTTTAAGCTATGTATATAATTAAAATCCTTATCACAAATCGAACATTTGTAAGGGCGCTCTCTTATGTGGGCCTTCATCCGAGTTTTCAAATTGCTTTGAGAGAAAGCTTTCCGACAAACAGAACATTTGTGTTTTCGCTCTCCTGTAAGGATCCTCATGGGTCTTTTAACATTACTTGGTGAAGCAAAGTCCATCCTGCGCCCATGATACCGATAACGTATTCGCCTTTCAAGAATCTTTTTGTGTTTGCTTAATTTAATATTTGTGCTGTTTCGATCAGACATGCACTTGTATTTTAAAGGTAGTGAGTCTTGATCTGGTGGTTGTTTCTTCAAAGACTTCTTCACTGTCAGGGTCCACCTCGACCTGACTTCTCCAATTGGACCTCTTGATTCCTCTAAAAAACACAAAGAACAATATATTTTGTGATTTTTTTTTTTTTATAAGTCAAACTAAAAAGTGCAGAATATTACACGTGATTTGTAAAATTTTATATACCAGAAACACCTACTCCCACTGTTATATGAGGGGACAAGAACTTACAGGCTCGTATCCTATTATTTCTGTTCAGATTAATAGAGGACCAATAGTGGGGCAACTTAGCATAACAATTGTGCATTTTGTGAGGAAAGCACCAAATTTGGCACACTAGTAGCCTAACATATTATGAACAGATTTGGATATTGGGCCATCTCAAATTCAGCCGCTGATGGCTGTGGCAGCCATTTTCCACTGCCATCAAAAATTTTGAGATGGCCCAATATCCAAATCTGTTCATAATATGATAGGCTACTAGTGTGCCAAATTTGGTGCTTTCCTCACAAAATGCACAATTGTTATGCTATATTTAGCTAAGTTGCCCCACTGCAAGTCTTACAGGCTTGTTGGTACCCCCATTGAAATTGTTCTGTTTGAGGTAGATAAGGGTACCCGATTATTCCTGTACGGATTATTATTGTCATGTCTGAGAGTCACTAACGTGTTTGCCTTTGCGTAGGAGGACTGATGAATGCCTCCACGGATTTCCGAAACGGTCTCTTACTGCGGTCAGTTATTTTAACTTTCAGTTATTGTTACTCAAAGATCATTCAATAAAAACCGAGCCAAGTGGCAGAACACGCACCAGAGGCAACAGGCAGGAATATGTCTCTTACACTTACAAGATTGTTTATTACAAAGAAAAGTACAGAGAAGAGGGTAGACGAGACACGATCATAAATGGTACCGACCAAGCAATCGATGGACACAGATAGAAATGGGGAAGGAGGAAGGGGGGATGGGGGTGGGTGGGTAAAACAAAAAGAAAAAAGAAGTATATTCAATGAATAATGAATATACCCCAATAAGGCACCGACAACACTGATTCACACGAAGAACAATGGGGCAAGCGAGATCTTGGATGGCACAAAGCGGCTGGTATGTACAAGTCTCTGGCCTCTGGCGCACAGGTAAAGTGCAGCTCAGAATGGGAAGTATCACAGGAACAATCTGGTTGGGGACAGAAGAAAAAGACGCGATAAAAGACCAAGAGAGAAAAGATTGCGGTCAAGCAGAGGTAAAGCAAGAGATGCTTAAAGCTTTAAGGTTCCACTCCAACTCAGTGTGTGTCCAGCTCCATCTCCAGCTCCCATAACTCTGTTCTTTCCACCAAGCTTCTTCTTCACACTTTTACTGCACACCAGGAGCTCTGTTGTGTCCGTTCTCTCGGCCCCTCATAATCCTTTTGGGCAGAGTCCTCTTCCAGACCGTTCCGCTCATGGGGTGGCCCGAATAAAATAAAGCAAAAGTATTTTCCCGCTTCCGGACACTAAAGCGCATTATACCACCATAGCTTGCATACATCGGCCTGAGAGATCGTGATGGCTTTTCTGAAGTGTGAGACACATGTGCGTTTTTGTGATAGGAATTCCTCACCTGGCCTCACCCACAAACAGGAGGCATTTACACATACCATCATTTACCCTATCTTGTCTATAAATTACACACGCTGCCTCCTCAGCGCCACGTGTAACAAAACGACTTACTCTGACAAGTCCCTGTTACATGGCATTCTAACCTACTCAAAACACACGGATCATGTTACACGTATCGTCTGGAAACCACATTTCAAACAAGGCCTAATTTTTTAGTTTGTTTCACACCCTGTGTGGACAAGGTTTGACACTTGTATATGGAAGGGGAGGGTCTCTGGAGTATTTTAAGACCAAGAGTAAGCATCCACTCTATCAGCAAGCTACTTGAAATCGAAAGTCTGTGAAGGTACTCCAAGCAGCCCAGCCACCTGATTTTTCCTTGTCAACTCAAAATATGTTTTCCTTGAAAATATGCGAAGATCAACTTAGACATTGAAAATGTTTATGTTATATATATAAATATATATATATATATATATATATAATATATATATAATATATATATATATAATATATACATATATATGTACATGTATATATATGTATATGTATATACACATATATATGTAAATGTATATATATATATATATATAACATATACAGATTATATATGTATATGATATACATTATATATATACAGTATATAAAAATATAAATGCCACACATACACACACACACAAATAAAAGGAAGTGTGTGTTTCTCCTCCATATTCCAAAACCATGAAACTCAGCAGCCTGAAACGTTGCATGTATACTTAAGAAAACTCCAAGGAAGTGCATTAGTACTTACTCACATGCGTTCTTATCAATGTGTTGTTCTGTGGTGCAACAGGCGGTGGTGGGCTCGCTGAAAATGTGAAATTATATTTTCCACGATGTTTCCCCTTTTTGTACAATCTTCCATTGTATGATATTCACTTCGGCATAGATTAATACAAATAAAAACTATAAGGGCACTCGGTGGAGCACATACGTCCACCACGCAATGCCTCATCCATGAGAACATGTTGGGCCCAATACATTTTTGAAATATCATACGCAATATAGTTTTTGGCCCTATCTCTCAATGGTGAAGAATCACTTTAAAAATTGAATAATTCTCGTATCCAGATCCGGATCTTCACTAAAATTAAACCAATTCTTCCTTGTCCCACACCCAACGTGTCGAGAGAGATGTGACCTTAAAGAAGTCAACGTGGTCACCTTTGCAAGATACGGATCACCCTACGGGTGACATTGTTTATTTGTTTGTTTGTTTGTTTGTTTGTAGGCACGATAATCGAGAACGGAAGAAGCTACCAATGTCAAATTACATCACGTGATTCAGGAGGGTGATGGCTAGTGCTGATTAGATTTGGTCAAAATCGGTAAAGGTCAAGGTCACAGTGAGGTCAAATATTCGATTTTGATGGTTTGGTACAGATAATCGAGAACGGAAGAAGCTACCAATGTCAAATACACCACGTGATTCAGGAGGGTGATGGCTAGTGCTGATTAGATTTTGTTAAAATCGTTGCACGGTCAAGGTCACGGTGAGGTCAACATTCGATTTTTGATGGTTTGGTACAGAATCATCGTAGAATTCTGGTTTGCGTCGCTACCTCTCTAGAGACAGTTTTATTAGACAAGGTCAGAGGTCAAGTTGACGATTTCGTAAGTACAGTCTATGACTGCTTGTTTATTTGTTTGGTTTGTTTGTTTGTAGGCACGATAACTCGAAACGGAAGAAGCTCCATGTTCAATTACACCAACGTGATTCAGAGGTGATGGCTAGTGCTGATTCGATTTTGGTCAAAATCGGTCAAGGTCAAGGTCACAGTGGGTCAAACATTCCAAATGATAACTCGAGAACGGAAGAAGCTACCAATGTCAATTAACCACGTGATTCAGGAGGGTGGTGAGTAGCGTGATTAGATTTTGGTCAAAATCGGTCAAAGGTCAAGGCACAGTGAGGTCAAACATCCAAAACATTCGATTTTTGATGGTTTGGTACAGAATCATCGTAGAAACTTCTGCTTTGCGTCGCTACCTTCTCAGAAGACAGCTTTTATAGACAAGGTAAGAGGTCAAGTTGACGATTTCGTAAGTACCAGTCTATGATGCTTGTTACTTACGAAATAAAGATTTCGTAATATATTGATGACTACCGTTTTGTTTGTTACTTACGAAATCTAAAGATTTCGTAAGTAATTGATGACTACCGTTCTGTTTGTTTGTTTGTTTGTTACTTACGAAATCTAAGATTTGTAAGTAATTGATGTACCGTTCTGTTGTATGTTTGTTTGTTTTGTTTGTTTGTAGGCACGATAACTCGAGAACGAAGAAGCTACCAATGTCAAATTACACCACGTGATTCAGGAGGGTGATGGCTAGTGCTGATTAGATTTTGGTCAAATCGGTCAAAGGTCAAGGTCACAGTGAGGTCAAACATAATTCGTAAATTAACGTGGAGAAATGGAGTATTTTTGCTTCGCTCGACGTTACGAGTTCGTTTTAACTTCGATTTTAATTTTGTCTTCAGTTTTTTGCGATCGCTTAGGACGCTTAAAACTCGGTTGTCGAAATCTGGTAAAAATCGGATGTTTTGGAGACGTTTTAAGATTGTATAAAAAATATTTCACTCGAAGCGTCAAGGGTCGTCCCATGATGCATTGCGCTCGAGCAGACGTCACGGGTCGTCCATGATGCAGTGCGCTGACAGCGTCAGGTCGTCCCATGATGCAGTGCGCTCGAGCAGACGCGTCGTTGATTCACGTTAAGGTATAATTGCGTGGAGAATGGAGTATTTTTGCTTCGCTCGACGTTACGAGTTCGTTTTAACTTCGATTTTAATTTTGTCTTCGGTTTTTGCGATCGCTTAGGACGCTTAAAACTCGGTTGTCGAAATTCTGGTAAAAATCGGATGTTTTGGAGACGTTTTAAGATTGTATAAAAAATATTTCACTCGAAGCGTCAGGGTCGTCCCATGATGCAGTGCGCTCGAGCAGACGTCACGGGTGTCCATTGATGCAGTGCGCTCGAGCAACGCGTCGTTGATTCACGTTAAGGTATAATTGCGTGGAGAAATGGAGTTATTTTGCTTCGCTCGACGTTACGAGTTCGTTTTAAACTTCGATTTTAATTTTGTCTTCGGTTTTTGCGATGCTTAGGACGCTTAAAACCGGTTGTCGAAATTCTGGTAAAAATCGAATTGTTTGGAGACGTTTTAAGATTGTATAAAAAATATTTTACTGGACGCGTCACGGGTCGTCCCATGATGCAGTGCGCTCGAGCATACGCGTCGTTTGAGTTAACAAACATACACAAGAAAGCGATGAATAACTGATATATATAATAAATAATAAGTCTTTTATCAGATTCTTCTGAAAAGTAATACACCTATTATCTGGCATATCCTGCTGGTACTGAATCACTTTTTAAAATAAAACAAAAAAATGGAATTTTTATTAGAAATCAGTTTTTGTCTGGGACTCTTATCTGCAAACCACAGTGTAAAATCGTAGACCAACAATGAATCTCAGAATTCAAGCTCCCCTTGGGCTTCTGACTGATTCATGCTTTTATTAGACAAGGTCAGAGGTCAAGTTGACGATTTCGTAAGTACCAGTCTTGACTGCTTGTACTAGTTCGTAAGTATTGATATACCGTTTCTGTTTGTTTGTTTGTTTGTATGTATGTTTGTTTGTTTGTTTGTATGTTTGTTGTAGGCACGATAACTCGAGAACGGAAGAAGCTACCAATGTCAAATTACACCACGTGATTCAGGAGGGTGATGGCTAGTGCTGATTAGATTTTGGTCAAATCGGTCAAAGGTCAAGGTCACAGTGAGGTCAAATATAGATTTTTGATGGTTTGGTACAGATAACTCGAGAACGGAAGAAGCTACCAATGTAAATTACACACACGTGATTCAGGAGGGTGATGGCTAGTGCTGATTAGATTTTGGTCAACATCGGTCAAGGTCACGGTGAGGTCAAACATTCGATTTTTGATGGTTTGGTACAGAATCATCGTAGAAACTTCTGGTTTGCGTCGCTACCTTCTCTAGAGACAGCTTTTATTAGACAAGGTCAGAGGTCAAGTTGACGATTTCGTAAGTACCAGTCTATGACTGCTTGTTTTTTGTTTGTAGGCACGATAACTCGAGAACGAAAAGCTACCAATGTCAAATTACATCACGTGATTCAGGAGGGTGATGGCTAGTGCTGATTAGATTTTGGTCAAAATCGGTCAAAGGTCAAGGTCACAGTGAGGTCAAACATTCGATTTTTGATGGTTTGGTACAGATAACTCGAGAACGGAAGAAGCTATCAATGTCAAATTACACCACGTGATTCAGGAGGGTGATGGCTAGTGCTGATTAGATTTTGGTCAAAATCGGTCAACGGTCAGTCACGGTGAGATCAAAACTTCGATTTTTGATGGTTTGGTACAGAATCATGTAGAAACTTCTGGTTTGCGTCGCTACTTCTCTAGAGACAGCTTTTATTAGACAAGGTCAGAGTCAAGTTGACGATTTCGTAAAGTACCAGTCTTGATGCTTGTTTGTTTGTTTGTTACTTTACGAAATCTAAAGATTTTCGTAAGTATATTGATGATTCCGTTCTGTTGTTGTTTGTTTTGTTTGTATGTTTGTTTTTGTTCTGTAGGACGATAACTCGAGAACGGAAGAAGCTACCAATGTCAAATTACACCACGTGATTCAGGAGGGTGATGGCAAGTGCTGATTAGATTTTGGTCGAAATCGGTCAAACGGTCAAGGTCACAGTGAGGTCAAATATCTCGATTTTTGATGGTTTGGTACAGATAACTCGAGAACGAAGAAGCTACCAATGTCAATTAGACCACTTGATCAGGAGGTGGATGGCTATGTGCTTAGATTTTGGTCAAAATCGGTCAAAGGGGTCAAGGTCACAGTGAGGTCAAACATCCAAAAATGATAACTCGAGAACGGAAGAAGCTACCAATGTCAACTTACACCACGTGATTCAGGAGGCGCTGGCTAGCGCTGATTAGATTTGGTCAAAAATTGGTCAAAGGTCAAGGTCACAGTGAGGTCAAGCATCCAAAACACTTCGATTTTTGATGGTTTGGTACAGAATCATCGTAGAAACTTCTGGTTTGCGTCGCTACCTTCTCTAGAGACAGCTTTTATAGACAAGGTCGAGGTCAAGTTGACGATTTCGTAAGTACCAGTCTATGACTGCTTGTTTGTATGTTGTTTGTTTGTAGGCACGATAACTCCGAGAACGGAGAAGCTACCATGTCAATTACACCAGTGATTCAGGAGGGTGATGGCTAGTGCTGATTAGATTTTGGTCAAAATCGGTCAATGGTCAAGGTCACGGTGAGGTCAAAATTCGATTTTTGATGGTTTGGTACAGATAACTCGAGAACGGAAGAAGCTACCAATGTCAAATTACACCACGTGATTCAGGAGGGTGATGGCTAGTGCTGATTAGATTTTGGTCAAATCGGTCAACGGTCAAGGTCACGGTGAGGTCAAAATTCGATTTTTGATGGTTTGGTACAGATAACTCGAGAACGGAAGAAGCTACCAATGTCAAATTACACCACGTATTCAGGAGGGTGATGGCTAGTGCTGATTAGATTTTGGTCAAAATCGGTCAAAGGTCAAGGTCACAGTGAGGTCAAATATTCGATTTTTGATGGTTTGTACAGATAACTCGAGAATGGAAGAAGCTACCAATGTCAAATTACACCATGTGATTCAGGAGGGTGATGGTAGTGCTGATTAGATTTTGGTCAAAATTGTCAAAGGTCAAGGTCACAGTGAGTCAAACATTCGATTTTTGATGGTTTGGTACAGAATCATCGTAGAAACTTCTGGTTTGCGTCGCTACCTTTCTCTAGAGACAGCTTTTATTAGACAAGGTCAGAGGTCAAGTTGAGATTTCGTAAGTACCAGTCTATGACTGCTTGTTTGTTTGTTTGTTTGTGTGTGTGTGGTGTTGTGGTGTTGTGTGTTTGTGTGTTTGTGTGTTTGTGTGTTTGTTTGTTTGTTAGGCACGATAATCGAGAACGGAAGAAGCTACCAATGTCAAATTACACCACGTGATTCAGGAGGGTGATGGCTCGTGCTGATTAGATTTTGGTCAAATCGGTCAAAGGTCAAGGTCACAGTGAGTCAAACCTATCGATTTTTGATGGTTTGGTACAGATCATCGTAGAAACTTCTGGTTTGCGTCGCTACCTTCTCTGGAGACAGCTTTTATGAGACAAGGTCAGAGGTCAAGTTGACGATTTCGGAAGTACCAGTCTAATGACTGCTTGTTTGTTTGTGTGGCAGGATATCTCAAAAAGTTGGCGGATCCGGATGAAATTTTGGTGGCAGGTTGGGTGTTTGACAAGGACAAACTGATTCGATTTTGGGGAAGATCCGGATGCGGATCCGACTACTAGGATTTTTGTTATGTGATCTCTTACCTTTGACAGATTGGGCCAAAAATGATAAATACCATGATATTCCAAAAAGTTGCGGACGGATTCTGCCGAAACTTGGTA
>CM068955.1:4900590-4918307 GCA_035128595.1 Eptatretus atami
GATGTATTTCACCCCTCTCTTTCTGTTTGTTACTTACGAAATCGAAAGATTTCCGTTTCTGTTGTGTGTTTGTTTGTTTGTGTGTTGTTTGTGTGTGTGTTTTTTGTAGGCACGATAACTCAAGAACGGAAGAAGCTACCAATGTCAAATTACACCACGTGATTCAGGAGGGCGATGGCTAGCGCTGATTAGATTTGGTCAAAACGGTCAAAGGTCAAGGTCACAGTGAGGTCAAACATCCAAAAACAAGCAGTCATAGACTGTACTTACGAAATCGTCAACTTGACCTCTGACCTTGTCTCATAAAAGCTGTCTCGAGAGAAGTAGCGACGCAAACCAGAAGTTTCTACGATGATTCTGTATCAAACCATCAAAAATCGTAACGTCGACCGAAGCAAAATCTCCATTTCTCCACGAATTATACCTAACGTAACTCAACGACGCGTCTGCTCGAGCGCACTGCATCATGGGACGACCCGTGACGCGTCGAGTGAAATATTTTATTACAATCTTAAAACGTCTCCAAAACATCCGATTTTACCAGAATTCGACAACCGAGTTTTAAGCGTCCTAAGCGATCGCAAAAACGAAGACAAAATTTAAATCGAAGTTAAACGAACTCGTAATGTCGAGCGAAGCAAAAAATCTCCATTTCTCCACGCATTTATTTAATATTATTTTATCAAAGTCACAAAACCGTAATATTCGGCTATCCACCCACCAAATCTTGACATAATCCGCGACGGCTTAGCGAGTCAGGCATGCGACGATAACCTTTATGGGATAAAAAATGATTTTAAACACCATCTTTATCGAAAACACTGTCAGCGCGCACACGCAAAACCTTAACGTCACTCAACGACGCGTCTGCTCGAGCGCACTGCATCATGGACGACCCATGACGCGTCGAGTGAAATTTTTATACAATCTTAACACGTCTCCAAAACATCGATTTTTACCAGAATTTCGACAACCGAGTTTTAAGCTCCTAAGCGTCGCAAAAACCGAAGACAAAATTAAAACGAAGTTAAAACAACTCGTAACGTCGAGCGAAGCAAAAATACTCCATTTCTCCACGTGAATTACGGAATTATGTTTGACCTCACTGTGAGACCTTGACCTTTGACCATTTGGACAAAATCTAATCAGAGCTAGCCATCACCCTCCTGAATCACGTGGTGTAATTTGACATTGGTAGCTTCTTCCGTTCTGGAGTTATCGTGCCTACAAACAAACACACACACAAACAAACACACAAACAAACAAACACACAAACAGAAACCGAAGTGATCAATATACTTACGAAATCTTTAGATTCGTAAGTAACAAACACACAAACACACAAACAGATGATGGAAGTCATCAATATACTTATGAAATCTTAGATTCTGTAAGATAAAAGTTATAAACTCGCGAACGGAAGAACTACCAATGTCAATATACACCACGTGATTCAGGAGGGTGATGGCCGAGCGCTGATTAGATTTTGGTCAAAATCGGTCAAAGGTCAAGGTCACAGTGAGGTAAACATTCGATTTTTGATGTTTTGGCACATAGGATTATCGGAAAACATAACCTCCTTCACCTGTGGTGGCAGAGGTAATTAAACGTTTCATTTTTAAAAGTTACTTCAACTGTTTTGCTTAGTGAAGCCACTTGGCATGCATTTAATTTTCAATGGTGAGACCACGGATCCATATGGAGGTAGGGAAGCAAAATAAATTATTTGATGACAATGAGTAATAAAAAGTTTTCAGTTATGAAATATGAGCAAAACATCAATTCTTACAGCTCCTTTTCTCTGAATTGTATTAACATTAATCATACAAGGATTTTGATTTTGAAGGCATTATTTAAATTTATTATGATTTGATCAACATTTCCACCAGTTGGCACTTCACTACTCATTTATTCATCAAAAAATTACGTGAGATGAATCATAACACCATTATCTGTATTAATCTGTAATTCTGTTTCTTCCAGACGCAAACAAAATGTATCAACTTCTTCACTCACTCTCTCTTTCAATGTACATGGAAGTATCCATTCCAATAGACTTTAGAGTTTCCGTTTGTGCGTTCAGGTCAATCGAATAGATTGTATAAAGTTTTTTAAATGCTACCATATCCAAAATGGGTTCTTTATTACCAATACTTTCACACACCTTTTGGTAAGACTTGTATGCTTCAGCATAATCATTTTTTCCCCAATCAATTTCCAATCTATCTCGTGGATAAAATGTTCCATCCAGAGAAACCCGAAGTTGTTTCTCCTTAGCATTATCGCTCAATGCATTATTATCAGTAGCAGTATCTCCATCTGGATTCTTAAAAATGAGCTAACGGTATCGTGGTTTTCCTTCCAGAACACCCAAATTCCACGTGTCAGTGGTTTGGTTCACTTTAACATGTTGACATATTCTTTTAAGGTATGATACATTTAGTGGTTTCTTTGAGTTAAGTCTTCTATTGAACATCTCTTCTATTTTACAATTTGGAGTATATTCACTAATATACCAACTAATTTCATCAATAACAAATTTATTCTGAGCGGCAAAAGCATTACCAACCCCAAGAAGCAATCTATTTTCAATTTCATTCCTTTGTAGTTGAAATCTAATTTTAAGTCCATGCAGAACTTTATCATAATCACAAAATCCAAATATACCTTAAAGGGCAACTGCCACGGTAAAACTATTACCTGTTTTTGTATCATCATTAAACATTGCCTTTCTTTGACTTTCATCAGGGTCTGCCTTTGTTCCTATTGCCATATCAGGAATAAAACCTTTGACAACAACTTTACCCATTCTATCACTAAACAAGTATAGTATAAATTTCATCATTTTAGATGTAGCAGAAACATAATCAATCGCTTCAACTTCTTGTGTTCCAACATACAAACGAACACCATCAGACATTTTCCAGAAGAAATCATTTACGAATGTAGCGTTTGTGTTATTCCCAGCCTGAGTGAATGTAAATTTACACAAGAAACTAATGGTTAAATTCAAATAAGTTTGTTAATTGTTTATTTCAAAACTTTTTGTTCCATTTGTATTCCAGTCTGTTCCTGTTATAGCATTTACCTGAAACTAGTCTTCTTTTTTAGTCGAGTTTGAGATGATCATGGTATCATTCAAATCATAGATACTATCAATTGCTTGAAATTGTTGTATTTATTTAGTAAAAAAAGAAAGAAAAGATGTTTACACTTATGAAACCCTAACGCAAGTATTTGAAATATTTTCTGTCGTTTTTGGGGAGATAACTGAGTTTTGCCTTTCTTAATTTCTTTTATTGCTTGTAATTTATGGGATTACCTTTGGACGTCTTTTATACTCTTTTTAGCATCCACTACATTTCCCATGGCAGAAGCAGTTGAACCAGTTAGGTCTTTATGTTTAAGAATAGTTGAACCTATACCCATTAGAGTATCAATTATCCCATCGCCTTTTTTCTAAATTGATGTCCTACACCACGTTGTCTCTTAGGTTAATAATATCCTCGACTGATATAAATTCCCTCACCTTTATAAGATGGTGAAAGGAGCATCCCATCCCCATCCTTTGTTATTATTTTATATTTTCCCAACTCATGTTTCCTCAAATTAACCATCGTATTTATTTATTGAAAAACTTCACGTAGGTGAATTCTGATGGATATAATTTCTCCATTGAAGGAAATCATACAATTATCTTAATCGGTTCTCCTAAAATTTACACTGTGTATGTTTTTTTTCCTGAAACGGGAATGTAAACCAGATTTTTCAGTTCCATATTGAATTTCTAACCAATTGGGGTTGAGTGTGCGTTGAATGAAAATATTGTATTTGTTCTTATTCCATCATTATAAGCACCATCAATCAAATCACAGTGAATTAATACTGAATTTATACCTGAGGATATTTGAATGACACTATCACTGTCAAAAAATCCCATTAGTTTCAATTTTTTTTGAGGAGAAACCCAATAACTCTCTAAATGAATTATCAATTGTGAAATCAACCTTGGAGTTACTTTTAAGCTTAATAGTTGATTTTGAAGTCAGTTTTTGAATATCTATAACAATATTTTTGGTTCATTACCTTGTTCTTTAATATGGCAAGAAATTTTGGAAAATATTTGAGAAATCTCATCTGCTCCGGATGAATCTGTTTTAGTTTGGTATCTGCTTCCCGAATTATAACCAAACTTGTTGTTTTTTCTCTGTGATTTAAAACAAGGCATTGCAAGTTTCCATAAACAATAATGATGCTTCATATTCTTTTGTAGGGTCAAGTTGTGATGGGTCTGGGAATACAGCAGTGATCACTCGTCATGAAATTATAAATACTTATTTATCATCTTTCAACAACAACAAATAATTCTCATTAGCATCTACAATGGATGATATTTTTTCATTTTCATCGTGAGAAAGAATTAAACTCATTTAACATGTGATAAAATATCTTTGCATTGACATTTATTAATTATTTTCATATTCATTAACTGGTCTAAAATGGCTGATACTTTGTTCAAACAATTATTGTTTCCTGCCTTCTTACTACAGAATAGCAATAACAATCCATAACGAATTGTGATGGGTCATTTGGAAGTAAACCAACACCTGAACCAAGCTTACTTAAAGCATATATAATATGTTTCTCCTTCTCATTCTTCTTACTTTTAACAGCAACAGAAATTGCATAAATTAAGTGAGTCTAGAAAAATCAACATATACATAAAATCAATCAATCAATATTAAAAAAAAAGATCTATCATCCTCATTTTTCATATTCAAGAGTTCATTGAAATAACTTGTACATTGAGACCATTTTTTGTTCGAAGAAACATTAATCTGGGGGTTTGGTCGAGTCAAACTCAAGAACACCAATTCATCATTATATATCAATACCTCTTCTTTAACAAAATATAACTGTGCCATTTCTTCTGTTGGAATGAGACCTGTTATGTTTTTTGAATCCGCTGAATATTCACAGTTTTGAAGAGCACTCACAACATGTTCAGTCGGTTGATTTGTCTCTTCCTGTTGTAATAATCCTTCATCATCATATTCTAATTTTCTTCTATTCTCTTGTTCTTTCTCCGTAATTTGACTAAAATGTTCTATCATTTGAAGTTTTTTTGGAGTGTATTCTATCATGGGAATTGTAGATGTTTGTTAAGGAGTTTTTTTAAAGCAGTTAAAAAAAATTCTCGTTTTCTTTCAAATGCTTCTTTGCCCATTAGTTTCTGTCTCCGTTTCTTCTTTGTGTCTTCCTGTTGCTTTGCCACTTTTGAAACCAACAAATGATGCTCCTTAAACCTTCTTGCTCGTTCTTTGTTATCCATTTATTTATTGAAAATTATCAATTGGTACCTCATCTTGTTTCACAACAATATATTTATATCTTCCAGTCGTGTGTTTCATATACTCCTCAAATTCCTATTTACTACACAATAAAGAACAATTGTCTTTCCAAAAAATATTTATATCTATTGAATTTAACTTGAATAAAATAAAAGTATGAGCATTATTTCTTATTGAAAAACGAGGGAGTTGAAAGTATGATTGACTCAGATAAATACAATGACAAGAAGAATGTCTCCCTCTTGTTTAGTAGCTTGCCATTACCATTTGGTTTCTCTCATTAACACAATCATCAAAGATGACGAGATTCCATTTTTGATTTATCCAAATCTTTGGGTGAAGGTATATCATCCATATTATCATGAAGAATACAAGTTATAGTTTTGATTTATTTTTACATTTCTGTGTATCACAAAATTGTTGTAATATATCTTCAATGTTGTAATAATTTAGTTTGTTTTGAAGTTTAAATAAAGCAATGTTGTCTTCTTTTTGAAGACCCTCATTAAAACCTTTTGAGAGTAGATGACACTCGGGTTGAAAACTTGACTTTGTGAAAATTATTAAATTATCATAATCTAAAAAGTTGGGAGTAAGGAGCATTTTTAAAAGCAGGCAGGTTTTTCCCACATCTGCTTGAACCAAGTGTTAAACATCTTGATGAATTTGGAAGAATTTTATGGTTGTTAAATTTTATCATAATTTCCCAAAAGAGTAAAAAAAAAATCATTCATTTATATACTTAGAAAATAAATTATTTAAACTTTTATAGGCTTTTTTTAGAAACTATGTTGTATCCTGAGTTCAGGATAAGATAATCCATTATTTTATTTATACAATATCTTGTGTTGATATTTCCCTGAAAATGACAAATGTGAATAATAAATAGCATCCATTAAACATCACCCTAATTTGGTCAATCTGCTGTTGTAAGAAAAGGCGTATTATCATCCTCATACTTGACATTTATTTCTCTTATTCATCTTACAAAGTAATTCATTTTTGGTGTAATTTTGAAACAGTTATATTCCTTAAAAAATTTTCATCATCATTAATTAGAAGATAATTACAAAATATACATTGTTTATAGGCTTCCGACTGATTTTAATCCCACTCTATCATACGCAGGACAATTCTCAAATTTATCATATGGAGTAGCAAGGAATTCAAGAGGTTCAATATCTGGTATACTGTTCATATTTCTAGAGTATGTTTTCACTAAAAATATAATTCATCTTCACTAAAATCAGTGCTTTCATAATCATCATAATCTATAAAATTACTTTCATAACTATCATTTGAACACAAACTCTCAGTATCATTACTGTCTTCTGTTCCAACAGAGTTGCTGTCATCAATATCATAATCTTCAAAATCTTAGGCTGTATATTGACTCATTTATTAATGAAAGAAAATCTTGATTCATAATTTCTTAAAACACCATCAATATCTATATATTTATTTGTGCTAACAGAATCAGCTATTTTTCAGAATCAGAATCAGCAGAATCAGCAATCATTTTTTTTTTAACAGTAAAGGTTATTTTAAAATTAGTTTTGACAATGACTGAACAAAAAAACATTTCTCCTGATATATCAAATGTTCATTTTAACTGTGTACATACTGTTTTTAACTGTGTACATACTTATCTTCCCTTTTATGATTTCTTGTTTTGAATTCCATGTCCAACTGTTTTATCCAACCTTGTTTAAATGAAGGTATACAAAAGTCAAAGTCTCTCTCTCATCTGTACTAGTGTTGCTGCTTTTCAGCAGGAACAGAATTCAAAACTCCAAGATCACAATTAACAGAACCTGTCTGATACATAAACGAAGGGTTTTCTGACAAGACATTTCCATTTTTGGATAAAGATGAAAATATGGCAGCTGGTTGTTTGAACTTTGCCAACTATGCTGAAGCCTTTGGGGCACAGATCATGGAGACGCACCTCATCATATAATTAAAGTAGGAAACTGCAAAAACAATACAATGTTAAAATGTTGAAGAGTGCTGAACTGGAGCTCCAAAAACACAATAATCTTCAACGAGATCATGCAATTTTGTGCTCGTATTTCTTGTTGTTCTTTAGCAAGTCATTCTGCATGGAAATCATGACTGCATGTTGTATAAAAAGATGCATCCAAGCTTATTTCATGTTCACAAAATGTGGGGATGAAAAGGAACAATGAGAAAAATACATTTGAGGAAATGGGAAAATGGGGAGGTGGTTTGGTGGGTTGGGTGGGGAGGAAAGAGAAAGGGGGTGGTCAGATTGAGGATAAAGGAGAGGAGGATGTATGAGGAATCTTTACTGGAATGCAAATCAACCTTTATAACAGAGAGTAACAAACTTTCCAGTTGGAGTCAAAATGGAATTGCTTTCCCCACAAACTGGGAACAAATTTCCCATCACCATAAATGATGTGATGGACAGAAAATGAATCAAATGACAATTTTCTAATCATAATCCAGCACCCTGTTAAGTTCCACAAACCTGGATCAACACGAGGAGAAGCACTGCTCGATTCTTGTGTTGTTGCATCATCTGACTCTTTAATCTGAACAGATGACTTCCAAAGGTTTTGAGGAATATCCATTTGGAAATCATTTCCCTCTTTCAGATCATCTTCACCTGCACACAAATCAACATTTAACCCAACATTGTAGAAAGAAGGTAGACATGTAAACTGTAGTTATTGAAGTTTACTTTTCAAACTGAGACCTTGATTTAAGTCGAAATTACAATATCAGATTTAAAAAGATTCTTCTGTTTTGAAAAAAGACTAAGTTGTTAGGAAAAAAACAATTTCCCTATTTTGTGAGTTTTATCCACCAGAAGGTGGGAGTTTGTTATCAAATGAAAAATAATATAAAAAGAAACATCAGATTGTTCAACCCAAGATTTCCAAGATATGAGGAATTATATGATAAATTTTGCTGTTTAAACAAGGACAAGCCTGTCCTCACCTCGACGAGAGGTAAACAAACTACCTGCTGTGTGGGGACAACTTACATGTGCCTTTAAACACAGAATGATTTGGAATTTAATACAGTTTAGAAAAAAAAGGCTTATTTTAATCAAGAATTCAAACACATTGGACAACACAAAATTGCTCCAAGAGATTCCACAAGTTATAAAGTAAAAGGTTAATGGAAAAGTATTTATTGACATGCTTGGGTGTATAATATAGTGACATACCAGACTGGGCAAATCCGTCATCCTGAGAGCGGGGGTGCAGACATCAGTGAACCCGATTCCACAGAGTCCAGGAACGTTTCCAGCTGCACATTTTGGAATCCAACAAACTTTTGGCAGAAACTGGAAAGTTCTCGAATAACATTGTCTAAGTTGACGAACAACTTCCCAACAGAGAAGAGCCTGCAAGTTGGACAACTGAGACTTCAAAAAAGATTTCACAAATTTACAGAAGTCAGCTACGTTGCCAAATTGAAATTTCTCTTTGGCGAGTGAGAGCAGCTCTGTTCGCAATGAATCCGACTCTGTACAAACTCGAAGAACCTTCTCATTTTCAATTCCAAGCTTATCGATCACTGCTTGGGCTGTTTCTGCTCTCAGGCCTTGAGAATGGAGCCATTCCAAAAAGCTCCCCATTCCACCGATGACCTGCCAGGAACACAATATTCATGTTAATAAAGGAAGGGTTATTATATTGGTGTGGTAAGCCTGGTGTTGGCTTACTGGTTATGGTGGCTGGCTTGGGATACTAGGTTCCTGAGTTTGAGCCCCGTTGGCTGCTGTATTAACACCAGGTGGGGTCGACTCAGCCTGTCATCCTTCCGAGCTCAGCGAAATGAGTACCAGTGTGTGACCTGGTTAGAATAGGTACACCGTATCCCTGCATGTCGTAAGAGGTGACTCAAGGGTTGTCATCAAGAAGTGCATCAGGCCATAAAAACATTGCCTCAAAAAGGGAACCATGATTGTCATGGGGCCCACGAAGCTAACCCCTGCTCTAGCAAGGAAAATGGCCTTAAAATGCTTGTGTGGTCGTCCAGTAATCACAGTTGCCCTGTTCAAATCCAGTGAATCATATCAATGTGATCATAACAGAAGACCGTTTTGGGAGTTTTTCCGATTGTGTGTTTATGCCGAGATACCGTTCGGATCGACCCAGCATTATACCAATTAGGCCACACACATCACATGCAAATTATGCTGAGTGAGCTTGATGTGCAACACGGTGCAGATGTGCGGTGTTGAATCACCACAGTCAATCATTCCCTTAACAGGTTTTTCTTAATCACCACAGGAAAACCACAACAACCAGAATTCACCCCAAAACTAGGGATATTGAATAAACAATGGCAATGGGAAGGAAACACAAGGAAGCAATACAATATCAAACTCGAGACGTGATTAAATAAGGCAATTTTCTGGATGTGTGTGCATATGAAAACCAGGAAAGAAAACAGGGTTGGGCCGATCTCCACCAAAATTTGCATACGTGTTGGTGGTACACCGGGTTAGGTCGTGGGCACAACCTTCCTTACCTCCCCACCCCTACAACCACCCCAGCGAAGAGATGGGGAGACCACTGACTATTTTCACCTATACACGTGCCACAGTGCAAGTGGTTTACTTACCCCTGCTGTGGAGAGGGGGGATTATTAGCCGCGGCACAAAATATATTCACCCCACCCAAACCTCATTCTGCTCGAGTGGGTGTTTCGAGTGTAATCTGTATACTAGGGATACAACTTTTTTGCAACTCCATAGTCCTGTATCATATTCTGATGAGCTTTTGCTAGAAAACAATGAAAATCAATGTTTTTTTTGTATTTGTTCAAAAAAGTTCACCCATGACTAACTTTGAATTTTTATACCAGTTGCATTTGGGTGATTTCCAAAAACTAGAACCCTGTTTATTATTTATTTAACTTTAAAAAAGCCTTACTACCCTGCAAGACTGCTTTGAAATCCTTGACAAATCACTGGAAACAAGAGCCATCAAAACTAAACATCAGCAGAAGCAATCAATGCTGTGAGCGAGCAATTAAGGTCATGCAAGTCATGCAAATTTCAAAGTTAGTCATGGGTGAACTTTTTTGACAAAATACAAAAAAAACATTGATTTTCATTTTTTCTAGCAAAGCTCATCAGAATATGATACAGGACTATGGAGTTGCAAAAAAGTTGTATCCCACTGTATACACAAGACAAGGATGGCTGTCCGTCGTCCGTTATCTGTTCCGCCGATTGGCGTGTGAGAAGGCTTGGTGCATATGATTGGCTCTGGCAAGATTGTCGTATATGCTTAATAAAAGCTGATATTCGAAATCTGATTCAATATTTTGATGATCGAACTCATGGCCTTAATAATTATGTTGAAATCTGGAGGTAAATCGGAGAAAATTTCAGAAAAAAACGATTTCTTAAAACCCCATATAATAATACGCTCAGCAGGACACGAGGTAAAATTGCTCTAAACAGAAGAGTTCTATTCACATCACCATGAGTTCCCTGTAACACTTCTTCTTCAGTGTGAAAAGCACTAAAAGTGATGATTAAATACATCATCATATGTCAGAAGGTTGTAGCCCATCGGCAGCACAGGCATCGAGGAACACAGTTTGTGTAGGCCCAGGCTTCAAGCCTTACGGCCTATCGGATGATTCCTTGATGGCCCAGTGGAATTGGAATCGATCCAACCTCTACAAACACGATGTATTATTTATACACAGAAGCATTGGTAACGTTTTGGCTTCATTACAAACATTCAGTGTTTTTTTTTGAGGCATCGAGCAATCACGCCAGAGTTCTGTGCCAATGCACCGTTATTTTTTTTATTATATCAGGAACAATTGAGGCTGTGCTGCTTATACACCGTATATTTGTGCATTTCACATTTATGCCTGAAGCACACCAAATAAATCCTTGCCAAACGATTTGTAGGATGATTTATGTAGGATGTAGATTTATCTTGCTGTAGGATGAACCCCTGACCAACTAAGCGGAAGACCAGAGGTATTGCATGGTGCTGCAAAATGTTGTGGTAGCCCTTTTGGTTCAGGTGCCAGTCACTCTGTGCAATTCGCCGACTCTGGATCCAGTAAAAGAGCCCCAGTTCATCATGCGTCCTCCTCCAGTTTGACAGTTGGTGTCACACACTGAGAACCATCCTTTCATCCACTCGACGGCGTATAAAAATCCTGTGTGATGAACCAAAGATTTCAAATTTTTTATTCATCGGTCCATAAGACCTTCTTCCAGTTTTTAGTAGTCCACTGGCGGTGCTTCATGGCCCAGGCAAGCCTCTTTTTCTTATTTTGCCATCTTAGCAATGGCTTTCTTGCTGCCACTCGACCTGTCAAACCTGCCGCTCGAAGTCTTCTCTTCACAGTTGAAACTGAGACTTCCTTACTTCGACCAGGTTAAGCCGTGTTTGAAGCTGCTTCCTGTGAACCACCCATCATGCAAGCTGTTGACTCTCAGAAACTTGTCTTCTGATTGTGTTGTGGCTTTGGGTCTGTCAGACCTCTTCCTGTCAGAGTTTCCTCCAGTTTCCAAGTGCCTTTTGATGGTGTAGGAAACTGTACTCACTGTCACCTTGGCTTACTTTGCAATTTCTCGAGAGGAAAGACCTACACTTTTAAGGTTATAATGGTCTGTCTGTCTTCCTTTGTTAATTGTCTTTTTTTCACCATTATGATAGCAATATACTACTTCCTGCAGTGCAATATTGTCCAAATAATGCTTCAGAGGTGTAGCAACACAGTCTGTTCAACACTGCTTTATGCATACAGAGGGTTTGTAACTATTTCAACAATAGTTTGGACACCTGTTGGAATTGTTTGCATCAACTTTCAAGGCTTAATTTACTTCCATTGCTGCAGAACAGCTGCAGATGTTAACCAATTACTTGTTACCTGAAAAGGCCCTTTTTTAACAACTCTGAAATTTACATTACTTTTCAGTTTTTGGTAACCTTAACTTTTTTTTGTTAACCTCTGGCATGTTACCGTTTAGCTTTGTACCATTTCAGGTTATTCACTGGACTTGAACTGCTTAAATTTCAGTAAAAACTGGAAAAAATGGGGGTGTTCTAAAACTTTTGACCGGTCATGTATAAAAAAAATATAAAAAATCCTGTATTCTTTTTTTTATGCATCTCTTAATATTAATTGTTTGTTAATAAAGTAGCGCCACAGGTGCGTAAGATCGCCATCCATGTGGCGACTGTTATTGATACGGGTTCCAGCGGAATGCTTCTATGTACATCCGCACACTACGTCATCTTCTTCTTTCACTGGCAACGTATTTCGCTCCCAAATAATGTCTGTTTGCGGTTTTGAACTCCAACCTCCGCCCTCTACCTTCATCCAGTTATCCATTGGAAAGGTAATCATCAATTTAATTGGTTGATTTAAAAAAACCCATTGGCATGGTTACATATTCTGTTTGAACGCATGTGAATAAACTATTCACCATGTTGAAATTTTGCCGCGCCAACAGCTTTTTGACTTCCAAACACAGCACTTTAACTACTCTTCCTGCTTCCTCCTCCTCAGTCCTCTTCTCTATCCAATCATGACACCGAAAGGGATGAAAACTGATGATGAAAAGAGAGAGCAAGCTCGGCAACATATGTAAGCCAGAATAGCGAATGCGGCAGAGATGGCAGCTGCAACAAGAATGTGAGAGAGCAAGAAAACAAACACGCCAAGAAGATAACGACTACACATCACGAGAAAAATTCTGCTGCGAAAGAACGAATGCAGGCATGTCGACATTCCATTACAATGCAAGAACAGGCCCAAAACCCTGAACGTAGACAAATGGCTCAGGCAGATGCTTCCATTCGAGCTCACGAACAGGTTCGAGATAATGTCCGAACACGATCCCATCGGGTCAATCCAAAAGAGACGGTCAGAACAAGCCTTTCGGATCTCATAAACAGGTTCAGAACAACCCTTAAAAGTCGGTGGAAAGTGGGAAGGAAGGATGTTGGTAGTGATGGGACTTGAAATACCCAATCACATTTCCCGTCCCTGGTGACGGGTACTTTTACTTGTCTATACTAATAAATCAGTGTGTGTGTGTGTGTGTCCATAACTCCAAAACCATGAAACATTGCAGCCTGAAACTTTGCATGCATACTCAGGGAACTCTAAGGAAGTGCATGAGTGAAAATTTGGTGTTTGGGTTGATTAAAATACTCCTTTTGAAGATAATTAACGGCCATAGTTAATTATATCCTTTATCAGGCGCGTCCTCATCTACCTCGCTGGCATCTTAAGGCGCATCCTGGTTACCCCAATTGGCTTTTAATTTGCCATTTTGTTCGGCCTGCTCAACCATGCCTCGACTTGGAACAGGCCGCAACAATTTCTTCATGATAAAGTTTCTTTTTTCACTTTCCTCACTCACATTATCAAATCCATGTTCATCATACGTACAAATTGCTGGAAACATTTCAATGCTCAATGCCTGGGGACGCCAGCGTTCTGACCATTTCATTTCCCATCCATCCATCCATCAGGACCATGCAGGACCATACATAGAACCATATCAGCACTGTTCGTATGCTCACACAATGTGAAAGCACACCTCGCTAGCATTATATAAAGCTCATTCTAACCACTCACTGACTCACTGATATTAATGTTCGGTCCCTTCCGCGTGACATATAAAGCTGACGTTTTGCGTGCCGATAGACTTCCAAGCCGATACACCAAGGATGGGGGGAGGGAGGGGGATCACAGAACTGTTAGAAAGTGTCCGGAAATGAAAATATAAATAAATGCAGGTGAGCAACCCGAGACAATGGGGAAGCACGGTAATTTCACGTGCTGACAAACCAAAACTAATAAACCGGAAAAGAAAGAAGGAAAAAAAATCACAGAGCTGTTGGAAAGCTTCCATGAAAGAAAATATAAATAAATGAAAAAAAATAAATGCAAGTGAGCGACCCAAGAATGGGGAAGCACGGTTCGTTGTTGCTTACAATGCGTAAGCATACCCCACTCGTAGACAATAAAGCCGCTTCATATTATTTTGTGGGGTCAAGTTGTCGGTATGGAAATGAAGCCGTGTAATCACTCATAAAATTGAAACCAATGATTGTGCTCGTCATATCATTTAATATTGGTGAAAATATCTTTGAATCGACATTTATTCATTATTTTCAAATACATTAACTGGTCTAAAATGGTCGATGCTTCTTTGAAACAATTGTTTCCAGCCTTCTTACTACCTAACAGCATTAATACACTCGTCATGAATTGTGGATGGGTCATTTGGAAGAACCCCAATTATGATGGGTCACTTGGAAGAAAGCTTATACATGTTGCTGCATTTGAGGCCGATTAGTAACTACTGAAATCTATCTATTCAGGTTCTTCCAAACCTCTGTTCCTTTCACACTTCTTTCTAATATTTTTTTTTTCACAATTCTCTTTATTCATTTCAATTCTCGCCTTTTCTTCTCTTTCATCTCTTTTACTCTCTAGTCCTCTCTTTCAAGAAGGGAATTCTTGCAGAAATGTTTTCGGTAAGCCTCAGTTGGCTGTGCCTGGATGGGTTTGAGGGTTATGGAGCAACGGCTGCAACCCGAATCCTACCCAGGTTCCTCCTGATAGTTCCATCTTTGCTCTTTACTTCTTCAGGTTTTCTTGGTCTTCCATTTGATTGTAAAGATATACCTGAACCAAGCTTACTTAAAAGTACATGTAAAATATTTCTCCTTCTCATTCTTTTGTTTTCACAACGACAAAAACCACATAATCAAGTGAGTCCAGTAAAATAATATATACTCCATCATTCTGTTCGGCTGGGTCATGAAATTTGTACGTTTCTGAGAAGAGAAGAAGAAGAGCGCATCTCTTGGCCTTATATCAGAGCCTGAGCAATCATCCCGTTGTATGTTCAAGGAGAAAGGCGGCACCCTTTGCTGTGAGCAGGCCTGGTGTTGAAAGAGGACCGGCATCGGCAATCTCGATCGTGAGAAGAAACTGTACGGCAATTTGTCAGCCTTGGAATTGGAGACCGTGCGCACAAATTACCTCACGTACGTGACCGTAGAGAGCACCTTGGCACAATCTTCAGTGCGGTTTCCCATGCGGTTCGATCACCAGGCTCCAAACCGATCATCTCTGGACACACAGCTAAGTGCTGGAATAAAGGGAGGATTTTCTTTTGTTTTTAGCTTTCCCTTTTTCTGTTTTTTTTGTGATTGAGTGGAGACGTCTCGAATTAAGTTTTAGTTTGCCTCACACCGAATAATTTTGATTATCACTTGAGTTACTTTTTAAGAAACACTCATTTGATAAATTTACTGAGTTTGTCAATAGTATCAAAAGGGAGGCTTTGACAGTAATGTGTTCCACTTCTCAAAGTTGCAATATTCGCTCGCTTACGCTCTCTCATATTTCTCCTTTTCAAACTGGAACACATTACTTTGTCATAGCCCTCCCTTTTAATACTACTCCCCTGCCGGGAGCTGGGCTTCGCCCCCTTTCATATGATCATTTCTTAAATCAAACTGAGTAATCAAATTGAGATTTGATAAATATTTGTGGTTAATTTTCGGGAATAACTTAATTTACTCATCAAATAAAAATAATGCAGCTGTAGCCCGTTAAAACCCCAAACCCCATTTTTTAGATCCTAGTGGAGGATCTCTAAGTCTTACTCACGTTGTTGTTCTTATGGACTTTTTTTGTTTCACAGCCTACACTTTTCATCGAAACTTCCTGAAACTTGGCGTATATATGTAAAAATACCCTGCGCAGACACAACGATCTCCGATTTTGAAAATTCCTCCTCGAAAAAAAAGTTATGACGTCAAAATATCTCCGCAAATGGAAATCGCCTCAAAAATTATCTCCGAAACTAGGCAAGCTTTTTGAATTCTGTTTGCGGGAATCGAACAGAGCATTAGCAGAGATGAATTACCGCACATATGATACATCACTATGACGTCATATCAATTTTTATGATGTCATTCCTATTTTTTGACATTTTTGTTTCATTTGTTTCACAGCCTACAGTTTTTCATCGAAACTTCCTGAAACTTGGCATATATGTGTAAAAATACCCTGCGCAGACAGTAATCATCTCCGATTTTGAAAATTCCTCCTAGAAAAAACGTTATGACATCAAAATATCTCCGCTAATGGAAATCGCCTATACCATTATCTCCGAAACTAGGCAAGCTGTTTGAATTTTGGTTGCGGAATCAAGCCGGGCATAGCACAGATAATTTACGCAAACCTGATACATCACAATGACGTCATATTCGTTTTATGACGTCATCATTAAGAGGACGAGGATCTTAGCTCATTCGAGCTTGTTATTAATACTTATACTTTAAACCCAGAAGGTAATGTATTTATTCCATCACTCATGATATATTTTTTATCATCAAATGCTGTTCGAGCTTTCTGACAAACAGTCTCTGAGAATATTTAGTGTTTATAATTTCGAATAAGATTCATCTCTCTATAAACATCCTTTCTCTAACATATCCATTCAAGGTAATGTTGAAAGTTCATGGTGTCTCTCTTAATACACTCTCCTTTGTCCTTTAAGTTTCTTTTCACATTTGAATTCATTTAACCCTCTCACTAAGTATTTATAAGCATATGCCTTTGATCTCACACCAACAAATTCACTTAGTATCTTTTCACCTCATTCATCTTTCAATTTACTAATAACCTTTTCATTTTTATTCGAAAAGAGCGGGTTATTAGGATCAAAATTACTTGTATCATAAATATCTTCAGCTTCTTTCATATCCTGATAAACATCATCTGTAGTTATCTCAAGTATGAAGCTATCCGTATCCATATGTAGCAATACAATATTCTCATCACATCTTTTCTTTGGATTATTATAAAAGTAATCATACATTAAATACTTTGAAAGATCTAAAACAGATGTTCCCACATAAATCGGTTTTATCTCCATCTTTATACTCTCTTTATTCAAACGAACAGCACAAAAATTATCTGTAAATATTTCTACTCTTTTAAAGCTTGGTTTATTTATCAACTTCTCCACCTGCTCCCAAGTTGTAGCAAGTCTTACATTTTGTCTCTTCCTTATATTTCCATTGTTTTACCAAATACAGAATTATTCATAAACTTGTAAAAGTCCTTCTCAAAATCATTATTTGCCTTTGTTCTCAGCCTCGTATTATAATCAATATATTTACCTATTTACATATATTTACCAATGACTGACTAAACTTCAGTGCCAAATGTACCTTTTTAACTTGTAGTGCTGCTTCTATAAATTGCTTTAGATTTATTTGATGTAAAACATACTTCTCTTTGTCAAACAATGCTGTTAGTAATTTGGTTGTAGGAATATATTTAAACTCATTTGAAGAACTAAAGAAATGT
>CM068955.1:4934735-4952144 GCA_035128595.1 Eptatretus atami
ATTGGATATCGGAAAATATTTAAATAAATGTCAATCAAAAGATATTTTATCGGCCATTCTAAATGAGTTTAATATCTCTCATGATGGATGAAAAATTAAAAAATATATAAATTGTAGATGCCAATCAGATTATTTTTTATTGTTGAAAGATGATAAAAGATAGTATGTATGTATATATATATATATAGCATTATATATATAGATTATAATATATATATTACAGTCAAACCCCCCGCTTCATCGCGGTTCCTATCGCGCCCCCGGTCACGCGGGTTTTTCGCTTGGAACGCTTACTAATTTTTTCTGCGCGATTCCCCCCGCGTACATCGCAGTAATTAATATATACAATATAAAATTATTTTAAAGCAATAAAATTATAACGCGTGGCGCTCGACCAGTCACACAACGCACGAGACAAAAAGTTTCGCCTTGTGAACTTCGAATATTTTTCTACGTTTTTCTCCAAGCCCTACGATGCCGCCCCAAACGCCCCTGCACCTTCTAAGGCTTCTGGCAAGGAACCGCAAGCGCCAGAAGAAGGTCCTGCGACGCTCACAGGAGAAGGTTAAGGTAAAGGTGCTCGATATATGCTTCGGAAGGAAAAAGGTTGCCGCTATTGGACGAGCACTGCTCATACCCAGCACCTCAAAACCGACCAGACCAGACTAGTCGATCTTCCGGCACCTTCAAATCCCAATCACTGCCAAACCGAACCAGACCAACTAGTCGATCTCCGGCCACCTCAAACCCAATCACTTGCCAAACCGACCAGACCAGGACTCGTCGATCTCAGGCACCTCAAAACCCAATCACTCCCAAACCGACCAGACCAGACGAGTTTGATTTTGGGAGGCGTCCCATTCATCGCGGATTTTCACCTTAGCGCGGGAGGTTTGAACGTAACCCCCGCGAGAAACGGGGATTACTGTATAGATATTATGTATATATATATATATATATATATATATATATATATACAAATATTGTTACTGGCCGGGGTCAGCGCCAACGACCGCCCTCTGAACGGAGCGCAAAGTCGATGTCGGGCCCGACCGATCGCCCGGAATATTAGAATCGCCGCCCGGAATAACTCCGAGCGACAGGGTCCTTGTACAAGGAACCGAAATACGCAATCGGCAGATCACGTGGGGTAGGTCGATTGCCAATCTTCAATGTACCTAAATACCCACGTGATCCAACTACGGGGTATTTCCACCCTCGACGGGATCTCGTACGCGTACAACCGCCGAGGGGCGAGGCTTGTCCGTGCGCGATTCCGAGCGGCGTAATCGCCGGAGAACCGTCGGTTCCAATGTCTCCCCTATTACGGCAACCAACGCTTTTAACTCCCAACACACGAAAAATGTTCAGTCAATGGGGAAGTGGATGAAACAAGCAGGTTTACATTTACACAAGTACATTTATTATAATGAAACACGTATGCAATTAATAAGGCAAAACACGTTGCAATATACAAGCAACAAAAGAACTACAAACTCGTCTATAAGCAATTATTAATGTACAGTCACTTACACAGTTTTACTTACGGGACTCGCGCCACAAACATCATTCGAAAGAAAAGCAGGAAAAGGACCCCATCAAAGGCCAATGGGGTCAGACTGCGACCTCTTGGGACTTTATGCGCGTGGGACTTGGCAGACGAACGGAGTCCCCACGAGACCTGTTGCAGGTTACCTGCACCCTTCGTGGTGTCTGGCTTGGGCGACCCACGATGCTCCTTCCCCACGGCCCCAGCTAGCGTAGCCGCGGTCGAGCTCGGCCTTCCGTGTGGGCAGGCGGAGCTCCTCTCCCTTCTCTCCACACGAAACGCGCGTTTGTGCGACACAGCAGGCAAGGCTGCGCCTCCAGCTCGCTTTCTCCTTCGCGAACGCCCGGACTTCCACGCAGCTCCTTGGCTTCTGGGTTCCTCCCGGACTCCCCAACTGTCCGAAGCAAAAAGCTTACTCCTCCCACGGCGACTCAGCACACGAAACTCTGCCACATGGACTCCACGAACTCAGCCACGAACTCAAGCCCTACCACGGACTTCCCACGGGACTCTTTTCACGGGACTTCTCCACGAACTCTTTTTTACGGAAACTTCCACGGGACTCTTTACGAACCCTTTCTTGAACAAAGAAAAGATGTCCTCTTATATCCTTCCCACCCCTTCCCCCGCACCGGCCGGACTCATGCCCTCGTGATCCACCCCCCGCTCAACACGGCGGATGGGAGGGAGTTGTTGACTCACCCAGGGTTCTTTCTTCCTCTTCGCAGAAGAGGAGGGACGTCTCCATTGTCCCTCCCTAACTATCCTCAACATCGATCCGCAGCGCATACATAATCGGGAATTTCATTGAACATTTTAAACAAGAAATGGTGAGCTATCTAGGGAACATGCACTTATCGACATAGCTGACTAAGGACGGGAACCTGTATGTTGTGTGCAATTGAATTCCAAATTCGTAACAATATTATACATAAGATAATGGTTTGGAATTGACTACCACTGAATGTTTGGAAGAGAAAAATGATGTTGTTCTCTTTCTTTTCAGACAATTTCAACAACGTATGATGTTTCAGAAAATAAGGAGATTTATTAATAATTACTATGACAGACTTCGTAAAACATATAAATAGAAGCCACAATCCTAAGTTTTATTTCACAACGAGTGAATCACACATCTTCGTTCCATACCCACTTACAACTTGACACAACAAAAATATTATTGAGCATCTTTATTGTCGATGGAAAACTTATAATACTTTGTTTAATATCACAGAGAAAAATGACATGTTTAGTTATAATCCAGGAAAGCGGATACAAAACTACAACAGTTTCACCTGGAGCAGAACAAGATTTCTCAAAATAGCTCCCGAAATTGCTCGCCTTATGAAAGAACAGTGGTGATGAACCAAAAAAAAATATTGTAGTAGATATTCAAACATACTTCAAAATCAATTGATTTAAACTTAAAAACTGTTAAGGTTTATTTCAAAATTGCCAAATTCATTTCGAGAGTTATTTAGGGTTTCTCCTCAAAAAAGCATTCAAACTAATGCGGACGTATTATAGTGATAATGTCATTCAATATCCTCAGGCATAAATTTGCGTATTAATTCAGTGATTTTGATTGATGATTCTTTATAATGATGAATAAGAACAAAATACAAATATTTTCATTCTCAACCCCAACAATACATTTCATAACATACACTATAAGGTTATAAATTCAACATGGAACCAAAAAATCTGGTTTATCTACCCGTGTCTGGGAAAACCCAAATACAGAGTAAATTTTAGGATAACCGACCAAGATAATCGCATTGATTTCTTTTCATGAAGAAATTTACTCCATCACAATTCACCTATGTGAAGTTTTCCAATAAATAAATAAAAACAAATGGTTATTGTGAGGAGAACGAGTGAGGAAATATTAAAATAATTACGAGAGGTAGAGGGTACACTATACCACCATACTACAAGGGTGAAGGTATGTATCTGTTAGAGGATACTATAAACCAAAGAGAACAACGGGGGTGTAGGACAATCAATTATAAGAAAAAAGGAGATTGGGATAATTGATACTCTAATGGGTATAGGTTTCAACTATTCTTCAACATAAGACCTAATTTGGTTCAACTGCTTCTGCTGTGGGAAAATGTAGGGCGTGCTATAAAGAGTATAAAAAGACTGCCCAAAGAATCCCATAAAATTGCAAGCAATAAGAAATTAGAAGGCAAACTCAGTTGTCGACAGAAAATAATTAACAATACTTGCGTCAGGGTTTCAAAAGTTTATAACACTTGTTTTTTTTTACTAAATAAATACAAGTATGGAAGCATTGATAGTATCTTTGATATTGGATGATAAGCTATCATCTCAAACTCAACTAAAAAAGAAGACTCCTTCAAGGTAAAATGATATAACTGGAATAGACTGGAATACAAAATGGGAACAAAAGTTTTGATAAATAAATGAAAAAAACTATTTGAATCGAGCCGTTAGTTTCTGCTTGTGTAAATTTTCATTCACTAAGGCTTGGGAATAATACAAAACGCTACACATCGTAAATGCACTTCTTTCTGCGAAAAGTTGTTATTGTTCGTTTGTAAATTAGGAACACAAGAAGTTGAAGTGGTGACGGATGTCTACTGCCCACATACTGAAATGATGACATTTACACCTATTATCATTTTGTGATAGAATGTGGATAGGGTGCTAGTCGAAAGATTATTTCTTTCCCTGATATGACAACGGAAGAAACGCAGACCCTGGTCATAGTCAAAGAAAGGAATGTATAACGATTGATGCAAAAGCAAAAAATAAAATAAATAGGTGATACAAAGCAGGTAATAGTTTTACTGTGGCATTCCTCTTAAGGTAATATATTGGATTTTAATTGGATTATGATAAAGACAATCTGTCTGGACTGAAAAATAGACTCAACTGCAAAGGAATGATGAAATGAAAAATAGTTTGCTTTTTTGGTGCTGCTAATGCTTTTGGTGATCAAAAATAAATGTTGTTGATGGAAAAATGAGGATGGTATATAAATGATATATACTCCTAATATTAAAACAAGAAGAGATGTTGAAAAGAAGACAACTCAAAGAAACCACGAAAATGTATCATACCTTTAAAAGAAGATGGTCAACACCGTTAACTAATCCAAAACCACTTACACGTGCGGAATTCGGTGTTCTTGAAGGAAAGCCACGATTCATATGGCTCATTTTTTAAAGCGAAACCAAATGGAGATACTGCTACTGATTAAGAATAATGCGTTGAGTGCATATGCAAGGTGAAAACAACTTCGCGGTTTCTTGGATGGAACATTTTATCCATGAGATAGCATGGAAATTGATTGGAGAAAAAAGAATGGATTATGCTAAGCATTACAATTTTAGCAAAAGGTGTGGTGAAAGTAATAGTAATAAAGAAACCCATTTTGTATATGGAAGAATGAAAAAAAAACAAAAAAAAAAAACACAATTTATACAATCTAACACGATTGACCTGAGCTATGGCTCTAATAGAAGTGGTACTTCCCTGTACATTGTGAGAGGAGAGAGTGAAAGCGAGTTGAAACATATTGTTTGCTTTTGGAAGAAACATAAATTACAGGATATAATACAGCATAATGGTGTTATGATTAGTCTTCAATAAAATTTTTTGATAAATAAAGAGTAAGTAAAGTGCCAACTGGGGTATATGTAATCAAATTTCACATCTCAATTAACTATTATCTTGTATTTCAAATAAAAGCCTTGTTTAATTAACGTTAATTTACAATTCATTTAGAAAAGGAGCAGTAAAAATTGACGATTTTGCTCACAAGAGACAGTGTGGAAAACCTTTGACGATACTGGCTCACTTAAAATTAAAATGCTCAAAAACAATGTTTGAAGAAATATTCAATAAGAGACGAGGGAGGATTTCTCCCATTTCTAATTCCTTTATTTGCTGCGTTTAGTCTGTGGGCATTGACGGGGCTATTCAGCAGCGGTTAAAAAACCGCCAATGAAAGGAAGCGCCCTCTGTACAGGCCTTAAAAAGAGTTGGAAAGGCCATACAAAGAGTTAAGCAAAATTAGTGAAGGTATAATTGATAGATTTTGCTGAAAAATGAAGCCCACCTGATAAACGAGATTGTTAGTGCGAGATATGCTTTTTTGTTGCCACAAGCCAGGTGTTTAAATTACCAAAAGGGTAATGGATTATATCTTTCTCATAAATAAATGAGAAAGAGAATTTGAATGAGTGGTTTTGAAAGAATTCGCGAAAGATCCACAAATTTTTTTTTTCTTTTTTCAAGGATTTTTTAAAGGGAAAAAACTTGGCCCCCCAATTATAGTAAGAAATAAAAATGATAATGTGGTTATTTGTTATGAGAGATGAATTTAAAACTTGTCTTAATATACAAAGAATCTTATATATTATTCCGAGTTTGTGTTTCGTGTCGCCGGCTATCTCACTTTGTTCTGCGCTCGAGTAACGTGATTAACGTGATATTCGGCTTACATTATCTCAAAAGACCATCAATTGAGGTGCATTGGTACAAAAAAAGTAAATAAATTGGTTCTGAACGTGAAAATCTATTCCACTTACTGCAATTTAAAGTAAAATTACTACTGATACTCTGCATCAGTTCCTTCTAACACACCCACCCCAACATTCGCGCAGAGCCGGTTATGCTAGTATAATGAATTTCGAAGATTCATAATGGAAGAAAACGGTTCTCATTAGGTTGTTTATATAATAATTCAAGTTAAATATTATTTTGATCGTTATAGTCTTTCCAACCACTGTAAAAGTCATGAATTCTTGCAAAATGGTTGTTTATCATCAAACAATTCAGGTCAAATCTAATTAAATTCCAAGTGTTTTGCGTGAATCGTGTCTATATGGGAGTTATCTACGAGAGGGATTCCGTGCACCCCCCCCCCCCCCCAGGACTCTACCAAACCAACTTTTTTATAGTCCTTTTTACACATTGAGATCGTTAACAAAAAACAAGCTCCAAATGAGGCCATAAAGATCCTCGTCCTCTTTATTGATGACGTCATTAAAACGAACCTATGCACGTCATTTGTGATGTATCCAGGTTTGCGATAAATTATCTTTTGCTAATGCCCGGCTTGATTCCCGCAAACAAATTCAAACAGCTTGCCTAGTGTTTCGGAGAGATAATGGTATAGGCGATTTCCATTGCGTGCGATGTATGGCGTCAACTTTTTTCTTAGGAAGAATTTTCCAAAATCGGAGATGGTTACTGCCTGCGCGTGGGCTTTCTGCATATACCATGGGCAAGTTTCACGAAAGATCCGATGAAAACTCTGCGGTTGTTGAAACAAAAAATATTCAAAAAATTAGGGAACTGACATCATAAAAATTGAAACGTTCATAGTGATGTATCATTTTATGCGCGGTAATTCATCTCTGCTAATGCCCTGTCGATTCCACAAACAGAATTTCAAAAAGCTTGCCTAGTTTCGGAGGATAATGTTTCGGCGATTTCCACATTAGCGGAGATATTTTGACGTCTAATTGTTTTCTGGAGGAATTTTTCAAAATCGAGGATGGGATACTGTGGGGGCTGCGCAGGCTGCGGTTTATATTACGGGCAATACCCTCCTGAATGAATTATGCCAACGTCCCCCTTTTCAATGAGTAAAACCACCAGAGTTTTTGATTCTATCCGAAAACTGCAAATAACTCCGCACTGTGAAATGAAAAAGTCCGACAAAAGAAGAATTTAAATGTTATATGAACCACAACAATGTGCGTCAAGATGGCAGTATGTTTCCTCCTGACTATAAACACCATTTGGCCAAAGGGAAAATCCATTGCTAACCTATATTCCCGTGTGAAAGACCCCGCACTCTGGCTATGAACCCGGATCAAAATAATATTAACTTGGCATTATGAAATATTCAAAAACAGATTGGCTAATGAGAAACCGTTCCATCGTTCCATGAAAACTATATGCGTCCGAACCAATCCTACAAATGATACAGCATAAACCTCCAAAATCACATAGAATTTATCGCCGGGTGCATCTGTGCATAAGAGACTCCTACAAAAATGTAGCAAATTGGGAATTAAAGGGGAATCATGTGATTGGACCCTGCTCATTAGTACTAGTTGTTTGGCTGATTAAAGTTGGCTGTATACTGCTTTCTGCATTGGGTGGTGTGTAGGAAGTAGTATAACCTGAGGTGCCCTGGGCTGATGCAAGAACATAATAAATACCTCTCCCCAGATTACGTTTCTTAAAGCCACTCATATGGTAATTATTGTTTCTCATCTCTGCTCTTTAATAGTCCAGTAGCACTTTCTGACCAAGTGCGCATGGCAATACGATATTCAGCCTGTTCTCCCAGAATCGTCAAAGTGTTAATTACTTTTGTACCATTGCACCGTGCTACTCTATTGTCCCTTGAATTATAATGGTAAGTTGTCTCGATGCCTGCCTTTTTCACATGGATTCGGCCTTCAGTTATTGTAGAAAATACAACCAGTCAAGTGTATTCTACTAAGATATACTTCCATGCAAGTCCGTTCTATCTGGAACAAAGTTCCGGATATTAGCTTTCTTGCACTTATCCTTCCTTCTGGCTTAGCCCGTGGACGTTAAGCGAAACCATCCAAACTCATGGGTACCAGGATAGGCTTATCAGTATAGGAGTACGTTTCTTAGTATGTCGTTTATATACTAATGAGCTGAGTTTAATCCTTTAAATTCATCTCTCATACAAATTAAGAAAGCCACCGATTTTACTCAATTGTTGAATTTTCTCACTATTACTTTATATTTGGCCAAGTTCCTAAATCCTGGAGTTGTTGTAACTTATCCTCTTTCCGGTGATAGCCCTCGTTTCCTGGATATCATCCCAGAAATGCATTCTTTCAACCTGACAGATATCCCCACGTCCTCGAATATCGATAGTATTCTCCATTGTTGTATTGATTCAGAGCAAGCATAAAATCCCGTGTTACCCCACGCACTCCTTTGTATATTTTTGAGATTAATTTTAACACCTGCTTAGTGGGCCACCAAAAAATCGGTATTGGCATTGACATATCTCTTGTTCCAGTCTGAACTAAACAAAATACTATTCGCTTTATCAGGTGGATGCGATCATGGCCTCTTTATTCTAACCAGTATCTATTTCCAGCATAGAAATGAAACTCTAAACTCAGATTTCCCGTTTATGACCCACGTTTCTCCTCTTTCACATGTCGATATACTATTCCACTTTCTTTGTTTGACTATTAACATACACTCATTTTCCTAATTCCTTGCTGTACAGACATCTCTGACCTTTGATGATCTTTGGATGCTCGACTCAGCTCTACTCTATGTCATTTTAGGCGTACGACTTATATTCTTAACTTAACTCCTCTGAACTGAAGAATATAAAAAAATACACACTCTGAAATAACGATACCTAGCTACCACTATCATAACATTTAACTCTGTATGCCAACAAGCATACTCAAGTTAGCAAACATCAAGGGCCTATAGATTGATAATATGTGGGTATAGGAGAATATTGGGAGAAAGTGTCACTCGCTCTCTTTATTGAATAATTCTTCAAACCATGGGTCTTTGAATTTTAATTATTAAGTGAGCCCGAGTTAATCGGTTCAAGGTTCTTCCACTGTTCTCTTGTGGCAGTGTGCAGAGTGTGGTGTTTTCTGGCATTTATAATATGGTCTCTAGATCCTCGCCTACTCTTCCTCACATATTCTAATGAGTTATCTAACGTTAATGTGATAAACACAAGTGCTTATTTTATATGCGAAATCCTTCCAGAATAAGAGATAATAGGTACTCAATTAGAGATTGATTTAGGCTGATATACTATCCATGGTATCACTCGTCCAGTCGGCACTTATTTAATTATCACCAATCATTCATGATAATTTAATTAATAACAGCTAGACAATTATAAGTATGATATGTGACTCTAATCCATGATTAATCAACCTTTAAATGTATCTTTGGTTTTATATATAACCATCTTCCATAATTACATCGTATTCCTCTCCTCAATATTCTAACAATATGTTTTCAACTTTCTTCATGCTCTCTCCTCTCACAAGATGGCAAACAATGAACATACAGAGGAATCAGACCATCAATCCACTTCCTGGTTAGAGCCACCTATTTAGCTCTTAGGTCTTTCAATCGGATTATGTATATCAGTGGAACATATTGTATTGCGAATTCGTGGTTTTGTCTGTGCTTTCTCTTTCCGCTTGGCTTCTCCAATACCATAATCTACTCCACAATGGTTCCTTTATACCTATTGTGTTTGCAACCACACTTTGCTAAAATCCTTGTAATCAGTGTGTGTCTGACACGATAATATCTTGCCTTCCTCTATCCAATCAATCCGTCAACCCGTGAGAATCCAATATGGATACAATGTGTTCCCACCAGTGAGCAACCTCCTCCGAGTTGTTCACACTACTACGCCTGAGGAATGCCATGCTCATGGCTCAAGAACTCGCGAGTCCTTTTCCGTTAGCCTCACCAGACGATCTGTTGCACACTCGTATCTCCATATTCCCGCTCTTGCTCTTAAATGTAGGGTCCTAGTATCGAATCGTGGCTCTAACCCTCGACGCTAACCTAACAAGCTCACCAACATTCCACGTGTAAGTGGGTTTGGATTAGTTAAGTGTTGACATCTTCTTTTAAGGTATGATACATTCTGGTTTCTTGATTGTCTTTTTTCAACATCTCTTCTGTTTAATAGAAGGTATATTTCATTTATATAACATCTCATTTCATTCAACACAATTTATTTGATCCTCACAAATGAGTCTAAAACCTGGAGCCTCAGCACCAAAAAGCAAACATATTCTGCTTACCTCTCTGACCTCAGGTCCGTATCTCTCGAGTTCAAGATCCGTGAATCCTGTCAAAGCGTCCGACAGAGTTCCTTGACTATCGTGAAATTACAATAAAATCCAAATATACTTTTAAGAGAACTGACCGCCACCAGCGTAGACAGTATTATACCTGCTGTTTATGCTGATTCTCACCTATTTGGTCTTCGACATTGTTTTGCTTGATATCTACATTATCCTCTGACTATGACCAGTCCTTGGCGTTCCGACTTATATCTCCCGTATTCGGTGGGTCTCCACGATCAGAATATAGGGAGCCAACTACGAACCACTATCCTTATCCGTGGAACAAGCAGAGATGGAGCTCCTCCAATTACCAGAAGCGATATCCAAACCAAAAAGATAGGGCGCAAGCTGAGAAACGTGTCGGTGCAACTCAATTTCAGAAATGCTACCAAGCAAGCATTTATTTGCACCCACAATCGTCGCAGATCACGACCATATCCACCAAATACTATCCCAGCTTCGGATTCTAGTCCAATAGCTACATACATAATAATCAACAATTTAACAACAAAAAACAAAACAATGCCCGAAGACGTACAATCATTTTAGGCCGAATATCAGTACGGCGCGTTATCCTACTTCTATTCCCCAGCCTTATGAATAAACGGTGTGCAAACAACTGAAAATACTATACACAGTCCTACTCTGGATACTATATCAAGTAGACGTCCTGTACTCAACATTTACATCTAAAAGTCTATACTCAACCTCTATGGTAGGCCAAATGTGGGTAGCTATGACCCTGCGGCCTGTAGTGCCAATATATCCAGCTCAGTGATGCACCTTTAGCACGGAAGCAGTGGCCTTGTGTACACGGCTGAGAGTCTCGAGGGATACTACATACGCTCTATCGTACTCTCAATAGATCTAGAAGCGTAGATCCCATGTCAGATCGCTCGCCTGCGAGCTCTGGGTGATTTATAGTTAAAAAAACATAGCCACCTATACATTCAGTAGCTCCTATCCTTGCAGCCCCGTTGTACCGCCTAGGCAGCGATCTGTGCGTATTATGGTATCTGTGCGACAGAACGTGTGGAAGTCTTGCGGCTTTGCCCACACTATATTGCTACTCTTTCATCATCTCGCTGGGCAATTATGGATTGCGTGATAAATAGCAAGGGTCCTTTTATACGTGCAATTGTTGATGCTTCACTAGTGGGAACGAGGGCGACCAATGGCTCTCGACATTCTCGCTCCTGACCAGGCCGAGAAATGCCCGGTGAAACCCAATGTCCTATGTGAAGAATAGCGTACAGACGTCGATCCCGCCGCGACCTCGTCGCCGACCGCCGTCTTCCCTGCCTCGGACCCGAGCTCCTTGGCCTCCTCCCCACAAATTCTCCTCCACACGCCCCGCCGCATGCCACACTTCGCCGTTAATGATGACGTCTAGCCACAACTCTCGACTTCTTATATCCTTCCTCCCTCTCTCTCTGACAACTCTCAGACATCGAGATGCTCCTAAAGACATCTCCGCTTCGCCTCTCCTCTCGGTCTTTTCTTAGCACTCATCGCCCTTCGTGACTCCACTCTAAACAAGATACATACCTCTCATCTGCACCGCTGCGCCTCTGGCCGTGTTTTTAGTCGATGCGCGAAGGCACTATCCGCATACCTGAACATATTAATGTGCTAGATTTATACACAGTACTCAGTGCAAGAGACTCCGTCCTCTCCAGGGCGGACAAGTGACCACCATTGACGTCTTATCGTCCCATTTGTAACTGAGGGAATAGTACATACAGATGTAGGGCGTGAAAGCCTCACACCTATCTGCATGTAGATTATAATTTCTTCTGAACATAGAATAAGCGAATCCGACCGACAGTATACCGCGTCTCTGATCGGCGGGGCCAGCCGCGGTTCACTCCCGCAAAATAGCTCTGCTATTATGTGGACAGTCATCAGATAGCTGGGACGCATGCTAGGTAAGTTACTAAACTCCAGAATTTGTTCTATCTCCTCGTGTACCATAGGGTGAATTCCGCTTATTTAATCATATGCTGTCAGGTCTCAAGGTGTACTTGTTATGCGTCGGTTAACGGGAGCCACTAGAAGGACAGCCAACTGATACGGTCTCTTAGTGTTTTCTATCAGTTCCATCATTATAAGGGCGTGGTATCTCAATCAAATCATGGAATTTATACCCAAATTTATGCCTGAGGATATTTGAAGAAATATGTAGCTCGCTACAGCAGTGAGAGATGTGTAGAGTTACGTCGCGTAGATTGAGTATGTGGTTGTGTATCTGTGTTGAGTGGCTATTGAGATGAGCCCAATAACTCTCCGTAAATATGGACGATGGCATATGGTAATTAATCACACATATACTCAAGATTTGTATAAGTTTATCATGATTATGATACGAAGAAAAAAGCGCTCTAACTCAATTGAACAGATCTGCGTCGCAGTCCCGAACTAATGAAAATTACACATATTAATTTCCCTTGAGTATCAATTCGAGCCCTGTTCTTTGCAATATTAGGGCTCGCTAGCAACTTCTGAGCGACTGTTATAATCTGAGAGGAGTTATCTACACTCTGATCGGCCACTTGACCTCTCAGGTGTAAAACTGTGTTAGTGCTGTGTAATGTTATCACAGCCTCTGCCTATAGCGATCTATAACTATATATATACATATCACTCTATTTACTCTTGATACTATTATAATACAAAATGTGGTATTACATGTATATTCTACTTATCGCATAATAAGATGCCGCTTACAGACTTAGTGTATATCCAAATTTTCTGAGTGTCATTATGTTCTATGATGGATGTTAGGTGGCAGTGGGGAGATACTCTTGAGAAAGATGTTTATAGCATGTGATCATCGTCAGTATGGTCAAAAATTTACTATATCAGACTCTTAGATGCTTGCTCATTTATATTGTTTTACGAAGTCTGTTATATAATTATTAAAATCTTCTATTTCTGAACATCATACTGTTAAATTGTCTTGAAAAGAAGAGAACACAATCATTTTTCTTCCAACATATCAGTGGTAGCATTCCACCATTATTCTTATGATATATTGTACGAAATTTGGAATTCCAATTGCACACAACATTACAGGTTCCCTTAGGTCAGCTATGTCGATAAGTGCATGTTCCCATAGATAGCTCACCTTCATTGTTTAAAGTTCAGAATCGATAGATGCCGCTGCGGATCGATTAATAGTTAGGGAGGAACAATGAGACTCCCTCCCCCTCTTCTGCCGAAGAGGAAGAAGAACCCTGCGGTGACGTCAACACTCCTCCCACCCTGGTGAGCGGGGGTGGATCCGGGGCATGAGTACGGCCGGGTGCGGGGAGGGTGGAAGGATAAAGAGGACATCTTTCTTTGTTCAAGAAAGGGTTCGTAAAGAGTCCCGTGGAGTTCCCGTTAAAAACAGAGATTCGTGGAAGTCCCGTGAAAAGAGTCCGTGGGAGTCCCGTGGTAGGCTGAGTCTGGGGCTGATTCGTGAGGTTCCCGTGGCAGAGTTCGTGTGCTGAGTCCCGTTTTGGGAGGAGTTTAAGCTTTTTTGCTTCCGCAATCTGGGGGATCGGAGGAACCCAGAAGCCAAGGAAGCTTGCGTTGAAGTCCGGCGTCAGCCGAAAGGAGACGCGAAAGCTGGAGGCGCAGCCCTTGCCCTGCTGGTGCACAACCCGCGCGTCCGTGTGGAGAGAGCCGGAAGGAAGAGGCTCCCGCCTATTAGTTACTAATGATGAGAAAACACATTATATCCACTGAATAATTTACAATTTTGTCACAGGTTCTTGGCTGTTATAATACAATTTTGCTATGATTTTTGCATATTTGGTGGCCATTTTGGATTTTTAAAAATGCGCCAACAAAGCCCAATTATGCAGAAACTAGTAACTAATGACAGGAACCAAATCCCAATGATTATTTTTCCATCTTGCCTACATTTTGAAAATGTATATTACCTTATATCTATGATTTTACCGATTTTGGCCGCCCATTTTGGACGCCATCTTTGAATATCGCCAGAGTGCCGGGAATTTTTTTTTGTTAACATCTCCAAATGTGTAATAGGACCATAAAAGGAATCTAAAAAAGTTTGGTTGGTAAGTCCTGGGGGGCTGCACGGATACCCTCTGTAGATCCTTGACTAATATGTGTTATTTTAACTCAACAACAAAAAATTGTATTTTTAATCAATATAAATGACTAATGTTGGAAAAGATGGTTCTAACCTTTGGTGTATCCAATAACTGGATATTGATTTAATCAATTATGACACAAAGGCACAGGCTGAAAGACAGAAATATTAGTACAACAAAAAATATTAACATGAAAATGCTAATAAATTAATAGATTATCCAAGCATGACTGATGCGATGACTTGGCTGAGATTAAGTGATTTATCACAATATATAATCCTTTAAATAAAATGGCTGTGTGTTCCAAAGATACAGAAGTGTTGATTTTATCTCCTGGTCATACAGCACTTCACAGTTCCAATTGAAAATAAAATTTATAAAGAAGGGCGTATCGTTTGTATGAGAATTGCCAACATTGGAAGATATGATATGAATGATTAGGGTATTAATGGTCATTTAAATTAACCTAGAAAAACCTGAAAGAAAAATCATCTCGTAAGGAAGAATATTATCCACTTGGCTGTCGATAATGAATTGTGGAAGGTTGTGGATCTGCGTTTCTTAAAATTTAATTTATAATCATGTAAAAAGCAAAATTTACTTGGTACTTTCTTAAAACTTATTTTAATAACTCTGTTTAGAAATGATTTACTGGTAGAGCTAATAGACATTGCATTGCTGATTTAAAGCTAAAATTATACATGCAGGATGAGTGAGCTTGGTAAGAAAAATACACACTGATCTTTACTTTAGTCAATAACCATATTTCATATCGTTAAAAATGAACCTCTTTGACCTGTGATCATGAGGTCAGCAGAAAGAAACAATGACTCTCTCTTACCCCCCCCCACCCCTTCCTTGTATCGGGAAAACAAAACTCCAACCATTGTAAACCATTGTATGCAGGCATGTTTGCAACAACCAAAACCATTGTATGCCTGACATATTTGACTGACTAATACCATTGTATGTGCGCATATTTGGAGTCCACAAAGTTTCCATCTGATAATCTTAGGCTTGAAAACTGTATAATAAACGCTCAGAATGCCTCCTGCTATCCTTAAGCCTTTCAACTCCAATTACCATCGAGTTTGAAGTCTTTCCTTCTGTGCAAAGAAGTGACTTTCTCTTTATTTAAATAAACAGCTGGTATATGACTTAATTGATTTCTGTTCCTTGAGGTTAGTAGGCCTCGGCCCCGACAGGAAGCACAATCAGCAAAAAACAAATAAATAACTTAATAATGTGAACTGAATAAACGCGTTTTGCCGTAGTTTATATCATGATAACACAAAGAACAGATTTTATATTGTAAGCGAGGAATCCAAACTGATTTAACAATGGGGAAGATGGGGAGGTATTATCTGTCCATCATATTAATCTGTCATATATTCTGATACATAATGACAGCAAGGAAGGCTTCAAGAAAATTATAATTTCTGTGTTCCCAAGCACACCTACAGAAAGGGATTAGTATTTTTAATAAATATGTTCTATAACATTAAGAATGGGGTATTTTCAATAAAAGATTGGCTTTATACTGAAGTGCAAAACAACAAGTTTTTGGAATATTTAACTGAAATTGTTAAATAAAGAAAAGGTTTAAATAGTTGAGAAAATAAAATATATTAGGGAAATTCAGCAATAACTTTTATTGGTTTCCTGTTGTAAAAAAAATATACTTTTGCGATACAGGAATATCAAGAAATCCAGATGAATATATGTATGATATTCTATGGGGTGAAAGTGGTTCAAGGGTAGAAAGGGCTGAGGAAGGAGTTAAAGAAAATAAGGCAAGAAAGAAAGAGGAGAGGGAGAAAAGAGAGAAGGAGGCAAGGGAGAAAAGAGAGGAGGCAAGGGAGAAAAAAAGAAGAGGCAAGGGAGAAGAGAGAGAGAGAGGGAGGAAAGAGAGAGAATGAATAAATGTAAAAATGTGGAAACTAGTGAGATTAAAAAAGATTGGAGGTATTACAGAAAATAAATCGATCTCAACGCACTGAAGAGGAAAACAACGAATTAACAAGTCTTGGAAAAATATATGCATCAAGAGTATTTATAGTGATTTCAGGAAGATTTTAACAAGAAAGTGGAGTTATAGAAGAGAAAGAAGGAAAAGATTACATTATTGATAATGTTGGTACGGTTGACTTTAGTCAAGGTTTTACAATTTTTTCTTCAATAAATGGAGGAGAGAGTGAAGACATTTCTAAGGATTCTTTATATTTCAAAAACTAAGATTCAAATGTACATGTTGGAAATGAAAAATATTTTCACACTGTAGGAAATTTTCTCATAAATAAATGAGTTATCGTCTGAAATGTTAAAAGAAAACCAACACTAAAAATATCTTGTATGTTAAAAGTAAAAAGAATAGGGTTATACAAAAAGGGATATTTCAGTGTGCACCTCTAAAAAGAGTAAATTCATCTCCAAACAAAAATGTGGGGGAGATATGCAAAAGTTATCAGGAAGTAAATTTACAACAACTGGAATACCAGGGGAATTACATCTACAGGGTATTCTTTCTGTGATCCAGGAACAAACTTGGATAAAAGATTAGATGAGGCTAACAATCCTAAACCTTGGTCTAAACCTAAAAACAGAGTTGATGCAATGTGTATGAAGCATGACATTGATTATGGAAATAGCACAACATTGGAAGAAAAACACAAAGCGGATCGAGAAATGTTGTATAATTTGTCTGATACAAAATCCAACCTTGAGAGAAAAAAAGTTGACAGGTTCATCGTGAAGAAGATGATCAGTGCTAAATTTAAACTTGGCCTTGGAAATTCAAAACACTTGTGGGCTCTAATGATGTCATTAAGATTGAAGAGCAATTAGCTGATGAATTACATACACCAATAATCAC
>CM068955.1:4952813-4965841 GCA_035128595.1 Eptatretus atami
TACTGAAGTTGCCAAAACAACAAGTTTTGGAATTTAACTGAAAGGTAAATAAAGAAACGGTTTTTAAAGTGAGAAAAATATATTTTAGATTCCAGAAGACTTTATTGTTCCTGTTGGTAAAAAATGATATTTTGGATACAGGAATATCAAGAAATCCAGAGGAATAATTGATGAATCTTGGTTGGAAAGTGTCCCAAGGGTAGAAAGGTGAGGGAAGGCATAAAGAAATAAGGCAAGAAAGAAGAGGAGAGGGAGAAAAGAGAGGAAGGAGGCAAGGGGAGAAAAAGAGAGGAGGCAAGGGAGGAAAAAAAAAGAGGCAAGAAGAGAGAGGAGAGAGAAGAGAGGGAGGAAAGAGAAATGAATAAAGTTATAAAAATGTGGAAACTAGTGAGATAAAAAGTATGAGAGGTATTACAGAAAATAAATCGATCTCAACGACCACTATGAAAGGGAAAACAACGAATTAAACAAGTTAGGAAAAATATTTGCTCAAGAGTAATTTTTATAGTTGATTCAGGAAGATTTAACAAGAAAGTAGAGTTACAGAAGAGGAAAGGAAGGAAAAGAAATATACAATTATTGATAATGTTGGTACGTTGACTTGTAGTGCAAGTTAATTTTCTTCAAATAAATGGGGAGAGAGTGAGACCATTTTCTAAGGATTCTTTATACTCTCTAGATTCAAATGTACATGTTTGGAAATGAAAAACATATTTTCACGCGTGTAGGAAATTTTTTCTCATAAATAAATGATTATGTCTCAAATTGTTAAGGAAAACCAACACTAAAAATTTCTTGTATGGTTAAAAGTTTAAAAAGAATAGGGTTTTACAAAAGGGATATTTCAGTGTGCACCTCTAAAAGATTTTAATTCATCTCCAAACAAATGTGGGAGAATGCCAAGAAGTTATCAGGAAGTAAATTTACAACAACTGGAATTACCAGGGGAATTACATCTACAGGGTATTTCTTCTTGTGATCCAGGAATCAAAATCTTGGATAAAAGATTAAATGAGGTACAATTCTCAAACTCTGGTCTAACTAAAAACAAGGTTGATGCAGTGTATGAAGCTGACTGATTATGAAATAGACCAACATTGGAAAAAAAACAAACGGACGAGAATGTTATAAGTTGTCTTACAACCAACCTGAGGAAAAAAAGTACAGGTTCATATGAGAAATGACAGTGCTAAATTTACTTGCCTGAATTCAAACAACTGTCTAATGATGTCTAAGATTGAAGCATTAGCTGATGAAACATACCCAATATTCACAAAGTATTAATGAGGAAGATTTATTCCAAAAGTTATTAATGTCGCTACTGGATAACTCAATAATGTAAGGGTAAAGTATGCTTGAGCATGATTTAGGGTAGATTCATGGTTTTCCTTTGAAAAACCAAAAGAGTAAAAACTTTTTGTCTTCAAATATTTATTAAAGAAGAGAAAACTTAAAAAAATTGGCTGTTAGGTACCAGAGTCTACAACAGATTCTGATTTCTTAAATAACGGATTCACTAACAGTACCTGAGGAAAACTTGTTATTGGTTAATCGCACTTAAAAGAGATGATTTTAAAATCACTCAACCGTTCTCAACAATGGTATCTTAATGCAGACATGTATAAACACGAATGATCTACCTCACAATCCAAGCCATCAGAAACATGTTACAAAAGTAGGATATGGGGGAAAAAGAGTTTAATCTGAGATAAGCCTATCAAGTTATATAATACATATTCATTTTGAAAGTTTTACAAACGACAATTACTTTAAAAATTTTAGAAGAATACAGTTCCTAGACTCCAATTAGTGATTAAGGAAAGAATTTAGTCAATCACAGATTACAAACAAGAAATAAATTAAAAAGAAAATATTTCTCAGATAAAGTTGACTCTCCCACACAATAAACCATTCCATGCAGCCAACCACACAGCCATACCCACACACCAATCCCTCATATAATTAGTTAATTAGTTCCCCCCCCAAACAACACGTTTGTTGGCGATTAAAAAAATTTATAAAAATAAATAAAATAAATCGCTCCGCCCCCTCTTTGTCTCCACCACACCCCCACAATCCACACCCACCACACCATCATCATCAATTCATATCCATCCATCCCACCACCACAGGCCACACCCACACAAGGCACAACCCATTTCATCGCTTACTGCCCCCTTCTTTGTCCTCACCGCACACCCACACACCACATCATTCATTTCATCCATCCCACCCCCACGCCCACCCCACACAACACACCCCATTCATCCCACCCACACTCATTATCTACCCCCAAAGCTCCCCCCCCATCCCACCCCTCCTTGGTGCCCCCACCCAACCATGCCCCCCCCAACCCACACATACGGGAAGGGAGGGGTGGATTAGGAGGGCAATGGGTCGTTGGGGATCACCTAACCTACCCCCTCCCCCTCCTTTTCTAACACCTCCTGTTATCCTTGTTTGTAATTAAGTTAATATTGAGGCAAAAGCAATGATAATTTAATATTTTAAACTACAATATATTACTATGAAATTCTACAACAGATTTTATTATATAATGGTGTTCAGTAGAGTGAGGGGCTGGGTGAATCCTGAGTGTTTCTTTTCCTGTTAAAACACAACACGTATCAAATATGACACCTGTGAATACCTCAGGAGGTGTCAGAGTGTTCGTAGTCAAAATAATTATCCTAACCTCATTTCTAATTGCAGTCAGATAGATGAATAATTAATACTGGGGTGGCCTCTGATTGTTTGGGAACAAGAGGCAACATATCTGCCCTTTTCTTTGTGATTGACAATGTAAAAACAGGAAACCCAGGCACTCATTAACTAATTGTATTATTATTATGTGCAATACCTTTCCAGTAATCTTCAAAAATGAAATTAACATCATTGTATTTATTGTGTTGCAATACCTTTCAAGAAAACCTTCAAAGGACGTTGAAGCAATGGGAAATTCTGTGATGTCGAGGTCTCGTGGTATCCATCCGGGAGCAGTTATCAATGCAGATTATTTTGGCACTTGGATTGGCGGCCCAGACATTCCATCGAGGTCTTTCCATTTCCTTGTTTGAAGATCATAGCATGCCCATTCACCTCGTGCTTCTCGAGTGAGTTTGAATGCTGTAATAAAAGGGAAATTAAGATTAATTGGATATAATAATTAGGTCATAACAATCAACAATGAAAGTACCAATTACTGCACCATAGTTCCAAGAAGGTTGAAGCATACTTACAACATAACACAATGTACACACTGCATACACACACACTAGACTGTACATTAACAGTTTAATTGTGTATGAAACCTACCAATGGTTGTGAGCGCCTATATGTGCTTTCATTCGATGAACGATGGATTCATCTTACGTTCGGGATCATGAAGCCAATTTCTCGTTATCTTCGTTGGATAAAGATTATTTTGAGGGCTCACTTATATTAGCATGTTTAAGGAAGTGGAACACAGCCTATTTTCCAAATTACTGGGTTGGGGATGAAGAACAGAAAGAGAACAATGGGACAAGTCTGGGAAAAGTGATATCAGCTTTGCTCACCATTCACTCAAAATTTATGTATTCAGGTTGAAAAAAGGTTCGAGAATGGAAAATATTTTATAACAGGACGAGGTGCTAACAAATCAATTTTATTAAAAGTATTAGAACATAGAAACAAATAGTTTAATGATCTACTCATAGAAAGTTTAATATACTGGTAGAATGTGTGAGGTGGTGTGCTTATACCAACCTAACATAGTCTGTCCAGGCATGGCTCTCCATTAGCTCTCGCTGGGTTAGGATAGATGGCATTATTAAGCAGAGATATTTGGGGTATTCCTGTGAAGTATAGATTTTGTTTGTTCTATCCACTATTATTGTATGCTTGAATGAATCTTTAGAGACTCAGAGTAACTAGAAATGGTGATTCATATTCACCTGTGGTTATATATTGTAGTACGTGTCTCTACATAACTTTGCAATATATCGCTCTTCATAGGAATTTCGTGTTTACCTAATTATAGTGTGCATTTTTTCTCCGTGTCTGAGCCGTTCCATAGAGAAAGCGAGGGGAAGATGATGGATTCAATGATTCAGAAGGATTGCTTGTCTACTATAAGGACAATGACTCATAGATAAAGATAGGAACTCAGAGAACCACTCGCTCTCAGTGTGAATACTGCACAGTATTGACATTGAATATGCAAATGCTCTAACCTCAAGACATTGTTAATGGATACAATTTTAATAAATCGGCATAGGGCGAATATAAGTCGAGTGATAATTATCTACTCTCGAGTGTACTCCTTGAAGATCAAAAAGTAGGACGCAATTTACCTCGTCGTGTGGTGCTTTACCAAAGCTGAGGTAAAATGTTATGTACGCAGATTAATGAGAAGCACTCATATGTTGCAAGCATCTCTATCAGAGCTGCTTTATGTGGTGCCAGATTAGAAAACCGGGTTCAAGTCCCTTACTACAGAGATGGAGAGAATAGTTATTGAAAGCCTTTTAGATCTAGAACTTGCGCCAAAACGATGCTATGGGCTGAGCAGAAGACAAGAATTATCTCATAAAGGCTAACAGTATCGTTGTTCCAACAATTGAGCCGGGGAGTTTTCTCAACGGAATTCGTGCAATTGACGTCAACCAGGACCACCTCTTGCCGCAGCCAGCTCGTACTTGTATTGCGTTTGTCATAGCCTGAGCCTCCCTACTCCCAAGTCACCGCCTCTCACAGTTACGCATAGAGCTCGCACATGAACGTCAAGTTTCTCTCGCTATTGCGGAATAAGTGACCAAGAGCAGAGATAGTTTGCTCGCCTATAGAATGGTTATAGTGAACAGATGACTATTGAAAAACACAGCAACACAAATTGCTCTGGTACCTAAGTGCTCTCCTCAGTTCTTCCTGAGCACGGCGCGTCTGTGTGACATAGATATGGTCACATACCACCTGATGAGTCTCCTTTGCTCATGACTTGGAACAAATCAGCTTCGCTAGCGCCACTGGTCGTTAAAAGAGAAGGAATGACCAGTCATACATCACAGATCATCCCACTGCTGCTACATGCCAAGCGCCTCTCAGTCAATGTGAGCTAAGAACAAACTCTCGACAAAAATGGTGTATGATCAGTTAGATTGTTGTGGCGTTGCTAGTAACATATTCATCTTGAGGACTAGTGCTTTGCATTGTCACCGTCTCTGTTCAAGAGGTATTTATGATTTGACGGAACTCTGGAGCATGCTTTACAAACATCAATTGTTTCATATTCTTAGTTCACCGCGACAGATACGCGTGTTCAAAATTGAAGAGCTGCTATACCTGTGTGTGGCAGTAGTGTCTTAGGCGCTTTTTCGTAACTTCGCTTAGGAATCCAGCAGTTTCTTACGGGCACGCGACGGCAGTGGCATAGCAGAGCCTTTGAAAATGAGAGTTCATTGTCCCTGCATTACCTGGACAGATATATTTAGACCTCAAACGCGTTGAACACTCCATCCAGGGTACAGGGATGAACATGATCACAGCCAGGGAAAGATGTCTGCCTTCACTAATAAACTTTCCAATCGGATACAAATACGCATTGGGTCTGGAAACTATTGCAGAGATTGTATCCAATTGATGAGGAGTTGTCTCTAATAGCTCAGAAATAGTGTTATTGACTCCATTTGGTGGACTGATAAATGTAAGAACATTAATGCGGATGCTGGTCAGTCCTTCACTAGGATAGCTATTCAGCATGGGGAGAGTTATCGGTTGTCCAACAGGATGAAATTTCTCGCACCAATAATTGATTTCAACCGAGATATCTTGATTGGAGCTACGATGGTGAATGATAGAGAATGCATCTAGAATCTATGAGATTGAAACCACGCTAATAAAATCAAGTTATGGTGAGCTTGTGATATCATGCAGCTTAGTAAACTCCATCTATGTTTGTCGAAGACTCATACATTCATCTCCCCTCAGTAAGACAGAGAAGCTTTGGAAGGTCCTGTGCACGTATGGCGAGCTAAGCTCTCTGGATATGTTTGAAACTGATTTTCAGCTTCGTACACCTCGAAAAACACTCACGGTCCAGCATGTCATGGATCGCAGGTGATGACATTTTATCGTGTGCCGAGCACTCTCAGATGATAAACTCGTTTCAGCTGAGATCCATTGTATCGAAACCATTAACGAGCAAACGAGCCATATAGTAACGCTCTGTTGTCAAGTTACCTGTTAAGTAACGGTATGTATATCTTGGCAAAGGTTTTTGCGACAACCGTGTGATCTTTGTACGTCTTCTCTCATGTCAGATCCCTTATCTAATTGCTATTGTTACTCCAACCTCTGTATAAAGATTTAGTATCTTATTGTTGTCGCCACGCGTTGATTGTGTGACAGACGGAGACGTACGGATAACGCATGTGTTATATTCATAGTAAACTTATATATCGGATATCTCATGTAGTGTCCGTAGTCATATTCAGTAGAACGGGCGGTAACGGGAAATATAATCAAGCTCACGGAAGTCAAACTCTCGAGCCCTCGAAAGAGGATTCATAGAAATCTCACTAGCTGTTTTACTAGAGACACAATGCAACTCTCCTTTGGATTATCGTGATATTTTTGGATATCATAGAGAGTCCAGACTCTTAGATAAACTTATTCATATTGGTTATAAATCAAGCTTATAGCTTGCGGTAGTATTTTGGGTAGCAGGCGTGGTTATTAATGCAACATGGTTGTTGTACTTACCGAACCATTTTTCCGCCACTCCTGGAGTGAACATTTCTTTTATATAAGTCATACTAATATACATATGGGACTGTAGCAATAGGGTATCAATTTTCTGGAAATGCTCACAAGGATCACATAGAGTTTTTCTGAACAAAATAATAACTTAAGATTTATTCTAATTCTTAATTTATTTTACTGGTCTAACTTTTCTACGCCTATATACTACATACATTTATGGACGCGAGGGCAGAGATACACAATATTCCATGCATCTTGAAGTTGGATATCAGCGTGAATACCACAGTATTACCATTTCTCAGTGCGTTTTTGAAAATAGAGTGTGAGTGTGTTAGAAAGTGTTCCCACGCACGTTGTCTCGCAGTGCTGTTCTTCATGTAGTAGATCAATCCATAGCTTAGCCTCGACTTTATCCCGCGAAGCTACGCTTCGTTTCTGAGCCGAGTACATGTGCTTGTGTGCAGCTCGCTCGTCTCGGCTGCTATCTGATACTAAAGTAGGTGATCACTTTCGGAAGCAAGCGCCGTACAGCGGAAGGGCGTTATCCCCGTGAGAGTTAAATCACTGCGGTTACTATAGGATATATTGTTGTATCCCGTGGTAGACCATCGGAGCGGTGCTGGCGCTAGGTGCTGGTAGATAGTGAGTTCTACTCGGGATGTTCGGGAGGGATCGAGAGCTTTAGACGTCCCCGTCCGCGTCTCGCCGCATCTCCTCAGCGACGTGCCGCAGAGAACTTTGCCTACTCAGTTCGTCGGCGCGGAGTCTCGCACACGGATATTTCCGTGAGACGCCACGGGGAGCCGAGATAGCTTCCGGCGGCCCCTCGTGTGCTCTGTGCTCCACTACAGACCCCGGGCCCCCACACGCCCCATCTATATGTTCGCAGTATATCGCCGCTCGACACCTCCTCAATTTCTTATACCATATATCCAACACTGGAAAACCCATTACCTTCCCGTCAACCCCCTCCTTTTGATAACTACTATCCCTGCGGGACTGGGCTTCGCCTCCTTTCACATGACATTCTCTCATCAAATTGAGATTGTCAAATGGAGATCCTAAAATATTTGTGTTTTTGTTCGAAATAACTTAATTTAGTCATCAAATAAAATAATGCAGCGGTAGCCCGTTAAACCCCAACCCCATTTTTAGGTCATCTCTATCATCTCAGTAGAGATGACTTAAAATAACAGTCTCGAGTCTGTCCGTCCGTCCGTACGTCTGTCCGTCCTCCGTAGTCCGTACGTCCGTCCGTTCTGTCCACAATCAACCGAGTGGAGACAAATAAGCAATAGTGGAATGGATAGAGGTCGATGAGACATGCACAACGATATAACGTTCAAGGCGTCAAGGTCGAGGTCAACGTCACCGAGCTGTCAAAGTTGCGAAAATCGTCGATTTCAAATCGTATCTCTCCTTCATTTATCAAGAGAGATCAAATGTTAATAGTGATTCAGATACTATGGACTATTATCTAGAACAACCGAGCCATTTTTTTGAAATTGCTCTCGTTCTGATTTTATAGCCCCTTCAACGTCGCTCTGATTCCCATGTGGGCCGTTCTAAAGTAAACAAAATAAAAGTATTCAATTAAGAACCGGAACTCTCCGAGACAAATATTACATTTGAAGCTTTTGTCAGATTTAACTAAAAAATGGAACATAAGTTTATATGCACACTTACTTTCATTTGTGACATTAACATTGTCTTGAATTCAATTTGTACTTTATTTTCATAAATGACGTGCTGTGATATTAAAAGAAAAAGTAAATTACACCGCTAGGGACTGCATCGTCATGGCTTACAAACATCGGTTCATAAGGAACTGCTGGCTTTGCAAGCGATTAGCGATGTTGAGGGGGTGGTGGGTGTCACTTGCCTGCATACAGAGGGGGGGGGGGGGGGGTGGGTGGTTTTGAAACCCGGAAGTAGAGGTACGTACTTTTGAACTGCCCCTATTCCAGTCTGGCACCAGTGTTACTTTCTACTTCTGGCAAGAGATGACCGGCACTCTCGCTGGGGTATTTTATTTATTTATATATTTTACCTTTAAACCCAAGTAATGTATTATTATATCTGATATATATATATATATATTATCATTAAATGCTGTTAGAGCTTTCTAAGCACAGTTTGAGAATATTTTTGTTTACAATTTCTTATAACGATTATCTCTCTGAAAACATTCTTTTCTTCATAATTCAAGGTATTGTTGAAAGTTCATGGTCTCTTTAATACACTCTTCTTAACCTTTTAGTTTCTTTGTTGAGCAGAGATGAAATGACAATCTTCTCTTAATGCTATTGCTGAGGCATATTTGGTGCCCACTCATGTATATTAAACTTCTATAGAGAGTCAATAAATATTTTTTATTTCTATTTTATAAAATTGATTTGTAGCACTCGTCTGTTATAAATATTTCATTCAACTTCTCAAACGTGAATACATTAAATTTTTGAGGATTGAGAAGCTGTTTATTTTTCCCAGACTTTCCATTGTTTCTCTTTCCTGTTCTTATCCGACCCATAATTCTGGAAAATAGGTGTGTTCCACTTCTTAACATGCTATATAAGATGAGGCCCTCAAAAATAATTTTATCCTAACGAAGATAAACGAGAATTTGCTTCATGATCCAACTGAGATGAACCATCTTTCATCGATGAAGAATATAGGCGCATCACACATTGGTAGGTTTCATACACATTAAACTGTTAATGTAAGTCTAGTGTGTGTGTGTGTGTGTGTACTTGTGTGTATGTTGTAAGTATGGCTTCCTTCTTGGAACTATGGTGCAGTAATTGGTCTTCATTTTGATTGTATATGATTAATTATATATCCAATTATTATTTTCCCTTTTATTACAGCATTTCAACTCACTCGGAGACGAGTGAATTGGCATGCTAATGATCTTCACAAGGATGGAAAGCTCTGAATGATGTCTTGGCAGAAATCCAGTGAAATATATGATTGATAACCTGCCTCCGAGATGGATACCCGAGACCTCCGACATCACAGAATTTACCCATTGCTTCAAGTCCTTTGAAGGTTTTTCTTGAAAGGTATTGCACACAATAAATACAATGATGTTAAATTCAATATTCTTTGAAGATTTACTGGAAAGGTTATGCACATAATAAAAATACAATTATTTAAATGAGTGCCTGTGTTTCCTGTTTTTACATTGTCAATCACAAAGAAAGGCAGATATGTTGCCTCTTGTTCCAAACAATCAGAGCACCCCAGGTATTAATATTCATCTATCTGACTGAATCTAAGATATGAGAGTTAGGATATATTTATTTATTGACAATACGATTCACTCTGACACCTCCTGAGGTATTCAAGTGTGTCATTAATATTGATACGTGGTGTGTTTTAACAGGAAAAAACACTCAGATGATTCAGAGCCCCTCACTCTCTCACTGAAACAAACATTATATCATAAAACTGTTGTAGATTTCAATATGTAATATATTGTTGTTTAAATATTAATTAATATGCTTTGCTTACAATTATTTATTCTTAATTACAAAAAAGGATAAAGGAGGTGTAGAAAAGAGGGGGGAGGGGGTAGGTAGGTGCACTCCCCCAACGCCCATTGCCCCCTCCTAATCCCACCCTCCCTTCCCGTATGTGTGGGTTGGGGGGGCAATGGTCATGGGTGGGGGACACAAGGGAGGGTGGGATAGGGGGGGCTTTGGGGGTTGAGATGATAGTGGGGTGGATGTAATGGGTGTGGTGTGTTGGGTGTGGCTGTGGGGGTGGGATGGTGATATGTGGTGTGGTTGTGTGGGTGTGGGTGGAGACAAAGAAAGGGGCAGAGCGTATGATGGGTGTGCCTTGTGTGGTGTGGCCTGTGTGTGGGATGGTATGGATATGAATATGATGGATGTGGCGTGTGGGGTGGCTTGTGGGGTTGGTGGAGACAAGAAGGGGCGGAGCGATTATTTATTTATTTTTAATAATTTTTACGCACAATAACGTGTTGTTTGGGGGGGGGGACTAAAACTAATATATGATGGATGTGGTGTGGGTATGCTTGTGTGGTTTGGCTTTGCATGACCTGGTTTATTGTGGGCAGAGTCAATTTTGAAATTATTTTTATTGTTAATTATTATCTTTGCTTTTGTAATCCTGTGAATAAAATGAACTAAAATCTTCTTCTCTTAAATCAATAATTTGTACGGTCTAAGGAACTGTATCTATTACATCAACAATTTTTAAAAGTTAATTTGTCATCGCTTGTATAACCTTTTTCAAATGAATCTTCCACCTGATATATTCTCTACTATCCTACCCCCCTCCCCCCTCTTTTCTACACCTCCTTTATCCTTTTTTGTAATTAAGAATTAAATAATTGTAAGCAAAGCATATATAATTAATATTTAAAACATACAATATATTACATATTGAAATATCTACAACAGATTTTATGATATAATGTTTGTTTCAGTGAGAGAGTGAGGGGACTTGAATCATCTGAGTGTTTCTTTCCTGTTAAAACACACACACGTATCAATATTATATGACACACCTGTGAATACCTCAGGAGGTGTCAGAGTGTATCGTATTGTCAATAAATAAATATATCCTAACTCTCATATCTTAGAATCAGTCAGATAGATGAATAATTAATTACCTGGGGTGGCCTCTGATTGTTTGGAACAAGAGGCAACATATCTGCCCTTTCTTTGTGATTGACAATGTAAAAACAGGAAACACAGGCACTCATTTAACATAATTGTATTTTATTATGTGCAATACCTTTCCAGTAAATCTTCAAAGAATATTGAAATTTAACATCATTGTATTTTATTGTGTGCAATACCTTTCAAGAAAACCTTCAAAGGACGTTGAAGCAATGGGTAAATTCTGTGATGTCGGAGGTCTCGGTGGTATCCATCTCGGAGGCAGGTTATCAATGCATATATTTCACTGGATTTCTGCCAAGACATCATTCAGAGCTTTCCATTCCTTGTGAAGATCATTAGCATGCCAATTCACCTCGTCTCCGAGTGAGTTTGAAATGCTGTAATAAAAGGGAAAATAAATAATTGGATATATAATTAATCATATACAATCAAAATGAAGACCAATTACTGCACCATAGTTCCAAGAAGGAAGCCATACTTTACAACATACACAAGTACACACACACACACACACACTAGACTTACATTAACAGTTTAATTGTGTATGAAACCTACCAATGTTGTGATGCGCCTATATTCTTCATCGGATGAAAGATGGTTCATCTCAGTTGGATCATGAAGCAAATTCTCGTTTATCTTCGTTGGATAAAATTATTTTTGAGGGCCTCTCTTATATAGCATGTTTAAGGAAGTGGAACACAGCCTATTTTCCAGAATTACTGGGTCTGGATGAAGAACAGGAAAGAGAACAATGGAAAAAGTCTGGGAAAAATATACAGCTTCTCACATCCTCAAAAATTTAATGTATTCACGTTTGAGAATGGAAAATATTTTATAACACACGAGTGCTACAAATCAATTTTATAAAATAGAACATAAACAAATATTTATTGACTCTCTATAGAAGTTTAATATACATGAGTGGCACCAAAATATGCTCAGCAAGAGCATTAAGAGAAGATTGTCATTTCATCTCTGCTCAACAAAGAAACTAAAAGGTCTAAAGAAGAGTGTATTAAAAGAGACCATGAACTTTCAACAATACCTTTTAAGATATGGAGGAAAAGGAATGTTTTTCAGAGAGATTAACTTATAAGGAAATTGTAACACAAAATATTCTCAGACTGTTGCTAGAAAGCCTAACAGCATTTAATGATAAATATAATATATATACCCGAGTGTGGAATAATACATTACCTTTGGGTTTAAAGTAAATATTAATAAATAAATACCCCGAGCGGAGCAGTGCGGTCATCTCTGCCAGAAGTAGAAAGTAACACTGTGCCAGACTGGAAATGGCAGTTCAAAGTACGTGACCTCTACTTCCGGGTTTCAAAACACCCACCCCCCCCCCCCCCCTCTGTATGCAGGCTAGTGACCACCCACCCACCCCCTCAACATCGCTAATCGCTTGCAAAGCCAGCGTTCTTTGAACCGATGTTTTGTAAGCCATGACGATGCAGTCCCTAGCGGTGTAATTTACCTTTTTCTTATTAATTATCCCACAGCACGTCATTTATGAAAATAAAAGTACAAATTGACATTCAAGACAATGTTAATGTCACAAATGAAAGTAAGTGTGCATATAAACTTATGTTCCATTGTTTTAGTTAAATCTGACAAAAGCTTCAA
>CM068955.1:4965851-4985348 GCA_035128595.1 Eptatretus atami
TGTCTCGGAGAGTTCCGGTTCTTAATTGAATACTTTTATTTTTGTATGTACTTTATGAACGGCCCACATGGGGAATCAGAGCGAAGTTTGAAGGGCTATAAAATCAGAACGAGAGCAAATTTCAGAAAATGGCTCGTGTTGTTTTAGATAATAGTCCATAGTATCTGAATCACTAATAACTTTGATTCTCTTGATAATGAAGGAGGAGATACGATTGAAATCGACGATTTTCGCAACTTTGACAGCCTCGTGACGTTGACCTCGACCTTGGACGACCTTGAACGTTATATCGTTGTGCATGTCTCATCGACCTCTATCCATTCCACTATTGCTTATTTGTCTCACTCGGTTTGATTGTGACAGACGGACGGACGTACGGACGTACGGACGGACGGACAGACGTACGGACGGACGGACAGACTTCGAGACTGTTATTATTAAGTCATCTCTACTGAGATGATAGAGATGACCAAAATGGGGTTGGGGGTTTAACGGGCTACCGCTGCATTATTTTTATTTGATGACTAAATTAAGTTATTTCTGAACAAAAAACACAAATATTTTTAGGATCTCCATTTGACAACTCAATTTGATGAGAGAAATGATCATGTGAAAGGGAGGCGAAGCCCAGTCCCGCAGGATAGTAGTATCAAAAGGGAGGGGTTGACGAAGTAATGTGTTCCAGTTTGAATAAAGAAATAAGCGCAAGCGAGCGAATACTGCGACATATATATTGTTGTGGGCCGGGGGTCTGGGTGAGAAGACACGAGGGGGAAAGCTATCTCGGCTCCACAGACTCTCCCAGAATTGTAGGCCGTCGCACACGGATAATTCCGTGACGCGGCGGGTCGCTAACGCGCCGTGAACACCAATAACTCAACACGTGACCTAGGGTCCTCCGTCTATGGGTTAACCGGGTTACCTAATTAATCATGTGACCTAATTTACGGGGGATACGCCCTCGGTACGCCTTGTCCGAACAGGATCACCTTCCAGATCAGATGCAGCCGAGCGACACTGCCAAGGACGTACCGGCTAAAAGGAAAGGATAGTTGGGGATAAAGTCCTGGTAAGCTAGGATTCGGATCAATGAAAGAAAAGACAAAAACGGGCGGGAACATTTCTAATATAATCTATTTTCAAGCAGGCGAGGAATGATACGTGGTAAGTGAATAGGCTTGTAGCATGGTATTGTGTACACTGTGGTCCTAAATGAGGAGAAAGCTTAGAAATTGAACCCAGTTTTTATAAGATAAACAATCTTAATGTTATATAATGCCCAAGTGTCTGTGCTTAGAAAATGTATACTTTGCTATGGGTCCTATGTATATAGTTGCTTACAAAGCATGTTACTTCCATGATTGGGTCAAAAATGTTCGGAGTACAAAACAATTGCATTTACCAAGCTGCTACAAATTACTAGTAGCTATAAGCTTGATTTTATAACCATAGATAAGTTTACCAAGATGGCCCTATGATATAAAAAATCAATACCAAAGGCCAGTTTGTGTTCAGTATACAGCAGTGGTTCTTAACCTTTTTATGTGCTCGTACCTCTTGAGCTTTCATAATATTTCCCCGTACCCCCTGTCTAAAATGACTTACGGAAATAAATGAAATTATAATAATTTATATGAAATACAATGTAATGAATATAATTCTTTATACAATGTGTTGAATACATACAAATTATACTGAATACAAAAATCACGTACAAAAATCACGGTTGTACCTTTCAAGTACAACCGTACTTACACAGTACACTGACAATCAGACATATTACTAATGGCTCTTTTGGTGTTGTTTTTCATCAATGATCATGCTGAAACGAGTTCTTTTTTGATAGGCCACACGCATGTCATCACTTGCATCCAAACGATTCCTGGCCTTGGTTTTGATGTGTACGAGAGTTGAAAAACCAGTTTCACATAAGTAGGTAGTCGCAAATGGCACAAGGACCTCCAAAGCTCTCTCTGCTAACTGGGGAATGTGTGAGTTGTGCACACCAGAAGGTATCTAACTGCATTGAATCAAACTCCATTTTGATTTTATTACTGGCTTTCATCTCAAGTAGATCTTCTTTCATTTCACCTTATCATCCATGGATCTCGGTTGAAAACAATGGGTCCTGCATCCATCCCTGTGAAACAGAACCTCCCCTGCTGAAAGTATCCCTGGAAGGACTGACCAGCACCTGCAAATGTTCTTTCATTTCAGTCACAATGAGTAATAAATTTTCTGCATTAGAAACTTCATCAAGCTTTGGAAATTTGCATAGTTTCCAAGACCCAATGCGATTTATCCAGATTGGAAGTTTATTAGTGAAGCAGACATTTTTTTCCTGGCTGTGATCATGTTCTCCCTGTACCTGGATGGAGGTGTTCAACTCGTTGAGGTGGCTAAATATATCTGTCAGGTATGCCAGGGACAAATGAACTTCTCATTTCAAAGTGCTCTGCTATGCCACTGCCTCGCTGTCTAAGAAACTGCTGGATTTCTTTGTGCAGTTCGAAAACACGAGTAAGCACTCGGCCACGGGATTAGCTCACCTCTGTGTGGTAAAGAAGAACATTGTGTTCAGCTCCAATTTCGTCACAAAAAACTTTGAAGAGACGGTGATTCAGGCTTGTCCTCTGATAAAGTTTACTGCGCACAACAATTGACAACACATTTTTCAGTTGTTTGGTCATGACTTAGCTGCAAGGCATGGCGATGCAGCACACAGTGGGTGACTGTGATGTGAGGCACCTCCTTTTTACATGGGCAGCAAAGCCTGATTTGTTTCCAGCATGGCAGGAGCTCCATCGGTGCAAAGTGAACCACACATGTCGAGAGTCATCCCGTGCTTCAAGAAGAAATCCTTGACGATATTGGACACATCAATTGCTTTTGTGGTTGTGTTCAATGGTTCACAAACAAGAATTCTTCCACCTTCTTTCTCCTTCACAATACAAAATACTAATAACTGACGTCTGTCGACTCATCTAACTGAAGACTCACTTTGATAGGACTGGCTTTGATATCGGCAATCACCTGCTGCAAGATGTCTTTACTCATGTCACGAATCCTGGAACAGATAATGTCATTTGACAAGGGTATTGCCTTAGTTTCTTTTCTGCCTCAGTCCCAGTACAGTTTTTTGCCATTTCTAGTGCACAAGGTTTCACCAATTCTTCAGCAACTGTATGAGGCTTTTTTTTCTTGGCACAAAAATGCAACTTGATAAGATGCTTGCAACAATGGTTTTCAATCGGTACAAATCCCTGCTTTGGTAAGGTACCACCACGATCAAATCGTCCTCTTTTGATCTTTCAAGGTATTGAAATCATTTCCGACTTCGCACCCCGTGCCGATTATTAAAATGTTCATCAAGTCTTGAAGGTTTGAGATTTGCATTTGTAATACTGTGCTGCATAGTATGCACTGTGGTCTCTGAGTTCCATCTTTTTCTGTCATGCAAGTGAAACCATATCGAACATAGTCATCATTCCACTTGCGTTTTTGGACATGGCTCAGCACTGAAAAAATGCAACAATTAGTAACGAAATTTGAATCAATAGCAAAAGTAGTGACAAGTCGTACACAAAAAACAGTGAAATAATATATTTTAGGACTCGGATCCTAGGATTTTACTCTACAAGATGTGGAAAACAAAACATAAATGCACAGGAAATACCCCAAAATACCGCTTATAATTAAACCATTTCACAACCACAGTGATAAGACGGACCTCCTGGACAGCAGGAGGTATTAACAACACACTTCACATTTACAAATATTATATATGTCTTCATATCTGCACCTTCACAATCAAAACCCTTCACAACATCACCCTATCCTACAGCTTATATTCAACAAAACCATTCCACTACTACAATTTCATCACAGGACAAACACACAGTGCAGCAACATTATACTTCTTTCCCATTGTAATACTCCTTTGCTGCAAATAGCTTATCAGATCATTGCACCACTCTTTATCGCACTACAACACCACTTTCTTGCAATATATCAAACAAAACACAATGCTACAGTACGAACCTGTTCCTCCGAAGCCCAAATCACAACTGAGCAATGTCCAACTTCCAAGCAACAGTGCCAGTCATACAACTGAACGCGTATTATACGAGTAAAATTGACAACGTATGAAACACGTAAGTCTCAAACCGTAAGTATAAGCCAAGTAACACTGTCTTATACAAATATAATTACATCATAGATTTGAGTTAAAAACGGTAAGAATTAAAATTAAATGCTACCTCAAAAATATAAAATATATATTATTTGATTATAATATTTTAAAATTATTCATGTTGAAACATTTCTTATTAGTTTATTATTATTATTATTATTGGAATTTAAGTATTATACAGTATTGAATTTGACACATATATCGTACCCCTGCTTTAATGCTTCGTACTCCCAGGGGGTAACGTACCCCCAGTTAAGAACCACTGGTATACAGAACATCAAAGGTCGTTAGGAAGTCGTAACGTTTTTAGGAAATCTGCACTTTTAATCCTAAGATGTTAGTTTGGTTCATCACAGCATGTATTTCTATGGTTAAATTTATGTGCATATATATTATGTGAATGAACACTGATCAATTTGATCAATTTGTTAATTTCATATGACTTTCATTTTTTGGTCCCCCTGTCTAAATGTGTACATAATACTTTGCTCAAGCTATAGCTTTATTGTTGTGTGTAATGCAGGGATAGAAAGAAGCGTGAGGTGTGACAATAATACAGTACAAGCAACTTACGAAAGCAGACACAGAGCAAACTTAACCCGACAAAATATTTTCTGCAATTTTAACTTAAACGAGGACAGGCACCATGACACGCATGCGCGCGCGCACACACACACACACACACACACACACACACACACACACACACACACCACACACACCACACGAAGAGGAGTTAATGAAGAGACAAAGCAGAGGAGATGAGGCTAACGATCTCTCATACCTTGCACGATTGCCCGAACGGCCCAATATGTTTGGGGGGATGCTCCACAAGGCGATACCTCCTTAGCGGGAGACGCGTCGTCTCCCGCTCGTGGCACCTCATGCAGCCAAGCATCGATCCAGAGAATGGTGGCACAACCGTCAGGCGTGAAGGAGGACTTTAGGTGGAGAAGGCGGAGCCAACAGCCGAATGGGTGGAGATGGCAGAGTCGGCAGGTGTGACAACAGAAGGGCGGGAGTAGGAGGCAGAGTCACAGGCAATGACGAACAGAAGGCGGGAGTAGAAGGCGGAATCAGCCGACGGGCGGCGAAATCGATCCCAGGCTAGAGAGGACGAGCCGACAGGAGCGATGAGCAGAACCAAACCAGCACTCTGGGCAGCCTTGCCGCCTCGTCCTTTATAGACCGCCGTGCGGGGGTGGGGCCCACCCCGAAGCGATGTGTCGTCGCCCGATTGGGTGCTCTGATTGGCCGGCCCCTGCGCGGCCTGGCCATGATGGCCGGAAGCGGCTTCACTCCACTTCCAGCAAGATGGCTCCGAGCTGCGGAATCAGCGCTCCGATCCCTGATATGAATCGCCCCGCACCGAACTCTGCGACATGAATTGCCTTTCACGAACTCCGGCCATGCCCCGACGACCAGCGGAGGGTCGTGTCAGCCACGCATACCCACCCGGGCACCCAGAGAGTGATGGTCAATGTGCCTGCTCCGTGATGCGCCACACGTGGCCCGAGCTGTACAGCACGCCTCCGCCTGATCGCAGCTTCGCCGTCCGGAGAGGCGAGAAGACGTCCAGTCCGCGAGGAACAACCACGGCCGCCAGCGAGGAACTGGCGGTAAGATAATTATGGCAAATCCATGCACAGACCTGAACAAGATATGTGCCATTCGTGCCCTGCTCTGTCTGATAATAGAGTCACGAGCGGCGCACAGGCCCGTCTGCCATCGAGCATGTTCCGTGCAATGCGCGCGGATCCGCCATTGCACATGTGGCCACACGATAGCAGATTCAGGTGAACGCACAGCATTTGTGTTGTGTGTGGCACCAGCGCTGATCGGTATCAGGATTGAGGGAAGATCGGATATAATAATGAGATGGAGGTTTGGAATAAAACAGAATATAGAAATAAGTATCAGCCGGAGAAATGGATATTTGGAGGGAATATGGTGGATACAAGTAGTAAATGGAGAAATGGTTTGAAAAGAACACGCCGCTCGTGTCTGCACACTGGCGGTTCCATAAGCGCGTGGCGTGGTTGTTGTTTTTCTATTATCGGCCTCTGCCAATGTAGTTATTGGCACCAAGCTGCCAGCCACGCTCTCACCGATATTGGGTCATTTGCTTCTGTGTTGTGAAACAACATCCGTGCAGCCTCTTTAAGAGATATTCGTTTGTATGCCTTTTCAATGCAACCAGCAATCTCATCCCAGATATTTGGAAACGTCAGACGATCATCTCGACTTGCGGCAGAAGTACTCTGCGAGGGTATCGCTGCCTCCTCCGCTCACTGCTGTGGTGTTGTTGCGATTTTCCTATCCCCCCCCCCGAAGCGATGTGTCGTCGCCCGAGTGGGCGCTCTGATTGTCCCGGCCAATGCGCGCCGGCCGCGATGGCCGGAAGTGGCTTCACTCCACTTCCAGCAAGATGACTCCAAGCTACGGATTCAGCTCGCTCCGATCCCTGATATGAATCGCCCTGCCACCGAACTCTGCGACATGAATTGCCTCACTCGAACTCCCGGGCCATGCCCGACGACCGGCCGAGGGTCGTGTCAGCACACATACCCGCCCGGGCACCCCAGAGAGTGATGGTCAATGTGCCTGCTCCGTGATACGCCACAGTGCCCGAGCTGTACAACACGCCTCCGCCTGATCGCGGCTTCGCCGTCCGGAGAGGCGAGAAGACATTGCAGTCGGGGGGAACACCCGGCCGCCAGCGAGGACCGACGGTAAGATGTTATGGCAAACCCATGCACAGACCTGAACAAGATATGTGCCATTCGTGCCCTGCTCTGTACGATAATAAAGAGTCACGAGCGGCGCACGGGCCCGCCTGCCATCGAGCATGTTCCGTGCAGTATCGCGGATCGCCATTGCACACGTGGCCAGCGTGCGTTCATCCAAATCTGCTATCGTGTTCACGGTGTTGTGTGTGGTACCAGCGCTGATCGGTGTCAGGAATTGAGGGGAACGATCGGATATGATAATTAGATGGAGGTTTGGAATAAAACAGAATTAGATATAAGTATCAGCCGGATAAATAGATATTTGGAGGGAAAATATGGTGGATATAAGTAATAAATGGAGAAATGGGTTGAAAAGAACAAGCCGCTCGTGTCCTGCACACTGGTGTTCCATAAACGCGGCGTGGTTGTTGTTTTTCTATTATCGCCTCTGCCAATGTAGTTATTGGCACCAAGCTGCCAGCCACGCTCTTCCGATATTGGATCATTTGCTTCTGTGTTGTGAAAAACAACATCCGTGCAGACTCTTAAGAGATATTCGTTTGTATGCTTTTCAATGCAACACAGCAATCTCATCCCAGATATTTGGAAACGTCAGACGATCATCTCGAGCTTGTGGCAGAAGTTTCTCTCGAGGGTATCGCTGCATCCTCCGCTCGCTGCTGTGACGTTGTTGCGATTTTCCTATCGCCCCCCCCCCCCAACACAGCACGTGCTGCTCGTGTTTGGCCTCCGCGAGGACCCATATTCGGATTTACCTCAGGAATAAGAAGTGAAGAAGAATAGAAATGAAGTTAGCGGCGTAAGCAGACCTCGCTATGAGATCCCCGCAACGCACATCCCGTTTGATCCATTGGACAAGAGGGAAGGGACTAACTACTGTATATTAATGGGATAACTGTCTGGGGACTACTATATGTTGGATGCCATTGCCTTGGAGGTATGCGGTTCCTAGAACCGCAACAATATATATGTATTTGTGTATATAGATATATATACTATACATATACATACATACACATAGTTGCGGTTCTGCAAAACTGCATGCTTCTAAGGCAATGGCACCCAACATACAGTGATTCCCAGGCAATTATTTTGTTCGTCTTCGTGCAGTGACTATCCCCTCATGTCGAGTGGGTTAACGGGACGAAGTGCATTGCGTGGGTCTTATAGCTACGTCTAATTATATCTCTATCTTCCATTTCAACCCTTTTTTTTATCTATGGTGCAAATCAAATCAAGCAAGCAAGCAAACACACACGATATGAATAACAAGCACCCGTGCAGCCTCCCTTGAGCAAATCACAACAAGAACGAAGACACTGCCCAGCGCGCGCATGGCACGCCCTCTCATGCAAATCTGCGTGCCAATTTACAACGGCATCTCACTTTGCTCACGCTTGCTCACCAAAACTCACCACCTCAACCACCAACATTCCCACACCAAGGAAAAAATATTCCATGCTCCTTGTGTACATGTGTATCGATACAATTTGACTAAACAGAGGCGTGTTACACGGTTAGGTTATTCGGACCACGTGATGTGGCGACAAGCCAAGAATGTTAGCAGCACCAACCGCATCTCGCCGGGGGTGCCCCAATGGACACGCAGGAATGATACGACCTCATCCAGTCACCAGAACATGGCAGGCAAGGGGGAGGGGGGGGGTCACGGGAAGAGCGGTCCGGGAGTTCGGTACGGAGCTCCGGGCCGTGTCGCGCAGATGTGCAAATGACGGCTTCCGGCCCCAGGAGCCTGGCGGGGCATGACTCAGACCGCTGTGGCCCAATAGTGAAGCATGATTTGGGTAACAGCGCGTCGCTTCGGGTCGTCACCCCATCCTTCACCTGGGGCTTATACAGGGCAGATCGCGAAGCCGTCCGCCTCTTTTTCGCCTGCCTGCCTGCCCGCCTCGCCTCTTTTTCCACTGCCCGCTCGCCCTCTTTTTCGCCTGTCGCCTCGCCTTTTTTTTGCCTGCCCGCCTCGCCCTCTTTTTCGCCTGCCCGCCTCACCATCTTTTTCGCCTGCCTGCTCCGCTCTTCTTCACGCTCCTCGTCTGCCTGTCGCTGGATCGACACTCGTGGTTGGTGTGCGACAGATGTTCTTCTGGGACCAGTGCAGAGCACATGTTTCCACAAGCCCGAGCAAAGTGACGAAGCAGGAGATAACGCGCCGATCTTGAGGTGGGAATGCTCAAGCGGAGCATCCCACGGAGGTTCACGCTACACTCACAGACCTATGCACGACTAGGCTCGGGATCTTTTGCCTCATGCATCTTCTCTCCTCTCTCTCCCTTTCCACCCTCTATCTCGTCCCTTTTGATGCACAAAGAGCATCCATTGCTGATTCGCAATCACAGTTTCCTCTGGCACGACACACACCACACTCCACTCCCACACCTTAGACACCAGTATTTCTCGTCCTACCTCCCCAAAGCATACTGGGTTGCGTTGGTCGGCTCACGGCGCAGGTATTGCGAGGCCGTTAATCCTTGCTCTCTTTTCCTTCTCCGATCTAATCTTCTGTGTGTGTGTGTGTGTGTGTGATGGCGCCTGTCATAGCATAAGTTAAGATTGTAGAAGTTCTAAGGGATAAGTCTGCTCTGTGTCAGCTTTTGTAAATTGCTTGCCTTTTGCCGCACCCACAAATTATTTGCTAGCCCTGCTGTACATAATTATAAACCCCATTCACTGTGCCACATACCTTTCCTCGCTTGATTGTAAATAAATGCTTGTATTGAAACGTTCCCAGCTCGTTTTCGTCTTTTTTTTTCTTTGTATACCTTGTTGAGGCTCGTATGAGAGCTAACACACACGCACAGCAAGGGGGCATGAGACAAGAGGGGCGGGAGTGGAAGGGACAAAACAGTGGGGAACAGACACATTGGGTGATCTGGGGAAGGGAGAGGGATGGGGATGGGACGGGGAACATGGGGAAGAGAAGATGGACATTACAGGGACTTTCAGGAAGGAAAGCAGGGGAATTGAAGGAAGTAGGCTTGGGTGGATTATCGGGGGTAGAAAGATCGAGGATTTGATGGGGGATGATAAGAGGTGGTGGTGAACAGCTGTTTTGAAAGCCTGGAGGGAAGAATGGGAAAGAATAGAGTGAGGGAGTTTATTCAAAAGGCGGGAAAAAAGAGGAATGAAGGAGTGAAGGTGAGCAGTGATTCGTGATTTTGGTAGTTTTACCAGAAGGGCGTTGTTGGCGGACCTTGAGCGCCTGTGCAATGTGGTGGGGACAAATGGCAGAGAGAGCAGGGGGGCAAGGCTGGAGAGGAGTCGGTAGAAGACAGAAAGACCACCGACCAACCTGCGGTGATTGAGTGAGAGGCCCAAAGACCAGCTTCATTGCGGGAGATGCCGATGATCCTAAATGCCCTGGTTTCGACAGCGTGAAGCCGAGAAGGTGGAGGCAGGAGCACCAGCCCAGAGGGGAGAGCAGTACTCCATTTTCCTTCATTGATCGCATGGTCCGTATCCTAGCTCAGCCGGGACGTTATCCTCCAACGATCTGTTTTCCTAGCCGGTACGTCCTTGGGCAGCTATGCTCGGAAACATCTGATCCGGTAAGGTGATCCGGTTTGAACAAGGTGTATCTTACAGTTTCGGGAAAAACACTAAAGTTCAGTCCAGACAAACAACAAACAAACAAATTGCCCCAAATGTAATAACCTCTTCTCTGTGAGGGCAATGAATGATGGAAATACATATAGTGGGGCAACTTAGCATAACAATTGTGCATTTTGTGAGGAAAGCCCAAATTTGGCACACGAGTAGCCTATCATATTATGAAAGATTTGGATATTGGGCCATCTCAAAATTTTTGATGGCAGTGGAAAATGGCTGCCACAGCCATCAGCGGCTGAATTTGAGATGGCCCAATATCCAAATCTGTTCATAATATGATAGGCTACTAGTGTGCCAAATTTGGTGGATGCTATATTTAGCTAAGTTGCCCACTAATATAGGTAGAATTATGTTGTGATTTTTATTTTAAAAAGAAAGAAGAAATTGTTTATTTATATGCCAAACATATATCATGTGGGAGGGGGGTGGTGGTGGTGGTGGTGGTGGTGGTGGGGTGCTCACTACCTCTGGGTTTTGGAAATCCTCTGGTTTTGGTAATCGTACCTCGTCCTCGTTAACCTCCTCATTTGAGATCAAATTGGATATACAAGTTAATTATAAAAGGTTTCTGGTAGTTTTGTAGTTAAAAGGAAGAATGAGGTTTAATCCTCGTTGTGGGAAGTTTAGTGATGATGTGATTATTAAACAATGAAGTGAATAAAACAAAACGAGTGAAAACCTCATTAAATCAACAACCAAACACCTCAACAAACATTAAATAAAAACTCCTTTAACTTTCCTTCATTTCCGTCATCGAGGAACAGAAACTTATTATTTTATATTTAAATTAACGTTTACACATGTTTCTCGGTATTAATGAGGAAACTCCGACACACATCTTCCTCAGAAGATCCGACCCGACCACGAGGACTTGGTACGACGGCACGACGACGAGCGACGACTAGAACGACTAGAACGACGACGAGGACGACGACGAGGACGACGACGAAGACGACGAGGACGGAACCAGGAAGAGGGGAAGAAAGATAAATAATGTGGAATCAGAAGGGGAACTCCCTACCAAGCTTACCTATAACACTACCGACCACCGTGCAGATTGTTTTTTCTTGTGGGGGGGGACTGGCGGAGGATTTACGTGTTTTACATCTTGAAGAATTCTGATTAAAGTTACAATAAAAGTATAAAATACAAGTTTGAATAATATGATGAGGAAACATCACAGGGGTATAATGTATATACTTGTGAACATTTCATTGGTTGTGATATCGTTTTGATTTTTCAATCCGACGACTCCAGACATTTTTGCGATTACACGGCTGAAGCGGTTCTCTTGACGGGCTTGCTCCACTTGCCGAGCGGCGAGTAGGCGAGCGGCTTGAAAAACGGTTCCTTTCGGAACGAATGGCTTGGAAAGCGATAGCAAGCCGCTTGCTGACGGAACACACCCTGCTCCTTCAAATAAACACATCGTTTGGAATGAGTCTAAATGTTCCTCTCCTTCACCGAATTTTTTTTTAACATTTTAAAAATTGCCAGGCTATTTATGACAATGATCACCAATCAAAGACTGTAAGATATATTGAGGTAATACGGGAGATGAGGAAAAAGCTCGATTCATGAAAAGTCGATGGTACTGCCGCAAACGATACTAACATGGCTACTAGACAGTGAGCGGAAGCGACTCTTGGTGATTTACCCGTGTTCATGAGACAAACAAGGCTGTCCGTTCATCTGTTTGCTATTACGCTGATTGGCTGTGTCAGGAGGCCATGTGCAATGTGATTGGTTCCTGGCATGATTATCGTAGATGTTTATTAAAAGCTGATATTCGAAATATGATTCAATATTTTTACGATCGGAAGTCATGGCCGAAACAATTATGTCGAAATCGAGAGTTAAATCGGAGAAGATTTTGGAAAAAAACATTTATTAAAACCAAATAAAATTAAATGATACGCTCAGCAGGACATCATCATCATCATCATCATCATCATCATCATCATCATCATCATCAGCATCATCAGCACCACCATCACCATCTCTCCAGAAGTCAAGGTAGTCCTGTAGATCGTCTGCTCTGCACTATGGATGGTACCTACTGTAGTTAACTTGGTGGTTGGTGCAGGATGAAGTGCTCATGGTTGGGTGATGCTCAGTGCAAGTGGAAATGTTCATCCCACCAAACCTTGTCTGGACCCTGTTTGAAAGCTTCAACAGACTGAGCATCCACAACATTCCAGGGAAGACTATCCCAGTCTTTGACTACCCTCTGACTGAAGAAATTTTTTCCTCAGGTCTAACTTACACCTCGGCACAAGGAGTTTAAGGGAGTGGGCCCGCGTTGAAGGGTATTGAGCCGGAGTGAACAAATGTTGCGGTCTCATCCGGTCGATTCCGTGTCGCACCTTCAACGTTTGTATCATATCACCATGGCGATGGCGGTAGAAAAGCGAAAACAGATTCAACCGTTGGAATCTTTCTGGATAGGAAAGTTCACGGAGGGTGGGGACCATCCTCGTAGCTCGTCTCTGGACCTTCTCAACTTCATCGATGTCCATCAGGAATCTAGAGAGCCAGGCAATGTTGCCGTACTCCAACAATGGTCGTACCAGTGCCTTGAACATTATAGGGAGGTTTTCTTCATCCAGACTCAGAAAGGATCGTTTGATTAGCCCAAGTGTTTGGTTGGCCTTATTAACCTGAACTGCCACGTGCTGATGGAGGCTCAAATCCCGATCCATGATAGTTCCTAGGTCGATCTCCTCAATCACTTCCCGCAACTCTGCATTTCCCCATCTGGTATGACTTCCTGATGTTGCCTCCATCAGGTGCAGAGTCCTGCATTTTGTTCAGATTGAAAGGAAGTAACCATAGCTGTGACAATTCAACGGCACAATTTTGGTCCTTTTGGATGACTGAAGTCAATGCTTGGTCGAAAGCTGGTCCATACACATTGGCATCACCTGCATCGAGTTGGATACTGCTATGGATTGAAGTCGGCAGGTCATTGATGAAGATGACAATTAGTGTCGGACCAAGGACTCTCCCTTATGGTATTCCACCAAGTATGTCTACCCAATCTGACTTAGCTCAATTCATAATGACTCTGACGTCTCTGTGAGGAAAGCTTCCAGCCACGTGATGAGTGGTTCTTCAATGCCATACGATCTTTCCTTCTCAAGGAGTCTTCTATGGGGGGGACCGAATCAAAAGCCTTGCAAAAGTGGAGAAAACTAACATCCACAGGCACTTCATCGTCCATTGGTCGAGTGCAGTCTTCCAACTGCCCCAAGAGCCGAGTTGTGCAAGACCTCCCCGGGGTGAACCCATGTTGAGCATCGCAAAACAAGTCAAATGATATCAAGTGTTTTACTAGTGCATCCCTCACGATGGACTCCCTGACCTTTGCAACCATCGATGTCAAGCTGACAGGTCTGTAGTTCCCAGATTCTTTATGGCTCAATTTCTTATATATGGGAGGGATGTTGGCATCTTTCCAGTCACATGGTTCTCATCGTGTGCTGCCTTTTTGGCTATTGGTTGCATCATTGGTTAGGGCACGGCTTTGCCGCTGATGCAGTGCCCCTATTACCAATACACGTGCTCATTTCGCCGACCTCGGAAGGATGACAGGCTGAGTCAACCACCTGGTGTTAATTCAGCGGAAAACAAGGCTCGAACTAGGATCCCAAGCTACCACCCTAACTACTAAGCCAATGCCAGGCTCAGTCACATGGTAGAACACCATATTTCATTGATTTGTTGAAGATTGAAGTCATGGGAATGGCTATCCCCTGAGCCACCTCCTTAAGTACTCTTGGGTGAATTCCATCTGGACCAAGAGATTTCCTGGTGTTTCAGGATCTCCAATTTCCTCCTATCACCTCAGATAATGCAATATTGTTCAACAAAGGCTCTGCACTATAATGAGGAACCGTTGGAATCTGAGATGTATCCTCAATACGGAACACTCGTTCAAATGTCGTGCAGAGGGTGTCAGCCTTCTCCTGATCATATGTGGCAATTGTATTGTGATCCTATCAGGTTTCCAACTCTGACTCTCATCTTGGTCCTGCTATTTACATACCACCAGAATTTCTTGGGGTTCTCCATCACATTCCTCACTACCTTCTCCTCAAACTCTTGGCAGAGATTCCTTGTGGTAGCACGAAGGTCATTCAACTTCCTGTGCCTTGATAAGTCGGTGTCATTTCATGATTTGAGAAAATTTTTCCACGCTCGGTGTTTCTGCCTCAAATGAGCCAAAGTTCTCTTTGTCATGTAGATGTTCTTGCACCGAGCCTGTTTCGGTGCGTACTTTGGTATACAGTCCCGGACTACCCCTTCCAGTACTTGTCTGAAATCTAGCCAAGCCTCCTCACAGTCTCAATTTATTCGTCTGTCAATCCAGTTATGATTCCACGTTTACTCACTCATTTTGTCGGAACTTCCTCTTTCACAGCTAAAGCGACTGTGTGATGCACTTGTTGAGGCAACAGCAGCGACAATCATGTCCAAGACTAAGCAACTGTGATTACTTAGTCCCGTTGGTGGCAGAAAATCAACTGAGTTAACGATTCCAGGTGTGTTGGTGATGACAAGGTACAACACATGAGGCTGTTGACCATTTTGATACCGTGTAGGTTCTGTTTCATGTTGATGCATCAATAAATCTTGCGTGCTGGGTGCTCTTGTTGAGTAATCACATGCCAACTTTCCCAGCCAATTTCCAGATGGTTGAAATCTTCTACTATGAGGATGTGTGTGTGTCACCTTTTAAACTTGCACTGGGAAGTAACTCACAGAGAAACTCCTAATTCCTTTTGCTTTTCAACGGGCTTTGGTATCGGCAGCCTATGAGTATGCTCCTATCTGCCTCAAACATGATCATACACCAAACGGCTTATTGGTAGTCTGAAGTGAGTTGCATTTCCACTGCACGGAGTTCAGCTTTGGTGTCCATTGCAACTCTTCTTTTATGCTGTGCTGTGTCCAAGTTTGATAACATATCAGATCCGTCGATTGCTACTGATGCAGGAAGCAATTGAAACACGTATCACAAGATCAAAACAGCATGTTCCAAGGCTGTCAGTGTGGACGAGGAAGAGTCAAACACTTGTTTTGAGGAAGTATTCCACGTTCTTAAGGCTGAACTGGAGACATTCATCCAATCCAAGGAAATGGTGGTGACAAATCTCTCTTGCCTGAAATCAGAGTATGCCAAAGCCCTAGAGGACATAGGAGTGACTGATGCACAAAATTACTCCTCCTGGAAGTTAAAGACAAAACTCAAAAACGATTATTGGGACAGAAAAGTCTTTGTTCAATGACGTGGGCAAACATACTTGATCTGCTCAGACAACATGACAATTGGTGATGCATTCAGGCAGGCAACCAATATGGAAACTAATGAAGACATTGAGTTTTTAGATTTGGGGTCAGCAAGGGATCAGCTGGATGAATATCAATCTTGCACATGGCAGTATTGATCCTGAGAAGCCAGATGAACAATATAACTGATCGTGACAGTTACATTTATAGTCTTGATATGGAGCTCGGTGAGTGTGGCAAATGTGGGCCAGATTCTCTGCATGAATTCCTGTCATGGTGTGTGAGCAGAAATGCATTCTAATCCATATCCAGCCAGTCCGACAGTGACTCACAACCTCGAGACCTGAAAATCTATATGCCAGAATATCATCGCTCAGAGTCGACAGGTATGGACACCAATAGGCCTCAGTCTGGGAATTTATGTACATCACACCTTTGGAAGCAAGAAATTGATTGATAATCTCCATGCACTGGGTTATTCTGTGTCCTATGATGAAGTACGGAGGTTTCTAACATTAGTTGCACTTGACCAGAAGGAAGCAGATGTGTTTGTTCTGCGAGGTATTGAAAGGGGAGACGACCCTGCTATTGTTGTGGTGCCGGGTCTCGGTGGCGAGCACGACCGCTAGGGGGAGCAGTAGAGTCGGCTCCACCGAACACCCGGAATTTAGGTCGTACCTTTCAGATAAATCCGAAAGGTCACGGGTCCCTTATCGGACCGAAGATCGCCAATAGGTCGACCACGTGGGATAGGGTTAATTGCCAACTTCAATATACCTAAATGCCCACACAGTCCAACTACCGGGGAACCACACCCTCGGCAGGCCTCGAGCAGAACGAGCCGTTACCGTGCTCGAACGGTGTGTAACCCGAGCGGATGGTTACCGAGGTCCGTCGGTCCAAATGCACAATTACGGCAGCAACGGCCTTCCTAATCCCCAATACGCATCGTGGCAAACCAATGGTAGAAAGGACAAGGACGAGCTGGTACATTCAACAAGAGGGGAATTTATTAACAATGGGGGGGGGGAAGGGAACACACAAAGAGCACAGTTATCCGACTAAGAAATGTAAATAATGTACAACAAGCAAAAGAAAGCACTTACACGATTCCACTTGAAGACAGGGCCCATGGACACACACACACACGCACACACAAATACCCAGAAAATTGACCTCAGTGGGTCTTCAATCAGTAGAGCCGGGGCGGGGTACCTGTTCCGCCTCGTGCGGTCACACCGACCCGAACCTCCACGGTGGGTCTCAAACCCACGACCTTGGCGTTGCCAGCACCAAGACTGCAGACCGCTATTGCCACGATCTCCGTCTCTCCACACTCGTCCCGACAACCACTCTCTTCCCTTTAGGAGGGAGCCGCTTCTTCTCCTGGCCACTCGCCTCCTGATTGGTCAGACCCATCGCGCGATTCCCTGGCCGTCTCCCATGGACAGGCCACGGTAGGCGGGGCAACTCCCACCCTTCTGGGTGGAGTCCCGATCAGAGGCGTTTGTAGCTCCGCCTACCTCCTCATCTCCGACCACGTGCGTAATGGCGATGGTGTTGAGTGGGAGATGGGGCGGGTGAGACGCCCGCTCCTTACCGATTGGCCAAAGAGCGACGCCATGCCCACGTTAAACTCCGCCCATGCATGCGCTCGCTCGCCGGCGAGCATGTGAAGAATGGCGCGAGCAGAGTGTTGTTGTTGTAAGTGATGTAAAAATTCTAATGATAAAATAACTCCGCAGCGCACGTACAATTAATTCCCATTAGACTAGGGACGGGACCCTAACTTGAAATACGTACTTACAGATATAACTGATCTATAGGACCTGAATGTTGTGTGCAGTAAGCTTCCAAATTCGTAACACTATTGTGGATGACATTGACAATTTTGTCCAAAATGAATAAACCCTTGGTGGCAAATCAACAACCCAAGCCATGGCCACAGTGTTGTAGAAGCACCGTTTGATAGATCCTTCAAGGTGTTGTATAACATGAGCTCAAGAAAAGTCACTCTCTGCTGCGGATGCACTGGTGATTGATGATAACATGCAAAGCTAATAACATGTATTGCATGCCTGAGCAGTCAAAAGTGAACTAAATCACCATCGAGAAGCTATCCTGGTGCTGAAAAGAATAAAATAAAATCCCCTCTCCCACCTACACAAACACACCTAAAACACAAGGGGAAATCCCCATTGCAAGTGAGACAGCACAATAACTGAACAGTGATAAAAATAAAAAATAAAAAAATTAGTACATTGCGGGCGTTGTTTTCTAGGAGTGGCATTACGCTTCTCAGCGGTGACGATCTGTCGACGACAGACGTAATGACGCCGGCGAATGACCGATGATGTCATGACGTTATTCCGCCTCTCAGCGGTGACGTCACACGTCGCCATGCAAACGAATGTAAAAATTAGAAAATCGCCCAAAATTCCCAAACCTGTCCGTCTGGCGCGATCTCACATAGCCCATGCTGTACATTAGACCACAGAGCACCCGCATGCCGAAAGTGGTGACAATCCTTCTGGCAGTTTTGGAGGAGATACGTCCACAAAATATGGATCAGCGTATTAATGTATCTATATTTCCAGCAATCTCTTTGTGTCTGTCTGTCTGTCTGTCTGTCTGCGACCGCTGTTTCTCGACAACCACTGGTCTGATCTAATTGAAACTTGGCAAGTATATTGCTGTGGCCCTGTGGATGTGCCTTTTCAAGGTTTGATATTAATCGGACAAGTACTTCCCAAGTTATGGCCTTTATTTACCAAACCAATGACAGGACACAGTGCTATGACGTCACAAATGACGTGACAATTGTTTTTTTTGTTTTTTTTTTGCTCGTACGTTTTTTTTTTGCACGTTCGGCCACGCACGTACGGGCACGCACTAGTATAATAATAATACTTACAAAGAACCAACATCCATCCCCTTCCAATTTTACTCTGAAATATCACTGCAGTGTCGCAGCTTCTCATTTGCGTTTATACAATTAGTGGAGCAGCAGGGCCAGAAAAGAGGCTTATTTAGTGAGATACCCACACCAGCAGTACCACATTTTCTAATGTGGTTATATTACCACCTACTATCCCTGTACATGAAAACCAATGATGCCAGTCTGGGAAATGGTGGCATTCTGAGAAATAGGCCAATTAAGGTCGTTGACCCCTGAATTTGGCAATATTTACTAAAATGGCTATCATTTATATAATTTTCATGTTACAATACCTTGATATACATCAACGATGCCTAAGACATAAGGCTATAATATGCAATAAACAAAACACATGTGGCTGATAATTGTAAGTGCAGAACCAATTTTATTACAAATTTTGCCCCCAAAATCCAAATTTTCGCATTTTCCAAATACTTTTAGCATCACTCAGCACATGCATAATATAGAAGTATCAAATATTAAGCATTAAAAAGTTTCTCTAGGGTCTGCTGCAATTATTCATATATAATATGTTCTATTATCTTAAAGGTAAATAATATTTTCATCACACTTTGTCCAAGATGTCTGAAAATACCTGAAAATGGTATTATTCAATACTCATGGCAAATGCCCATTAATTTCATATGAAATGTCTTTGAAATAATATATTGTTGTAAGGAATTATAATTGTTGATGAG
>CM068955.1:5001464-5031729 GCA_035128595.1 Eptatretus atami
TCAAAGCAAGGCACTTTCCATTTACAGGACAAAGTGGCCCCTCATCCTAAGTGCCAATATATTGTTACGGGCCGGGCTTCGGCCACCCAACTGGACCGCTCTGAATGAACCGCAAGTCGAGTCGCGACCCCCCCGGCCACCACCCATCGGCCCGGAATATAGATCGCCCGGGAATACAGATCGCCGCCTGGATAACTCCAGACGACGCGGTCCTGTACAACAACCGAAATACGCAATCGGCAGATCACGTGGGGTAGGGTCGATTGCCAATCTTCAATGTACCTAAATACCCACGTGATCCAACTACCGGGGTATTCCACCTCGACGGATCTCGTACGGAACAAACCCCCCGAGGCGAGCCTGTCCGTGTGCGATTCCGAGCGGCTTAATCCGGAGAACCGTCGGTCCAAATGTCCCCCTTTACGGCAAACCAACGGCTTTCTAACTCCCCAACACACGAAATGCTCAGCCAATGAAAGAATCGACGAGACGAGCTGAAAACATTTAACAATTGGGGTATTATTAATAATAATGGGGAACTAGGGAAGCACGTAGAGCAGAAACTAATTCAGACTATACGAAATGCGATGCAAACATTTACAGCACACAAAGCACTTAACAATTCCTCTACTTATTAGACGGGCCACGGACACACGTACGCACACAACACACACACCCAAGAAATGGTGGCAGAGGCCCTTAATTTAAAACGAGCCTCCAGCTCGGAGACAGGTGAGCTAAACCCAAGCCTATCTCGAACCTCTCCACCTCGTCTGGTCTTCAAGTTGTTCGGACCCGGGCTCCAGGCGAGAGCGAGCTGGATCCAATGGCCGTTGAGCCGCGATCCTTACCCGGCCCGCGAATCCTCCCGCGCTCTCAACACGTGCTGGTGAGACGAGGTGCCGATCCTTCTCGTCGATGCGTCGCTTCCCCGAGGAACCACCTCCAAGAAGAGGCCGATGAGTCGCACCAAGCCGGGAACCAAAATGGAGAACAAAGAGCCCACGAACAAGAAGAAGAAAGAAGAAGAAGAAGAAGAAGCCACCATTCGCAGCTCGAGCCGAGCAACTGGCTCAACTTCCTTTCCAAAACAAAGCAGCTCAAGCAAAAAGCTCTCCCGCTGCCAAGCAGAAGCGAAGCTCACTGAACCACCAAAGCAAAAAGCCTCCAAAAAGCCTCCTCCCGAGCCAGGCCTCAGCCGAAGCTCACTGAGCCAGCCGAAGCAAAAAGCTTCCGAAGGCCTCAACCCTAACAAGCTAAACAGGACCCGAAGGTCTGCTTGAACGACTACTCTCAACTCCCTTCTCCAACTCAGCACACGAACAAAGAAAGGACTCTTTCCTTATTCTCTTCCGCCCTCCCCCGCTCCCGGCATGACTCATGACTCATGCCTCGTGCTCCATCCCCCGCTCAACCACGGGGTGGAGGAGTTGTGACATCATGAATCACGGACGGCAGGGTTCTTCTTCCTCTTCGCAGAAAGGGGGGAGGGATGTCTCCAATGTTCGTTCCCTAACGATTAAAATCGATCCGCAGTGCATCTGATCGATTTCTGAACATTTAAACAATGAAAGGTGAGCTATCTAGGGAACTAAGCACTTATCGACATAGCTGACTAAAGGAACCTGTATGTTGTGTGCAATCGAATTCCCAATCCCCATTCGTAAGAATATGTTGCATTCGTGCCAAGGCAAATGTGTGGGCTGTTTCCCCTTCAATGGATGTGATAAACATGTTTCAGGTTTTAATGCTTTTAAACATTTTCCGTTGGATTTTTTTTGTTGTTAATTGCTATGAACAAACTTTGGTACATCACTGGTGATAAAGGTTGTGGTCAAGTTTCATCAAAATTGTGTATGTGGTTTTGCAGAAGATAGCAAATACATCTGTTGGGGGCAACCACCCTGTAGAATCCCTTAGACCCCAATTTTTTTTAATGTCATGAACAAACTTTGGTACATCAAGGGTGATGAAGGTGGTAGTTCAGGCCCAAAAAAATAAATGTTGGATGTCCGTTAACATGCTGCTCAATGAATGGGTAGGTAGGTAGGGATTTTTTTTTTGGCGGGGGATTTTTTTTTTGACATGTTTAACAAATTCGAGGTAAATCAGTATTGTGTCCACACTTCAGAGGATTAAATTATACCAATTTAGTATCTCTACATGGTTCTTTTAAACAGTGAAGCCGGTCTAAGCAGTAATAGACAGCGTATCATTCACATGGCTCAACATGACTTGCATAATAATAATAATAATGATAACAATAATAATAATAATTAATAAAGGTTTATTTCAATTCAACTTCATTGCGGCCAAAGGCCAAATTGAGGTAAATTTACAATTGATAATTTCACAAATAAAAGGTGTTAATGCAATAAAAATGGCAAGAAAAGGACATCAAAACAGAATAAAAATAACATCAAGAAGAAACAGGAGATTGGGACCATACTTTGTGCAGAGCATTGGTGCTGCATCGGCAGTCTCCTTGGCTCTTGGACACAATCCTGGACGGGTCGCCACTCTGACACAGTATACCAGATGCTGGCACTCATTTTTGCTGACCTCGGAAGGATGGCAGCTGAGTTAACCCCACCTGGTATTAATTCAACAGCTGAGCGGGATTTGAACTCAGGACACTCGGATCCAAAGCCCACCACCCAAACCATTAAGCCAACACCAGCATAAGAAGAAACAATTTTACCATAATTTAGCAATTCACATGACATCAAAGTTCAAAGATAAACATCACTACAGTTTCTTCATTGTGCGGATGAGAAATGCCAATGGCTGTTCTTGAATCGTGTGGTTTTACATTTTAACTCGGTTCGTTGTTTGTAGTTGCATAGCTGATAGCCGCTCTGAGATCTCTCTGCAGGTAACAAGTGGTGAAGTTTGGAATTTCGGAGCAATCTCACGAAAGAACAACAAAGTTGTTCACGTCTCTTCTCAAGTGACTCCAGACCACAATTGCGTAAAGCGTCCGAGTAACTTGAGTAGTTGTGCTAAGGATAACTCTGCAAGTCCTTTTCTGAACAAATCCAACAGCATTGCACTGCTGCTTTATAATTCCAATCGACCAAACTGGAGCTCTGTATTTTAATATGGGTCGAACAAAAGATGTGAAAAATGTTTACAAGATTGTTACTTGTGAGGGAATAGTATTTTAACTTCTGAATAATGTGTAAATGACTGTTCGCTCTTTTAACAATATAACTGACATGTGCATCCCATTTCAAATCTGACTGATGAAGATACCCAACCAGTTCAATGATATTGCAATTTTGGATTTCAACATCATTCAATGACAGGTTACAAGGGGGTGGTTTGTTTCGAGTGAAACACAAGTCAACTAGAAGGGCACTCAGTAGAGCGCCAAACCTCCACCACATAATGCCTAATCCATGGAACATATCGGCCCAATACATTTTGAAATAGCATGCTATATTGTTGTGGCCGGGTTCCGGTGGCAATAACGACCGCAAGACGCAGCAGTTGGGCCGTCTCTCACCGAACACCGGAATTGAAGGTCGTAACCCTTGGATAACTCCAAAGGTCACGGTACCTAGCGGACGTGGACGCCAATATTTTGACGGCTGGGGTAGGGTTAATTGTCCAATTCCAATATACCGAAGTACCCATGTCGTCTAACTACCGGGAAACCACACCCTCGGCCGACTCTGTCCGAACCGAGTCGCATTACCGACTCGGGTCCGGCGTAACCGAGCGGAATTACCAGAGCTGCGCCGGTCCAAATGACAATTTACGGCACAAACGGCCTCACTAATTCTCAAGCCCGAACCATGCTGGGTCAATGATAGAAACGACAGGCAACGAACTGGAACATTTAACAGATATTTATTTACAAGGAGAGAGACACAGAGCAGAGTTATCACGAACAAAAATGCAGGCAATGTACAGTGAGCAATCAACACTTAAAACAATTTTACTTAACAGACTGCCACCACACGCACACACACACACACACACACACACCAACACGAAATGGACCCCGTCGGATCTTTATTGGACTCTCCAGCGAGGAGGATAGGTCAGCTGGAGGTCAGAGTCCGGCTGTGCACCTGTCGCCTCGTGCGTTTGGTTGGTCTTGTTTGGTGGACTCGAACCCACAGATTTGACGCAGCACCAAGCACCAGGGGCGAGGATATGCGACGGACGCCAGCCAGCACGAAGGCGGACGAGACGAGAGGAACCCTGCGCTGCGAGGATGACCAGAAAACCGGACCAGACGAATGGATCACCAACCGGCCAGGCGAGAGCAGACCAGCGCCAGCGCAGACAGAACGCGCTGAACACTCTCCCTCCCCCTCTATATGGCGTTCTGGCTTCCCATTGGCTGGCGAGCATCGGCCGATGCTCGCTCCTCGCTGAATGGACAAGAGGGACTCCAGGCCCTTTTTTGGAGTGAAAACCAGAGTGCCAGCGACCGATGAAACCCCGCCTACGCACGTGTTCGGCACGCCAGCGCATGAAGAATGCGAATAGTGCCGAAAGCAGAGGGTGGCTATTGCCGTCGACTCCTTTGGAGGGTTGTTGGGGGATTAAGATGTAAAAAGACCTGACTATAAAATAACCCACAGCACACACATAAAATTCCCATTAAACACAGGGAGGAATCTAACTATACACATACTTATCGAAATAACTAAGCTTAGGGACTGCTGTCTTTGTGTGTGCAAATGGTTTCCAAATCCGTAACACTACCCCCCCCCCCCTTTTTATAGACTCGTCCCGAGTCGTAAATTTTGGTGTGCCATGCAGGTGTAGGTTTTCCCCTCGTACATTTTACCTACGGATCCCTGAGTGCGACAATCGAATACATGTCCCAAAAATAAATAACCTAGTGCGCCGCGTAACTAAACTATCAGACTCACACGGACAACTTAACTAAATTGTCGGTGCTAGACAGACACACAGGTGGGTTACAAAGTTATGTACAGTCCTAATATTTACACTAACTATGGCCCACGACCTGTTATCTGTGAAGAGAAAAGTCATTGGTGCAAACATGAAAAAAAAAAATGATGCATGGGCTGCGCAAACGCAGTCCTTGTGGAGTGGCTGCCTGCAGGGCAGTCTCTGCAAACACACTGGAGGATGGTCCTGGCGCACATGGTGAGATGTGACATGGGGTCATGAAACAAGGGCAAGCAGGCATGGGGTCAAGACAAAGCAGGCAAACAAGGCAATGGCAAGGCGAGGCAAATGCGGACCAGCAGCTGCAGCACAACACAGGTTGGCACTCAAATCTGGCCGGCCTCTGGTCTGATCCTGTGAAGCTGTGGAGGAGTGCGGTGGTGCCGGCCGGTCCGGAAACGGGCTCGGACCTACCCTACTGTCCCCCCCAACCTATCGCCTTTGCCTGTCTTTTTCCGTACCCACTCCCTTAGTTTGCAACAAAACAACAAAATTTAGACCCCTTTTTTATTTACTGTTTTTTTTATTTTTATTTTCCTTTTTATTTACTTTTTTTATTTTTTATTTTTTATAATTACACGTATCCCTAACCCTCCTATTGTCCTTGTCCGGCTAACCTATCCTGTCCGTCTCTCCCAACCCCTAAGATCCTTTTGGGGGGAATAAGGGAGGACTAGTGACCTGCCTCGAGGCCCAACGAAGCCTCAGAAAAGCCTCCCACATATCTCAGCAATCTTTCCAAGGTGGGTCCAGCGGCCTACAGAGAGCGAAGGATGGATGGTCGAAGGGGTACACATTTCCTATCTACCCTATCCTTTATTAAACTTTAAACTATCCCCGGGCTTTTCAATACGCCTGTCTCTTTAAACTATCGGTTCTAGCAACCATGATTCCCGTCGCCTGTTATTGGTGTCCGATATAAATTTGGGGCCCGGCCCACAAATTTTCTCTCGTCCCCTTGCACAATTTCGTGGTTGGGCAGCGTGGGCTCAACTGGCAGGAATTTCCCCTGCCGAACTTGCACTACGGCACCCCCCGGGCCCTGAGGCTGTCTCCGAGCCTACCGACTCTGTATGAACGCGTGGAGTGCCCCTGGCTACTCCCCGTCGAGGCCCACGTGGCAATTCGGTGCTCCGGGTCCTTTCCGAGGGTTGCCCATGCCCAGTACGCTGCCCGTGCCCAGTACACTATCCCGGTCCCTTGGACCCACGGCCCACTCTGGCTGACTACTCATTGCCCGGGGTGCCCTTTACTCAATACTCACCTTTCCACAGCCACGCTCCCAGCCGGTCAATGGACTCCTGCACCCTTCAAAAAGGTTTTGAGCCTTCACTCAACACCAACAAAACGACCTCCTTTTGGTAAATTTGACTAATCCACTAACTAACATTACACTGACCCTTGGGTCCCTGGTGGGGATTCACCCTCCCCCCCAAATTCATTCACACCATGCATTCCACATTCACTCATCTTGTTTCTTTCTTTCATTCTTTTTTTTTTTTTCAATCAGCACTGCTCGCTACATCCCCACTAACTAGCTCGTGCCCCCGTCATCCCTTACACTAATGCACATTCCTTTTAACTCTACGTAGCTAATCTACATCCCCACTGCACGCGTCCTTGTCCGTCCGTGTCTCCCAATGTCCGTCCGTTTCGTCCGTGCCGAAAAACAGAGGTGGCTGTTGCCGTCGACTCCTTTGGAGGGTTGTTGGGGATTTAAGATGTAAAAAGACCTGACTATAAAATAACCCGCAGCACACACATGAAATTCCCATTAAACACAGGGAGGAATCTAACTATACACATACTTATCGAAATAACTAAGGTTAGGGACTGCTGTCTGTTTGTGTGCAAATAGTTCCAAATCCGTAACAATATATCGTTTTTGGCCCTATGTCTCAATGGTGAAGAATCACTTTTAAAATTAAATAATTCTTGCATCCGGATCCGGATCTTTACCAAAATCGAATCAATTTGTCCTTGCAGCACACACAACCTGTCCACCAAGTTTCGTCGAATGCATCCACAACTTTTTGAGATATCCTGCACACAGATAGACAGACAAACAGAAAAACAAAAAGACATCATGCAGAGCACGATACTTGCAAAATCCATAAAACAAATTTGACTTCAAAATTAATTGGTGTTTGAATTAAATGATCAAATATGCAACTCCTCTTCAAATTTCAAGTCAATAGATGAAAAATGACAATTTTAGAAATTTGACCAATTGGAACCTCCAAAATAATTGGTTGTTAAATTCAGTGACCTGAAATATAAATCCTCTTCAAATTTCAAGTCAATTGCATGAAAATTGAGGAATTTAGAAATTCCACCTTAGTCATTGATCTTGGGCCTATGTTGACCTTTTGGTCCATGTTGATCTCAACAACAATTGGCTCATTGAATTCATTGACCTGAAATATTGTTGTATTCTCGCCCGCCGGCGTGCGAACGACCGCGTTTAGCCAATGGCGGCCGTCTCGCCCACCGAACGGACAATCCAGTCGCCGCTTTCCGGATCAACGCGGAAACCAGCCACGGGTGTGTTTTTAAGCACACCACAGCCTCGTCAATATTCTACCCCGCGCGACAGGGTCAATCGCCGAATTGTCGATATACCTAATTATTTGCGTGGGCAGACTACCGAGAGACTGTACCTCATCAACGCTGGGACACGAGCCGCTTTAAGCAGCTCGCTCCGTTTGGGATAACCGAGCGGGTGTTATCGCGAGCCCCGTTGGACCCATCACTTTACCGGCTATTTAAAACCAACTATATTCTGAGTGCAATGTGGCGGTTCAATTAGGGAAAGAGGACGCAACGAACGGGTTACATTTAAACCAGCAATTTATTCCACACACAACACATATGCAGTCATGTATCAATCAATGCAAAACACGCATGCAGTTATGCAGTTATTTAAAGCAAACGCGGGTAAGGGACAAAACACGAGCAAGACAAAGAGCTACGACCGTCTATTTATTATGTACACACTTAACAGTTCTACTTGAAGACATGGCGCCACAACGTTCATTCAAAAGCAAAGAAACCCCAGGACAGACGAGGGGCAGACTGGACCCCTTGGGGTCTTTATTGACACGGAGCCGTGTAGACCGCAGAGGCTCCGCGAGACCGGGCTGGCTACCTTCACCTCGCTGGGGCGACCCCGACGTCCCGTCTCCCGACCTACGTAAGGCACGGCTCGGCAGGCCACGCGCCTTGGCTCTGCTGCCGCTCTCTCCTCCTTTCCACACACCTCCACAACCTCCAGCAGCCGACGACTCAGAGAGCGACCGCGAGTGAGAGAGACCCAGGTAGAGAGAGCGACCCAGGTAGAGAGAGCGACCCAGGTAGAGAGAGAGAGACCCAGGTAGAGAAGGAGCAACCGACCGACCGACAGAGAGCGAGCGACCACGACCTGCAGACCCGACCGCGCGTTCAGCGCGCCCCTTTATAACCACCGTGCTCCCGCCCCCCCTTTCGCCCCCTCCCTTCCAGCACGCGCGCGAAGCTTCCAGACACAGGGCGTTTCCCTCGCCGAATCGGGCCTTTCACATTCTTTTCTTGCTCCCCCGCGTCTCTTCCGCACGTGCTTTCCGTGGGGGGGGGGGGGAGGGGTGCGGCCGTCGTCCGTTCTCTCCCGACGAATGCCAGGCTTCTCGCAACCGTGCTGAGATGGCAACGTGTGGTGGTTACTGGTGGTCGTTGCAATGGTCGCGTGGCTGGCGTCCTGTGTGTGTCGTGAGGGTGGTGTGGTTGGGCGCTTGTGGTTAAGGTGGTTGTGTGAAGGCGGTGGTGGAGAAGGCGTTGGTGGTGGTGGTGGTGGTTGTGAAGCGGTTGATGAGACGGTGTTGGTGGTGGAGGTGGTGGTTGTGAAGCGGTTGGTCCAAAATAACGATAGTAAAAAGAAAAAGGCTAACTGAAGATTCACAACCCTGTTACATGAATAATTCCCGTAGACATCGGTGGGAAATCTATCTGACACAAGACTTTTATCGCATCGGCATAACTGATCTAAGGACCTATATGGTGCTCTGCGAATTTCCACAGCCGTAACAATATATTGTTGTGGGGCCGGGTCTCGGTGGCGAGCACGACCGCTAGGTGGAGCAGCAGAGTCGGCTCCACCGAACACCCGGAATTTAGGTCGTGACTCTCGGAGAACTCCGAAAGGCACGGGTCCGTTACAGGACGGTGAATCGCCAATAATTTGACCGCGTGGGATAGGGTTAATTGCCAAACTTCAATATACCTAAAAACCCATGCGGCAAGCTACCGGGGAATTCACACCCGTGACGGAGCTCGAGCGGGACGAGCTGTTACCGTGCGTTACCCGAGCGGATGGTTACCAAGACCCGTCGGTCCAAATACACAATTTACCGTCTCCCAATTTCCCAAAACGCACCTTGCTAAGCCAATGAAAGAAGCACAGAAATGAGCTGGTACATTCAACAATAGGGGTATTTATTTTACAATAATCGGGGAGGGGAAGCACACAAAGAGCAGAGTTATCACGACTATAAGAAATGCAATGTACAATAAGCAAAGAAAGCACTTGCACAGTTGTTACTTATAGACGGGGCCCAAGGACACGCACACACAAATGCCCAGAAAGCGATGGACTTCGAGGTCTTTATTGCCCCGTCAGCTCGGAGGGAAGATGGGCTGAGGGAAGAGAAGCTAGCTTGGACCTGTCCACCTCGTGTGGTTCTCGAGGATCTTGGGGTAACGGGACTCGAACCCACAACACGAGGCTGCTTCAAGCACCAGGTACGGAGGGTAGCGTCGGGCATTGTCACGCTCTTCCAGCTCGCAGGCAGGCGACACGAGATCATCTCCTGCGTTGAGATGGTCGATCGCCCGCAGCAATGCATCAGACGAGACACCTCGGATCCGCGCGAGACACCTCGGATGCAGTCAGCCACAGACCCGGACAGAGACGCGCACTCGAGCCGACTGGACGCAAATCAATCGCCTTTGTCGCTTTACTTTTGGAGCCCATCCGCTCCCGTGGCCTGCTCCCATTGGGTGGACGGCGTGTCGCGGCTCCGCCTTCTTGCCAAGGACTGCCCCGACTCTGGGCTGCTCGTCGCCCATTGGGCGGAAAACGACTCATACCCTTATTTGGCGCGCAGCCAAAGCGAAACGCTTTGTGACCATATACGGTACGAAATCCACATCGAAATGCACACCGCCTGGGGCATGGAATTCCAGACACGCCCGCATGCCAGCGAGCGTGCGAAGAGCGCTGACAATGCAGCGAGCAGAGGGTTGTCGTTGTCGTTGTTGATGTAAGATGTAAAAAATCCTATCTATAACATAACTGCACAGCGCACGTACACTTAATTCCCATTAGACATAGGGGACGGGACCCAAACTAGAAACACATACTTACCGATATAACTGATCTATAAGGACTCTGGCTGTTGTGTGCTCATGGCCTCCAAATTCGTAACAATATATCCTCTTCAAATTTCAAGTCAATCGGATGAAATTTGAAGATTTTAGAAATCCCACCGAAGTTGTTGACCTTTGGGCCTACGTTTACCTTTTGACCTCAAAAACAATAGACTTATTCCGTATGACAAACTCTACCATGTGGTGGTTTCATGAAGATCGGTTTAAAATTGTGACCTGAAGGCGACAGACAAACAGACATCCATCCATTGGGACCATACTCTGCGCAGAGCGTTGGTGCTGCCTCAGCAGTCTCCTTGGCTATTGGGCACAATCCTGGACAGATTGTCACTCCAACACACGATACCAACAAGCTGGCACTCATTTTGCCGACCTCGGAAGGATGACAGGCAGAGTCAACCCCACCTGGTTTTTATTCAACAGCTGAGCGGGATTTGAACTCAGGATCCGAGAATCCCAAGCCCACAACTCCAGCCATTAGCCAACAGCAGACAGACAGACAGAGAAACAGACAGAGAAACAGAAACAGAAACAGAAACAGACAGAATAACAACATCGACTGACCAATATACTTGAGAAATCTTCGATTTTGCAAGTAACAAACAAACAGAGAGGGGTGAAAACATAACCTCCTTCACCTTCGGTGGTGGTGGGAACAATCACACACTTTTTGGGGTTGAGACACATTCCGTTCTACATAGACCAGTTATGAAGTTGTTCATGAACATCTGGCATGCAAGAAGCAGTGTGAATACTACGCTTTTCAGTGAATGTAATGTCATCAACATGTTTGAAGCAGTCAATACCGGTGACAATTCTGCTGGAGCCAGCCAGCATCGTTCATCATGGCAAGAAATACAACAGGTCCCAACTTTGTTCCTTGGGGAACTCCAGCATTAATGTTTGCCCATTTGGAGACCTTATCAGTGTACTTGACACACTGTTCACGATTTCAAATAAAGTCACTTATCCAAGAAACAGGAGTTGAATTGACTCCCATTTATAGGAGTTTTGAAAGCGCGATAGTGCGCTCATTGTGATCGACAGCTTGAGAAAAATCTAGAAGACATATATGAAGAAATTGAAGAATACCAATCTCCCATTCATCATCCCTGAAAATCTTGTATATTCAGATATATTAGACCCTTTCCCCATTGACATAAATCCTAGAATACACCATTTGGTGGCATCCATGAAGTATATACAGTACACTTCAAAATAAGAAACTCCGCCCCCCCCATCCCAACGAATGCACTTTAAATTTAATCTGCATAATTTGGCAACAGAGCAATTGTTATACCCCCCCCCCCCACAGATACCCCTTCCTTCTCTCCCCTCTCCTTTCACACTCTCCCCTTTCCCTTTCCTCTTCCCGGTCATCACTGCCAGCAGTTATAAAGTGGCAGTTCTAATTATGTCTCTTATTAATTACATAACACACTAATATATTGTTACGGCTCTGGAAATTCGCAAACACCATAAAGTCCCGTAGGTGAGATATTTTCTTAAGTACATGTGTAGTTAGCCCAACCCGTTGTATAGAGGGAATTAATGTGATTCATTCGGGCTGCGATCCTTTGAGTTAGGCGTTTTTTCTGTTCTACCTTTGTTTTGAGCCACCCACGCCAACAACAACAACAACAACGCCAGCAGCCAAAACCTACCTTCACCACTCCGCTACCGCAAACCTCACATCACCGCCATTCCAAACAGCACCATGGCCATCGAACACCGCCGAAAAACCTCACCACCTTCTCCTACGGCCATTCCCGCACCACCTGTGGGCACCGAGCGTCGGGCTATCTTCAGCGATACACGCGAGAGCGAGTGCAGATGGGTGGTTTCTGAGGAGAATTCGGATCAGAATGATACACGCCCACATCTGATCCACCCAATCAGGAAGCGCGGGGCGGCTTGGCCCCGCCTCCAGACGCGCCTGACGAAAATCGCATATGCAAATTTGAGGATCAGGAATGATACACGCCCCTTTTTTCTCCGTCCAATCGGCGAGCGTGGCTCCGCCCCTGAGGTCGTTTGGATCCGAGAATTTGCATATGGTGGGTTCCCGAAGCCGATAAAAAGGCGAGCGCAGTGAGGAGCTGAGCAGTTCGTGGAGTGAGTCGAGTTGGCGAGGTCAGTTGGGCTGGGTTGTTGAGACGGAGCTCGGGCAGATCGGTGAGAGTGTCGGCGGGCGGAGTCGGGAGACGGAGCTCGAAGCAGAGGTGGGGCAGACGGCTGCGGAGGCGAACGGCAGCGGAGGGCGATCGGCTGAGGAGGACCTGGAGGCTCGCGTCGCGGGATTCGAGCAAGCCAGCCATACTCCTCCCCAGAGCATCAAACAATTCCCCTTTCCCCGCGCTGAGAGAGTGCGACAAGGGGCCCCGTTCCCACTTACACCAGCAGGTGCCCACGGAACCGCCGTGCAGCGACATTCTGCGGCTCGCCACGAGGGCGCGGTAGGACCCCTTCGGTCTCGTGGACCTGGCCGCTCATCCAGGTTCCAACGTGCATTAGGCCCACGGGCCCAGTCTGACTCCCTGCCTTTGAGGGGGTCTTTTCTTTGCTTCGGTGTGAATGCGTGTTGTTGCGCCGTGTTTGTAAGGTAGTAACTGTATAAGTGGTCCGTGTGTCGTGTAGTCGGTTTTAACTCCTTCTTTTAATTGTGCATTTCTTTTGTTCTATGTAATATATGTGCATTCGCTTATTGTGACTGTAAATACATGCTGTTTGCTTTACGTGTGCTATATGTGTGCTCCGCGTGCCGCGGAATAAATGTGCATTGTGTGAACTGTTTTCCCGTTTCGCTTCGTCTTTTCTTTGATTGAACCTCCATCCTGCTTCACGTAAAGGGTTCGTAGTGGGTGCAAAACGCCCGGTAAATAATCTGAACCGTCGAGGTCGACGATAACACCGCTCGGTTTCCCGATAGTACGGAACGGCCCGCCCAAGCGGCTCGTGTCCGGAGTCGACCTGCGGCGAGGTACGATCGCCCGGTTTACCATCCGCGTGGGTACTTAGGTAGGTCGAGTTTGGCGAACAACCCTATCCTACGCGGGTGGCCGATTGGCACGATTGTGGTGAGGTCGAAAGCCCACCCGTGACTGGATCCCGGCGTAGCCGGAGGGTCACGACTGAATTGTCCGTCCGGTGGGCGAGGCGGTCGCGGTTCGAGTCGCGTGGCCGATCGCACGCCGACGGGCGCGAATTCGCACAATATAAATAGCCACACAAAATACAACACACAAAAGCATTCCTTGTGAGGGTCTGCAATCTCTGATTGTTCTTTTTGCTGTTTTTAGTGCCATAAATAAACGTTGGTACACACATGGTGATTAACGTTGTGGTAAAGTTTCATTAAAATCGAATGTGTAGTTTCAGAAAAGAATTTGCAAGTATTTGTGTACGGACGGACGGATGACACGCCATCCCATAAGCTCCCTGGAACTACGTTCCAGGTGAGCTAAAAATAAGCATATGTGCTTATTATCCAGATTCTACTGTAACATACAGTGTAATCATTCCTTTATTAACACAAGCCTTGTGTCCCTGGCAGGTCATCGGTGAAATGGACAGCTTCTTGGAATGGCTCCAATCACAAGGCCTGAGAACAGAAACAGCCCAAGCAGTGATCGATAAACTTGGAATTGAGAATCAGAAGGTTCTTCGAGTTTGTACAGAGTCGGATTCATTGCGAACCGAGCTCCTCTCTCTCGCCAAAGAAAAATTACAATTTGCAATTTATGCTGACTTCTGTAAATTTGTGAATTCGTTTTTGAAGCCGAAGGTCGTCCAGCTTGCAGGCTCTTCTCTGTTGGGAAGTATTTTTGTCAACTTGGAGACTGTTATTCGGGAACTTTCCAGTTTCTGCGAAAAGTTTGTTGGATTCCAAAATGTTCCTGGTGTCTGTGGAATCGGGCTCAGTGATTTCTGCAGCCTGCACTTTCAAGATGATGGATTAACACCCATATCTGGTATGTGACTTCTTGTTTTACAAAATACAACATAGCATGTCAGCAAGTTACCTTTATGTTCTACAGTACTCGCAAATCCCACCCGTCACTTCACTGATGGAATACTAAGAATGAGGGGGGAGAGAGATAGAGAGAGGGTGAGGGAGAGGGTGGGGGGGGGAGAGTGGGGAGTTGGAGGGGAAAGAGGGAGAGTGAGGAAGGGTGGGGGAGGGAAGGCAGTGTGAGGTGAGGTGAAGGGAAGGCTCCGGTGGAGCGTTAATTACAATTCATAGGGTCTCATCAAAATGATTCTTCATAGAATATCAGTGATTATGGAAATAAAAGAATGTCTGAAATTCATTTTCTACTGGTCATACTATAAACACCGTCCGGACACGTCCAGAGACAGACATAAACACCGTGCCCGGACACATCCGGAGATAATCACCGCTTGGAGACAAACACCGTTTGGACCTAACCAACGTCCAGGGAGAGATGAAGATGTGTGGGAGGAGGGTGCTGCACAGTGAGGAGGGAGGGAGAGAGAGTGGGTTGGGAGGGAGGGGAGTTCGCAGAGGGAAAATGGTATGCTTCATGTGAAAAAAACAAACAAAAAAAACACACACATACACGTTAATGCTTGGCCGATATCGGCAATTTTTTGCTACTCGGCTGATTGGAGTCTGCGTGATTACCAACTACAGTATGTACTGTATACAACCTCAAAACCTTGAGTAGCTTTCACCGAAAAACAATATTCCATTTCTAGAGATGTTTCAAGGAGATGTGCACGAACGTTAATCTTTATAAACAGCTGTGTGTGACGGGTGGAAAAAATAATTTGGCTGGGTAATTTAGAAAACGTGTTAATCCGGCAAATGGCTCGGAAGTTGGGTGTTATCAAATATATTTTGCTTTGAAACTCAAAAAGAGTAATGCATACAACCTTCGTAAAGCAAACCCAATAACCAATTGCTTTAGAAACAGATGCAAAGACAAACGAAAACCTGATCAAAACCTCCATAACATATGGAATGAAACCTGACCACCACAGCACCCAAAACAGGCATGGCATGCTCTCACACCCATGGAGAGTCCCCACAGATCCAAATCTCCCCATATGTACCATGTCTGTGTGCGCTGTATACATACCTCTACCTTGTCTTAACTGTTGACAGTACATCCCGATCGGGACATGCACTGTAGGGCACTTGGCATGTGGCTTAAGCTAAATGTTGTAATTCGGGCTTAGTTTAAGAGAATCTCGAGGTTATGACATGTGCAGAAATGAAATAAAGCCATGAATACTGGCGTTTCTGGGCGTTTATAAGCATTGCAATGCATCCAGTGATTCGGAGCTATGTTGAACAGGCATTTGATAATATTGTTGCGGAAATGGCCCCAAGTGTGTTATTAAATATAGGATTAGCCCCCCAGATCCCCCCATTAAATGCATGTTTAGCCAGGTTGTTGTCGGTAATTGGACGTTACATGTGTTTCGGGAGTGTAGCGGGCTGTTCATTGTTCGTGCAGTGGTGGTGTACCGAGAGGTTCTTCTTCCTTCCCCTCTCTGGCTAATAGGCCCGCCCAGCGCTCTGAGAGGGAGTGGCCTAGAGAAGCGAGCGCCGGAAAGGTTGGTGGAACTGAGAGTGCCGAGGTGGTGCGATCGGCTGTGCAAGGGACGGCTGTGTCTGTTTGCGATCGGCTTTCGTGAATAGCGAGCCGAAAGAAAGGCAAGGAAGGACTGCAAGAGGTCTGTCTGCCATCAGCTGGAAGAGAAACTGCTGCGTCGGTCGGCGATCTGCTGAGGGAGTAACTGAACCTGAGGTTAGTCGGCGATCTGCTGAGGGAGTAACTCGCGGTGCGTATGGTCGGCGATCTGTAAGAGACGAACGGCCTGAACCGGAGGGTCGAGTCGGCGATCTGCTGAGGGAGTAACTGAGCCTGAGTGTCGAGTGAGGATTGTGCTGTATAGAAACGACTAGTGGGAGGCTGCAATCGGCTTCGAGAGGAACTGGCTGCTGTGTGAGTTGGCGAACGACTTTATGAGGAGGTCATCGACAGGTTTAACGTGCGTCGAATCCACGGAGCCTCTGACTGTCTTGCTGCCGGCATGGCTCGACACGTCTCGAACATGTCTTGTGGTCCCATCGATCCACCTGCAGAGCCCAACCCCCAATTTGGGTCTAACCTGGTGAATAGGCCAGGCCCGGACTTGTATCTGGACTTGTGAAAAGCCACGTGGAGCACACCACGGATCTTTCGCTCTTGTGCCGTCGACCTTACGGGGGCTGAACGCGCTGAGGCGGTGCTACAAAAGGAGGATGACGCCGCCATTTTGCCAACGTGGCATGCTTGAGCTTGGGTGCTTGAATCCATAGACATCGGCTTGTCAGGAGCTGCATTCGTGCTTTGACACTTTTCCTCTTGTCCATGAGGCATCACAAAGTACTCTGTGTCTTATCTGCATGCTGTCCGTGTCTTGTCTGCATGTTGTCGAAGGTTTATCTTGCTAGGGTTCCCTTCGAACCCATAATTCCGTAGCTCCTAGTTAAGAACGGGTTATAGATTAATTATAACATTGTCGTTGAATGCTTTGCTTGTGTTGTGTTCCCCGATGTGTCCCAATAAATCTGGCTGAGTTATACAGATTTGCCACCTTGAATTTATTCTGCCGTACCGAGGAATGTCACATCAATTGGATATAAACCCAATGGTCTACGGACTGCCAGACTATGCTCGGTCTCTGACAAATCCAGTCTGTAGCCGGGGTCTATTTCCCAACTGGTACGGCCCAGGTGTACGTTGGTATCGTGATCCGAGGCAGACGTGACCCGAGCTGTGCCGAGCCAGCCGGCGTTGTATCCCCGGAGACGGCAGTGCTGATAAGTGACGTGCCGAATCATCAATATTGGCTGTCAATAGTCGGGTGCGAATCCCGCCACACCGCCGAATCCTTAACACTGGTAGGAGTGGGATATTTGGACCTGTGGTGCATTTTGCACCCCAAACATTGATTACTAGAGCACGAAGAAAAAAAGTCACTCCGCAAATTCAAATTTGCTTTGATTTTATTTTGAGCGGATTGGGTGTAAAACTTCGAAATTATGAAGAAAAAAATGGAGTCGCAAAATGGTGGCGCGGCTCCACCTCAGCGCGACACGAAGCGGGAGAGGGTTACTATGATAGCATAACGAACCGCACAGCACGCACAAGAAAGCTCACCAACGCTCTTAAACAACAGTGGACATGGTATGCGCCATGGCAAACGAATCAGACGCCAACGCGTACATTGAGAGATTCATGCACGATTGGCGGATACTTTTGGAACAGGTGGAGTGTGATGGATTATTAGAGAAGTTAAAATTAAATTGGACGAGGCATTCGGCACACAGACGAGGTTCGGGAAATTTGTGCACGGGGAGTCACACACAATTGGCGATGCACAAACGAATTGGGGGCTGGAAGGACTTAGCCACACAGGCTTGGGACTACGTGGAGAAAGGGCTAAAGTAGAGTGGTTTACCCGTAGGGTGTTGGAACTTGAGAAGAGAGAACTGAACAAAGAATAGAGGAGGAGCAAATTAGTAAGGCCTAAGTCACATTTGCCACGCGGCCGTGGGGTCTCCAAAATCTATGGCCACTAGCAATTATACGGCGGCCGCAGTATTTCACGGTCACACAATGTAGCAGTCATATATGTTTTTTATTTTTCGGGAGCCGCAAAGCGTATTTTAAATCCTGGAGACCGAAAAGTGGGTGCCGTACGGTCTTGATTTGATGTCGCACGGTGACCTTAGGGCGTCCCTGCGGCGGCCATAGAATTTCAAGGCAGACGCAAGGCAGCTCAAGGTGCCCGCAAGGCCCGCAGGGGCCCTAAGGCGAACGTGCGGCCAGACGGACGGTAACAGAGTGGGTATATATACCAGTTCTTTTTTACTAAATAAAATATAACAGTTCAGAATATACCAGTATATATACCGGATACTACTATACTATATAATATACTGAATATCCAGTTCGAGTACGTATAGGCAAACACCTATACTCCAATCATTAGCGGTACGCAGGTCGACGACAGACTGCACGGAGGTCGTAGACGCTCCGCGGCGTAGGGGAACCGTGGCGTCAACCCTGCGTTGCCCCATGGAGTCCACACAGGCCACAGGCCAACGTGCGGTGACCATGGAATAGTGCGGCCGCCTAATTTTTTTGGGGTTGGCAAAATCATTTTTTCATTGATAAGAGCCTACGGCAGCCGCAGGAAACGCAAGCCCACCGTACGCTACGTACTGTCGACGTGGAACACAACTACGGCATGTCGAATTGCTACGGCCAATGTAGAAATGAAAAAAGTTATAACTCCGCGTTATAATTCCACGGCGACTCCTACAGCTGTAAAGATAGCCAGAGCTAGGGCCGCCCTGGGCACCACGCAGAAACTCTGCGGCGCCGCACGTTTCTGTCATTCAAGGGCGTACGGCCGCGTATCCTCGCCGTAAGAGCAAATGTGACTTAGGCTTAACTCCCAGGATAGGAAGAGCTTGGAGGAAGAAGGAAAATAAAGCTGGAGAGGGGAAACACGACTTGAGAATTGAACAACTGAAGGAAGAGGTTAAGATACAGGCAATCAGATAAGAGAAAGCCTAAACAGAAGATAAAAGGAGAGAAGATGTCTGGAGCAAAGGAAGGAAGAATTGTGGGAAAAGTCAGTACAAGCTTTGGAAATCGGAGTGCAGGGGAATGAACTGCACGTCAACTGAATATAGCGAGGGATACGGTAAGAGAATGGATGGAGGAGGAAGGAAGCATGCGAAAAGAAGAGCGGAGATAGTAATAGAACAAGGAATGAAGCGGGCAAGGGAAATCAACCAATTGAGAGAAACGAAGAGATTGGAGAATGAAGAACAAGAGAGACAGTGGGATAGAAACAAAAAGAACAAGGAATGAAGCGGAAAGGGAAATCAATCAATTGAGGGAAACGACGAGATTGAGAATTAGGAACAAGAGAGACAGTGGGAGAGGAAACAAAAGAACATGAATTTGAAATTGACCAACGAAAGGAGAGAGCAAGGTTGGAGTACGCGGAGATGGTGAAAGAAAAGGAATGAAGCAGGAAAGTGAAATCAACCATTTGAGGGAAAACGACGAGATTGGAGAAGGAAGAACAAGAGAGACAGTGGGATAGGAAACAAAAAGAACATTAATTTGAACATGACCAACTAAAGGAGAGAGCAAGGTTGGAGTACGCGGAGATGGAAAAACTCCGGAAAGATAACGAACAACTCAAAAGGCTCAGAGAGGAAGAAGACTCGAATGGAAAAGAAATGGAGCCAGGAAGTAGAACAGCACAATAATATGGGAGGTGTGACATCACCACAGGGAGTAATGTTAGTGGTGCGGGACTTGATTGACGTCACTCATCGGATGAAACCACAATTAGAGCAACCCGGGTGAAGAGACATTGAGGGAGCATACGGGGTAGTTGACGAATGAAACACATTTTGAGCAGGTCCACAGGTGAGCTGACAGCCCCAGAGGAGTGTGGCGAATCGATGATGAGCAACCTGCTGGAGAGAAGCGACGACCGAGGTGACTCTGAAACAAAGCAGGTACTGGGGCACATGCCCACATGGTGCGGACGATGAGCTAAAGTTCGGAATTGAATTTTATGTTAATGAAGAACTCTGTCCGATGGTGTGCACTTAATGCGTGACCCCTAAATGTGTGTTGGAGTGCCTGTGAATGAATGCTGTGAGCCACACTCCAGACTACAGCACCGGTGTGTGCTGCAAGGCCGAAACGTGTGTAGGTACTCAACGGGCGGTCGAGGATGTAACCTGGAATGCGAAGCAGGTAGTCAGTACGTAGGGAAGGTTGAATGGGTGGAAGGTCAACACATAACCTTGGAATGTGTGCAGCCTGCTTTGTGTGGGAGTCCTGAGCGTGGAATGAGGTGACGTAGGAAATAGGTTAGAGGTGCAGGGAAAATAGAAATGCCACCAGGACAGGACTTCACACAGGGGGCAAAAACATAATGGACAGCTCCACATGGGTTCTTACAGATTCGAGGTGCTGCATCCAGGAGCAGGCTTTAGAAATTGGATTTAATTTCTCTATCAGCCTCACAGGAACTTGGGGTGGAGCGCAGATGGGTAGCAAGTGGCACTGGCGTGTGTCACTTGGTCTTCAAACCTCTCAGAGCACAACGGGTTTGGCTAGCTGATGGGGTTTATCTGTCTTCAGGAGTTTGTGGAGAAGAGGGGGAGGCCGTTCTCCGATTGGGGTTTACTGATTTCCGTGAACCCTGGAGAAGAGGGGGAGGCCGCTCCCCCGATTGGGTTTACCTTACTTTCACGAACCCTGGAGAAGAGGAGGGGGTAGACCACAACCCAATTGAGACGTGACCCCTTTGAGCTGTGGCGGAAAGGCGGCGGGGTCATGTAATGGGTAATGAGGGATTCGTCCCCCTCCCTTCCAATGAGCCAAAGAAGCAGGCCATATTGGCATTAAAATTTTGATTGGAAATTATTATCGAGAGTGATTCGAATTGAGAGATGACAAGAAGGGATAAGAGTGGCACGAGTGGATTTGGGTGATTTATTGAAAAAAATGGTGGAGACATCACAGCAAGTGTTAATACACCCGAAACGAGTGGTGACAAAGGGTGGCTTGTTGAGGAAAGACTGAAATGCCTGGTTGGAACCATGCAGAGGTTCCATGGGCTGGTGAAGAGATTTTGATGTTTTGTTTAAATTGTTGAAATAAACGATTAGGGAGTAATGGAGGAGGCACAGCGGACAACGGACAAACGGACGTAGTGACAAATTGATGGGGTTGATAAAAAAAGTGTATCAGTTAAATTGATGACCAAGTCAGATCCGAGGACTGGTGTGTTTTTGTTTTCACATAAAAGTGAAAGGTGTTGGATGGTGTTGTGGGCTGGGTGTGTGGCACTGTGGAATGAATGACTAAAGTGTTTGGGTGAATGGCGTGATTGTGCAAATGAGGATAGTGAGTGTGAACAACGTACCCTGTCGGTAGGAGTCCTCCTAACCAAGTTAGTGTAGGTTAAGGGGGACTTCGAGGTTTGACATGGATTCTGGCTGCTGTTCCATTGTGCAGGTGGACTGCGAGGGGTAGGTGCAGGCCAAGGTATGGGGTACTGGCTGGGAGTGTGACATGGTATTGGAAGTTGGTGAGTCGGGAAATAGGGCACCAGGGCTTTGGGGTTCTGGCAGGTGAAGGCTGTCAGAGGTGCCAGGAAGCACGGTAGGTTTTCGTGCCAGGAGAGCACGGTAGGTTAGCCAGGAGAGCACAGTATGGGTGCTGGGAGAGCACAGTATATGGGGGCTAGAGAGAGCCACTCTTAGGAGCGCCAGAAGCACGCTCAGGTGAACCCGAGGTCGCTGGGTGTTCTCACCACCCCGATTGGAAGCAGGCAAAGAGGCCAAGTAGTAGTCACACCCCCCCCCCCAGCCAGCGAGTTATGCCAAGCACCACCAAATGGAAAAAGACAATAAGTGCCTTGCCCAGGTTTAAAAGAATGGAACAGTGTGCCAGGTTGGGAAAAATTGGTCATTAGGATCATTCTAGCCATAGCGGGTTTGTTGCATTGTCTAGAGCTAAAATTAAATGGTTAGGTTCGATGAACTCTCCTCCGCACCATTCATGTGTGACACCTGGAACGAGTAGAGTTGATGGAAAATTTGTGAGCAAGGGCCAGGCTAGGTCACCCTCTCAAGTGCCAGAGAGGCCACCAGTATGTCATGAGACACACCCCGGAAGATAACGTGAGTAAGAAACACACCATCCTGTCTGTAAAATAAGAAAAAAAAGAAAGAAAGAAGAGAAAAAAAAGAACTTAACTAAAACAAGTCCTGCCAAAAAAGTCAGGCAAGGAAGGTTAAGGGTACACCCATCTCTCACTGGTCTGAGGTCATCACACCTCTTACGTCCTCAAGAACACCTCCAAACTGCATTAGCTACATCGATATCACCGTGCCACCATTGCTGTGCAGCTGCCTGTCCAATGCAGGGCTTGTTGCCTGCTGCTGCTTGTGAGTAGGGCATATGGGCCGAAGCATTTTGTGGGCCGTTGTGGCCGAAGATTTATGCCATTTTGTGGGCTCAGTGGGCCGAAGAACTTTTGTGAGATAGGCCACTGGGCGACTGAACTCACTTGGTGAGAGGCCTATAAGGCCACGAAGTAAGGAAACCTCAGGGGGGAATGGACAATACTGCCGGGAGGGGGCATGAAGGAAAAAACACGTTAAAGAATTTGAACCTTTGAATGTCCCTGCTCCTGTGCAAATATTGATGTTAAAAGTAAAATAGAATGCCCCCCGTTCAAATCCATAATTAGAATGTGAAAGTAGTGTGCATAGAGTGTGAATTTGTTTGTTAGATTCGTGATCCGATCACACTAGTAGGGACATGCAATCTTACTGTCACTTTCCGTTTTTGGAGTTAAGTGCTTCCCATGTTTGTGGGTTAGAGTAAATGGGAGATCTGTGCTGTACGTTAGACAGGGCCATTAACCGTGGGCTGCCCCCAGATGGAGGCTCGGGAGAAAGGTGGGGTAGTGTTGCGGAATGCCCTTAGTGTGTTATTAATATAGGATTTGCCCAGATCCCCCAATTAATGCATGTTTAGCCAGGTTGTTCGGTAATTGGACGTTACATGTCTGTCGGAGGTGTAGCGAGCTGTTCATTGTTCGTGCAGTGGTGGTGTACCGAGAGGTTTCTTCTCTTTCCTTCCCCTCTCCGGACAATAGGCCCCCGCTTAGCGCTCTGAGAGGGAGTGGCCGAGAGAAGCGAGCGCCGGAAAGGTGGTGGAACTGAGAGCGCCGAGGTGGTGCGATCGGACTGTACAAGGGACGGCTGTGTCTGTTTTGCGATCGGCTTTCATGAAGAGCGAGCCGAAAGAAAGGCAAGAAGGGACTGCAAGAGGTCTGTCTGCCATCGCTGGAGAGAAACTGCTAGCGTCGGTCGGGCGATCTGCTGAGGAGTTCTGAACCTGAGGGTTAGTCGGCGATCTGCTGAGGGAGTAACTCGCAGTTCGTGTGGTCGGCGATCTGTAGAGACGAACGGCCTGAACCTGAGGGTCGAGTCGGCGATCTGCCGAGGGAGTAACTGAGCCTGAGTGTCGAGTGAGGATTCTGCTGTATAGAAACGACTAGTGGGAGGCTGCAATCGGCTTCGAGAGGAACTGGCTGCCGTGTGAGTCGACGAACGATTATTAGGAGGTCATTGACAGGTTTAACGTGCGTTAACACGGAGCTCTGACTGTTCTTTGCTCCCGGCACGGCTTGACATGTCTCGACACGTCTTGTGGTCCCATCGATCGCCTGCGAGCCAACACCCGATTTGACCTAACCTGGTGAACGGCCAGGCCGGACTTGTATACGGTACTGGCCCTTGTGAAAAGCCAGCTGGAGCACACCGCGGATCTTTCGCTCTTGTGCCGTCGCCCTTACGGGGCTGAACGCGCTGAGGCTGCGTGCGTGGGCGGTGCGACAAGGGAGGACGACGCCGCCCATTTTGCCACGCGGCGTGTTTGAGCTTGGGCGCTCAAATCTGTTACATCGGCTTGTCACGACTGAATTCGTGCTTTGACACTTTTCCTCTCGTCCATGAGGCATCACCAAGTACTCCGTGTCTTGTCTGCATGCTTTCCGTGTCTTGTCTGCATGTTGTATAAGGTTTATCTCGCTAGGGTTTCCTTTGAAACCCATAATCCGTAGCTCCTAGTTAAGAACGGGTTATAGATTAATTATAACATTGTCTGATGCATTTTGCTTGTGTTGTGTTCCCCGCTGTGTCCCCATAAAATCTGGCTGAGTTTATACGAGATTTGCCGCCTTGAATTTATTCGTGCACGCCGAGGAACGATCGCTCAAATTTGGATCTAAAACCCAAATGGGCTACAGACTGCAGACTACGCTAGGTCTCTGACAAATCCAGTCTGTAGCCGGGGTCTATTTCCCCCAACTGGTACGGAGCAGGTGTACGTTGGTATTGTGATCCGAGGCACGTGACCCGAGACCTGTGCCGAGCACAGCCGCGTTGTAAACCCCGGAGACGGCGGTGCTGATAAGTGAGCCGGAATCGTCACCATTTGGCTGTCAATAGTAGGTTGCGAATCCCGCAGCCGCCGAATCCTTAACAATATGAATGAGGAGAGTGGAAAAGAAAAAGAAAGCTTTATCATTGAAAATTGTTGCGACCTATTTCCAATCGTGGCATGGTTTGAGCAGGGCCAAAATTTTCAACCTTCTGAACTCAGCGAGGTAACCCAGGATACCGCCTTAAGACCCCAGAGAGTGAGGTGCCCAAGGATGCCTGATAAAATATATATTAAATAAGGCCATTAATTATCTTCAAAAGGGGTTCTTTAATTAACCAAGCACCCAATTTTACTCATGTACTTCCTTGGAGTTCCCATAGCATGCATGCAAAGTTTTTCAGGCTGCTCAGTTTCATGATCTTGGAGTTATGGAGGACACACACACCACACAACACACACACACACACACACACACCACACACAACACACACACACACACCACACACAACACACACAACACACACACACACACACACACACACAACCACACACACACAACACACACACACACACACACACACACACACACACACACACACACACACACACACACACACACACACACACAACACACACACACACACGTTATGGGGCTTCTTGGACTTTACATGTAGTGAATGGGAAAAATTATGGAAATTGTTGACTGACACCAAAATCCTCCCAATTTTCCTTGTTATTATCCCCCACCAACCAACGAAGTTGGCGGGGGATATAGAATGGGTTCCGTCCGTCCGTCCCGTCCGTCACATTTCATTTCCCGGAGCTTAACTACAAATCCCCTCAATATATATTTACGAAATTTGGTACAACGTATCAAGCAAGTGGTGAACTGGTGCTTTTGATATTTTCTAATTGATAGGTCACATGGTTTGGCAGCCATGTTGGATTCAAGAAAAATATTAAATAATCGTTTTCTCTGGAATCACATACCTAACAAAGCGAAAATTTGCAACTACCATCTTCCATCATGTCTGCATACATAGTAAAATTAACATCACAAGTTACAATGGTTTGGCGGCCATCTTGGATAGAAAAACCACCTCATCCGATTAATACGAAACTCACAACACTTATTCCACTGGAGGATTGGAGGCAGAATGTAAATTTATGAGTCATAGGTCACATGGTTCGTCAGCCATCTTAGATTGAAAATTAATAAATTTAAAAAATCTTCTCCAGAACAGCTGGACAGATTGGAGGCCAAATTTCATATACACTTTCCAAAGACATCTTTCAGAAGTTTGTTAATTTCTATTGATAGGTCACATGGTTTGGTGGCCATATTGAATTTACTCTAAAACCTTCAAACATCTTCTCCAGAACGGCTGGTCAGATCAAGGAAAACTTCACATACATATTGCACACGTTTAGGGAATATAAGTTTGTTAATCCTCATTTACTATGGCGGGAGGTATCAAAAGACTTTGTCTTCAAGGGAATGCGAGTTTTACTTCCCTTTGGACCACTTTTGAGACTTTTCTTCCCCAAAGTTTCCCAAAATCGTCCTCCTTTTTATACGCCCAATATATATGTATATATATATATAATATATATATATATATATATATATATATATTAATACTATCAGTGCGTATTATGTGATACCAGTCGTCTGTCCGTCCGTCCCGTCCGTCGTCTGTCCGTCCGTTCCTGTCCGCACTCTAACTCCCAAAGTTTTTCAACTTTTCACATTTCAATATTTGGTACATAGGTACACGACTGTGGAAGACGGTGTGTCGCGACATATGTTCGTCATCTAAAGTGGTTGCCATGGCAACCAGGATGCTGTTTTCCTGTAGTAGCACAAATTCTGTATATACCTTCTTGTTCGGACGCTATATTGGTGCTCACTTGTGCTCTTGTTACTGATTACAATATACAAATCATATATTGTTTAAAATTATTTGGATCAGACTTCACTGGCAATGCTTTATAAAAAAGATTAATTATTAGACGAGTCTATTAAAACGATAAATGTATAAACAGGCGAGCATTGGGTGGTTTTGACACCAACTCTGTTTTTTATATATCCTTTAAATGCCCATCAGTGTTTTCAATAGAGAATTTAGTCGCCCTCCTTTCTCATTCTTCTTGTGTTTTGCTTGATTGAAGAATGTCTACTATAATTTTAAAAAAGAATATCAATATTACATCCATCACAATGTTTTGTTTCTTGTTAAATGGAGATATTTGTCTGAAGAGATTGAATTGTGTGTTTGTTGGTTTGAAGGTGTTTTTTTTATAACATTTATCTTCATGGATTACAACATCGCAGTACGTTGTATTCAATATTCAATAGAGCAAAACTTTGCTTAAACTAAAACTTTCTTGATGAAATTTCATTTATTTTACAGGTGAATCTGTGCTTAAAACATTTTTATTCACCAACTTTTTTTACTTAATAAATACAATGTATCAAGACGCAAAAGACAAGTTTCAATCAATCTCTACATTTGTAAAGATACTGAGAAATATGTTGAGGATGTAAAATTGAATAAAGAGAATAAAACACAATTGGATAAAAACAATTGTGGTGAATAAATTGAGTTTCTTCAATTTCCTTCGTGGAAGGGCTTTTGGTATATCTGGAAAACATCAATTAAAGTCGTTCTACAAAAGTTTTCTCCTCTCCTCCTGGCAATATTTCAAAACTAGAAAAGGGAATGAAATAAGAAAAAGTATCAAAAAAGAAAAACCTTATGGATGAAGCTTTAGAAAGAAAAGATAAGACCATCTGCAATGTGCAAGGAAAAATTTGTATTTTTTTCAACAACCCTAAAGATGTAAATCTTGATGAAATAAAGGATGTTAATATATCAGGTGAAAATGACATTTCGTCCAATTGTAGTTTAGGACATTTCAAAATTACCTTTTATATAAATGTGTCGTCGTTGAATCTGTTGATGGAAAAAAGTATATACAGGGTGTCCAAAGTCTCCAGACATAGGGAAAAATTAACACTCTTAGCAAAATTTAACTTTATTTTCAAAACGTTCTCTACATGATTGTGCCATTTCTTTGTCAACAACACGAAGTCGTCTCTCCAACTCATGGTGAACTCGTGTCAACACATCTGGCGTATGCAAGTAATTCCACTTCAAATGTTGTTCCTTTAAATGATCCGTGTTCTGAATCTTGTCATGTGTGATGTATTTGCCATGTTTCCTGTTAAAGTAGTGGTTTCTCAAAGTTGGCCTACGCTCCCCCAGTGGGCGTGGAACTTTAAGAGGGGCGCTCCAGACTCCACGAGTGGTAGGGGCGCTGACAATGCATTTTGGGGGGCACTGGCGATTTAGAGGAGCAGCTGTGCGATTAGGACGCTCATTGGGCTTCCTGCAGTCTCAACAGGTTACCCGCAAGCCATTCGGCAAATTGGGCCATACACATGGCCGTTGTGGTCCTCCTCGGTTGCCGTGGCGCGTCCAGAGGAAATTTAAGACAGGCAATGGGAACAGGTACCTTTTTGTAATAATGAACAGCATTAAAAGATGTATATTCTGAAAATCATTAAGTTTCTTCAAGCATGTTACAGACTTGTTTACCAACAAGCAGTACAGTGTTTTTTTTTTATAAACTCCACATGGTGGTGAATACCATATACACTGGGTTGTATGATCCGGCAGCGCAATCCAGGCAGGCGCGCGTACTGAGGCGGCGCTGGCATTTGTTGTTTAGGGCGCGCTGTTGTTAGTACCGTTGAAATGTGAAGAAATTTTTTTTTGAGCACAGGGTGAAAATCGATGCGCGCGCATGACCAGAGACCGGAAATATATAATTATGTGTTTGCCTTATCACTGGTGTTAGTCTTTCGACATCTTGGCTATTGGATTTCGTTATTCAAAAGCTCACGCTGGATCCGGCTTCAAAATGTCAGGCCTCCAAAGAAAAAGTGTCGTCAGTATCCGTGAATATCAAGTATGGATTTTCATTCCATCCCTGAATGAACACGCAGTTACCCAATGTGTTTGGTTGTGTGGCATCACGTGTCAATGAAGCACATGAACCATCTCGACTGACGAGCACCTGAGTAAAATAGACACGTGAATAAAGCATCGACGCAGAGCGTCAGCTACTTTCCATCCGCTATGAAGAGAAAATTGAGAAGCCGATCCATGGTAACGAAAATGTTCAAAGCTAGCCAAACACTCATGGCATAAAGGACTGAAGCAATCGTATAAGTTGTCATTGCACATCGCAGATTCTGGAACCGATCAATACGCGCGAACAGATACACAACCGGCTGTTGGGAAGTGATAAAAACTGTTTATGGGCCAGGATCCGTATCCAGATTCTCTCGTCGATTGCGCTCCAGAATGATTCCCGATGGCCCAGGCGGATTGATGAATGTCACAGACTGTATAGAGATAAGCTGTTTGTGAGCCTAGAAGCACCGACTTCGCCTCCAGCTGGCATGAGTCCACTTTGCGTGACAGTGAAGCTCTAGTTACTCTTGCTACGTATCCGCCTTCGATCCTGAATGCAGGAAATGGTGGAAGAATTGGTTGCTTTTGCCCGCTCTCTCCAAGACCGATACGAAGGGTTCTTCCATCTTCCAAACGTTGGGAGAAGTACTTTACTGATAAGAACATACCGATGCAGACACACTCTCGCTTGCGCGACGGTGGGGACAGCGATGTGGCTGCCAGCGTGGCTTTTATTGGCTTCTGAAGAACCAGGTACGTCCGTGTCGCCATTCACTGTGTCCGTGCACTGCCAGCCATCTTGTAGCAAAAGCTGCTCAGACCAGACTTCATAACTTCACTCCAAATAGCAATCAAGCAGTGAATAACAATCAAGGTGTCGTCCTCTGCATGATCGCGCTGTTTCGCTCAGCTTTGCAGTCGAGCAATGATGAACCAGTTCGAGAGGCTCTTGTTGCAATACCGAAGTTCGTACTGGTTGCCAAGGCACTTGTTTGACCCGTTTCCATGCCTCTCTCCGACACGTGGCCGGTTTTGTTCGGAAACTTGAGACCAGAGTTATCGGAGAGAAAGTGAATTGATTGAGCATGATGTGGGCCTTACCCTCGCGGACATATTCAGTAATACTGAATGATGCTCACAAACACTCCAGGTGACCATATGCACTGATTAAAAGCACGAAAGTGATCGGGCCGCGTTCGTAACCAAAAGGCGACTCTGCACAGGGAAACCCTCGGCGCAGAGATAATGTACGCACTTTCCCGTTTGGCCAAGGAAACTGCTGTTCTGATGAAGACTTGCTCGTTATTTTGCAATACCTTGAGAAGATTCGTGAGATATGGAGCAGTGTTTCAGAAATGCTAGAAACTGTCGGGTGCAGCATGGGTGATCAACCCATTCAAATGTGACATTCGAGATGTGAAGGCGAATTACAGGACGAATTATGCAACGTTGGTGGAATGATAATGAGGCCGAGGCAAGATTCTCACGGGCAATTGTGGATTCTGGAGCGGGGGCGAATACCCCGCAATGGGACAGAGGCAGAACTGCTGCTGATGGCGTTCCCACATCAATACCTCGTTGAAAGAGGGTTCAGCGCCGTGATGGTGCGCTGAACAAGTATCGAACGCCTTGACATTACCAAGAGGGGCGATCTGCGTCTCACCTCACTGAGATGGAGCCAGACGTTCGTAATCTCGGCAACGAGTCACCAGGCCCACCCTTCACACTAACGGTATTATTGGGTCTGTTGATAAAGATTCCCAGTTTGCTCCCTGGACTGTTTCTGTCTGAAACATTGTAAGGTAGTGCAAAAATAAAAGAAAAAGTAAAGAAAGTAAAGTAAAATAATAACATATTATTCAGAAAATATTTGGCTTCTGTATTTTTGCCTTCTATCTACATAAATTC
>CM068955.1:5073002-5086191 GCA_035128595.1 Eptatretus atami
TACCCCTACCACTCCTCACCCTATCCACCTCTCTCACCCTATTCCACCTCTTCACCCCTATCCACCTCTCTCACCCTTATCCACCTCTCTCACCCATATCCACCTCTCTCACCCTATCCCACCTCTCTCACCCCTATCCCACCTCTCTCACCCTATCCCACCTCTCTCACCCCTATCCCACCTCTCTCACCCTATCCACCTCTCTCACCCCTATCCCACTCTACCCTATCCCACCTCTCTCACCCCTATCCACCTCTCTCACCCCTATCCACCTCTCTCACCCTATCCACCTCTCTCACCCCTATCCCACCTCTCTCACCCCTATTCCACCTCTCTCCCTATCCCACCTCTCTCCCCTATTCCACTCTCTCACCCCGTATACCACCTCTCTCACCCTATCCCACCTCTCTTCACCCCTATCCCACTCTTCACCCCTATGCCACCTCTCTCACCCCTATCCCACCTGTCTCACCCTATCCACCTCTCTCACCCCTTCCCACTCTCTCACCCCTTATCCCACCTCTCTCACCCTTATCCCACCTCTCTCCCCCATCCACCTCTCTCACCCCTATCCCACCTCTCTCACCCTATCCCACCTCTCTCCCCCTATCCACTCTCTCACCCTATCCCACCTCCTCACCCCTATCCCTCTCTCACCCTTATCCCACTCTCTCACCCTATCCCACCTCTCTCCACCCTATCACTCTCTCACCCTATCCCACCTCTTCACCCCTATCCCACCTCTTCTCACCCCTATCCACCTCTCTCACCCTATCCCACCTCTCTCACCCCTATCCCACCTCTCTTCAACCCCTATCCCACCTCTCTCCACCCTTCCACTCTCTTCACCCCTATCCCACCTCTCTCACCCTATCCACCTCTCTCACCCTATTCACCTCTCTCACCCTATCCACCTCTCTCACCCTTATCCACCTCTCTCACCCCTATCCACCTCTCTCACCCCTATCCCACCTCTCTCACCCCTACCCACCTCTCTCACCCTATCCACCTCTCTCACCCCTTCCACCTCTTCACCCTATCCACTCTCTCACCCCTTATCCACCTCTCTCACCCATCCCACTCTCTCACCCCTATCCCACTCTCTCACCCCGTATCCACCTCTTCTCACCCCTTCCCACTCTCACCCCTATCCCACCTCTCTCACCCTATCCACCTCTCTCACCCTATCCCACCTCTCTCACCCAATTCCCACCCCTCTCACCCCATATCCCACCCCTCTCACCTATCCACCCTCTCACCCCTAATCCCACCACCTCTACCCCTATCCACCCCTCTCACCCCATCCACCTCTCTCACCCCTATCCCACTCTCACCCCTATCCCACTCTCTCACCCTATCCCACCTCTTTCTCACCCCTATCCCACCTCTCTCACCCTATCCCACCTCTCTCCCCCTATCCAACCCTCTCACCCTATCCACCTCTTCTCCCCCTATCACCACCTCTCTCACCCTATGCCCACCTCTCTCACCCATATCCCACTCTCTCACCACTATCCCACCTTCTCACCACTATCCACCTCTTCTCACACTATCCCACCTCTCTCACCACTATTCCACTCTCTCACCACTATCCCACCTCTCTCACCACTACCCACCTCTCTCACCACTATCCCACTCTCTCACACTATCCCACCTCTTCACCACTATTCCACCTCTCTCACCCACTATCCCACCTCTCTCACACTATCCCACCTCTCTCACCACTATCCCACCTCTCTCACCACTATCACCTCTCTCACCACTATCCACCTCTCTCACCACTATCCCACCTCTCTCACATATCCACCTCTTCTCACCACTATCCCACCTCTCTCACCACTATCCCCCTCTCTTCACCTATCCCACCTCTCTCACCACTATCCCACCTCTCTCACCACTATCCCACCTCTCTCACCACTATCCACCTCTCTCACCACATCCCACCTCTCTCACCACATATCCCACGATGCGGCCTATCAGTGAGATACAAAACGTAAACTGTTCATTCCGGCGGAGGTATATGCTGTACCGAGTGCCATTATAGTTTACTCTGGGTTTCTTTTTACCCTGCGCTCACGAAGTGAAAAGCAACGTTAAGTGATTGGTCGCATCCATGTGCCGTACGTACCTGCGCCATACGTTCATACGTACATGCGTACGTATGTGTCTGCATTGAAAAAATCCATTTTCTCAGCAACCGTTAGTCTGATTGCACAAAATTTTTCAAGTAGGTGCGATGACTCCTGAATAATTTTTTGTCATAATTATGATGTCATAGGTCACCTGGTACAGGTACCATATTGGAAAAACCGAAGAACTTTGCACCCCATATCTCTGAAACCGTTCTATGGAAAAAATTTACACATGGCTCATTGTCAAGTACTCCCAATGGGGAATAAGATATGTTAATGATGATGTCAACAGTACCTTGATTATGACGTCATAATTCGACAAGCACAACGCTTGATTTGATAATTAATGAAATTTTTTTTCTTTGCAACTGTTGGTCCAATTGACACAAAATTTTGACCATAGGTGCGACGACTCCAGTTGGAATATAAAATGATAAATATGACATCATAGGTCATGTGGTACAGGCACCATCTTGGAAAAACTTCACACCTCTATCTCTGAAACCACTGCATGGAAAAAATTGAGACTTGGCTCATTGTAATGCACTCTCCATGGGGAATAAGATATGTTAATGATGATGTCATCGGTGCCTTCATTATGACGACATCATAATTCGACAAGTGCAACGCTTGATCCAATGAATATGAAAAAAAATTTCTCTGCAATTGTTGGTCCGATTGACATGAAACTTTGATCATAGTTGCGCCTCTTCCTGTACGAATTTATAATGATAATTAATTATAACGTCATAGGTCACGTGGTACAGGTGCCATCTTGGAAAAAAAAATTTCACCTCCACATCTCTGAAACCGCTCCATGGAAAAATTTTTACACATAGCTCATTGTCAAGTACTCCCCATGGGGAATAATATTTGTTAATGATGATGTCATCGGTGCCTTCATTATGATGTCATTCGACAAGTGCAATGCTTGAACTGGTCAGTATGAAAAATTGTTATCTGCATTTGTTGAAAACGATCATCGTTCAATGCAAAACTTTAACTAGTTGATCAACTACCTATGGGCTTTGTAGCATGGTATTGTGTACACTGTGGTCCTAAATGAGGAGAAAGCTTAGAAATTGAACCCAGTTTTAATAAGATAAACAATCTTAATGTTATATAATGCCCAAGTGTCTGTGCTTTCAGAAAATGTATACTTTGCTATGGGTCCTATGGAGATAGTTGCTTACAAAGCATGTTTTTTTTTATCCAAACACAGGCTATTTTTTCCATTTTTATAGCTCATTTTTTAGAAATGGGTTACATGTGTGATGTATATGTTGTCCAAAATGGTTGAAAATGCATTTTTTGTTTGATATATATCATTATACATAAGAATGGAACAATTCCTCGAAACAGTACATTTCATATGACCTTCTGCATATCTTGGCACCTCCAAATGTGTAAATCTCAGATTTTGCAAAATTCCCCAGTCATAGTAAAGCTTACAAAATCTTATTCCAGAAATTTGAAATGCATCTGATAGAACATCTTAATAGCAATTTACTTCTGCATAAAGTGATGATTTAAAATGGCAGTTTCAACATGGATCATTACTACATAGCAGTTTTATGTTCACTCCATGATTGGGTCAAAAATGTTAGGAAGTACGTAACAAATTGCATTTACCAAGCTGCTACAAAATTACTGGTAACTATAAGCTGATTTTATAACCATAGAATAAGTTTACCAAGATGGCCCTATGATATTAAAATCAATACCAAAGGCCAGTTTGTGTTCAGTATACAGAACATCAAAGTTCGTTCGGAAGTACATAACGTTTTTAAGAAATCTGCACTTTAACTTAAGATGTTAGTTTGGTTATCACAGCATGTATTTCTATGGTTAAGTTTATGTGCATATATATATGACCTGAATGAACACTGATCAATTTGATCAATTGTTAATTTCATATGACCTTGACCTCTTTGCTCAAGGTCAAATATCAGGTAAACCAAATATTCTCCATATATGTGGTTTCCAATTAGTGTATAATACATATCTAAGCCATCAGACCAATTTTAGAATGATATGAGTGGTTCCTTGATACAGATAATTGATAACCAACTTTGACCCTGTCAGAGCAATAGAAAGAGGAAGAATTAAGCTCTGCCCAAATAATCCTGAATCCCCATGATGTTGGCTAACAAATGATATGCAAAACTAATCATACAATGACTTTCATTTTTTGCGTCCCCGTGTCCTAAATGTGTACATAATACCTTGCTACAAGCCTATGGGAAATATAGTTTGATAAACATGACATCATCAGTCACTGGTCTGACACCATATTGGATCAAAGAAAAAAAAACCTTCAAAGAAACAGAAGACTTGGCTTGCACCAACCAAGTCCTTCTCAAGACTGCGCAGGGTAAGTATTCTATGAATACCAGCTAATTGCCTCTGTAAATAAAAACTTGCATTGATTAGATGCTGATTGATAAGAAAACTTACAAAATGGGACACAGCAGGTGAATGAATTGGATACAAAAACCCACATTGATTCGATAAAATAATAAGTCACAAAAAATTTCAAGCAGAGTAAAGAGAATAGCATTATAACTTTTCCTTTATTAACACAAGCCTTGTGTCCCTGGCAGATCATCGGTGGAATGGGGAGCTTTTTGGAATGGCTCCAATCACAAGGACTGAGAACAGAAACAGCCCAAGCAGTGATCGATAAGCTTGGAATTGAGAATGAGAAGGTCCTTCGAGCTTGTACAGAGTCTGATTCATTGCGAACCGAGCTCCTCTCTCTCGCCAAAGAGAAATTACAATTTGCAATGTATGCTGACTTCTGTAAATTTGTAAAATCGTTTTTGAAGCCGCAGGATTTCCAGCTTGCAGGCTCTTCTCTGTTGGGAAGTATTTTCATCAACTTGGATACCGTTATTCGGAAACTTTCTAGTTTCTCCCAAAAGTTTATTGGATTCCAAAATGTGCAGCTGGAAAACGTTCCTGGTTTCTGTGGAATCGGATTCACTGATGTCTGCACCCCCCGCTCTCAGGATGATGGATTAAGACCCAAGTCTGGTATGTGACTTTTTTGTAATTATATCATCACAAGTCAAGAAATATCTTGATGTTCTACTATTGTTTTTTTTAATTTTCTTATAACATGTATGATCTCTTTTGGTGCAATTTTTGGTGCAACCAAAAAATGAATGGATTTTTGATGTATTGTACAAGGTAAATTTTATTTTTTTTGTAAATTACATTAAATTCCAAATTGTTCCATGTTTAACAGTACATTTAATGAAACCGAAGACCAAAAAGGAACCCGAAGAAGTAAACAGAGCAAAGATGGAGTCATGAAGAGGAACCTGGATAGGATTTGGGTTTTAACCGCTACTCCACCACCACCCCCAACCATCCAGGCGCCAACTGAGTCTTACAGAAAAAATTCTGCAAGAATTCCCTTCTCCTTGGAGAGATAGATAACAAATGAGAGGAATAGAGAGTAAATGAGATGAAAAAGAAGAAAAAGCAAGAATTAGAGTGAATCTAGAGAATAGTGACACAAAAAAATAAAGAAGTGTGAAAGGAACAAAGATATCGGGAAGAAGCCGGACAAATAGATTTCAGCTGTTTCTCCCCAGGCTCAAACGCAGCAACATGTATAATCTACCAGAGGTCCATCAACGGGGAAGCACAGTCCACACAGCATCAGGATATGGTACAACCATGATGAAACAGAACACTAAGAAGGAACCCGAAGAAGTAAAGAGCAAAGAAGGCATCATCAAGAGGAACCTGGATAGGATTCGCGTTCCAGTTGCTACTCCACCAAACTCAGACCCATCTAGGCACAGCCAAGTGAGCCTTTTTCTGCAATAATTCACTTTTCCTTAGAGAATTCATGTACAAGTTGCCACAGGTCCATCAGCGGAGAAGCGCAGTCCACACAGCATCAGGATATGTTACAAACATAATGAAACAGAAGACCAAGAAGGAACCGTCAAACGATTTAAGTTATTCGCATGCAGAAAGTAGTTTGTTTATCTCTCTTTAGCCATGTACAGGCTTATCCTTATTATCTCCACGCTTTAAAAAAATATATAGACGCCACATCGTTGTCATATTGTAATTGGCTCCATCCATCCGTCTGTCCATCACGCTATCTCCACCTGAAGGATTATACAGAAATTCACCAAACTTGGTTGTTATGATTATTTCCGACACATTAAATCCCCCAAATAGAGTAACGTGCTTCCCAACATCAACCAATTCCAGGATACGGCCGAGTATTACCATAGATTACGTGTTGGCTTCTGACTACTTGTAACAAATCAGCTTGGGTGAACTACCTGATGCAGCACACACTATGTCTAATCAATTGAAACAGATAACCAAACAATTTGGAAGTGATTATAATGCAGTAATGCACATATTTAAAAGTCAAGCAAAGTCAAACATGAGAAAGTCTGACCTGAACAGAAGCCCCTTTTGACAATGACTTGCCACAGATAACTTGGGCACCACATTCATTCTTGGAAAAGAATAAGAGTAAGGTTGATGGACAGATGAGTGTTAGAGGTGGGGCCTTGGGTGCAAGCCTGCCATTACCTGAATGTGAGCTGGCTGGCTCATGTGGTACTGAACTGGGTGAGCAATTTTGGGTGTGTGGAGAGGTGCAGTGCTTGAGGTGTAAGTGTGATCCATCCATCGATCGACTGGGACCAGACTCTGTGCAGAGCATTGGTGCTGCTTAAGCAGTCTCCTTGGCGATTGGGCACAATCCTGGACAGGTTGCCACTCCGACACAGCCAAGTGGGATTTGAACTCAGGATCCTCGGATCCGAAGCCCACCACCCTAACCATTAAGCTAACACCAGGCATAGTGAGTGTGATGCAGGTCCTGAAAAGAACCGTTGGCAACTCTGTTGATTCTCTGGTGCTCCGGGTGAGTCAGAAAGATGGGTTCATGTGAAGGTGTGAGAGTGTGAGGTGAGGAAGTATGATGTGTGTGGGGGGGGGGGGTCCTAAAAAGGACTGTTGGTGAACTCCGCCAATGCTGTGGAGTTGAGATGGAGTGAGTGAGTTACAGTTCAGGAGACTGTCAGTAAGTTCCTTGGCAATCTCCCTGCTTCTCCATCGGACCTTCCCGCTCCAAGCTCCAGCTTCCTCCTTGACTCCAAACTCCTTTCTCCGTTCCGCCAACTCCTTTCTCCGTTCTGACTCCAACCTCCTCCGTATGGCTCCCAGGCATGGCACACCCACTTGCTTGCTTGGCACAGCACTTTATAGGCATACCACCTGTCGCCAAACACATCTTCACTTCTACGATCCAGCGGTGCTGATTGGCTGGTTTCATTGGCTGTTAAATAACTCGTCGGCATTGCTGCATCTATGGCGACGCTCCCTCGAGAGCGTCGCATCCGTCTCACTTCCTCCACGTGTCCACTCGCTGTGTCCAAAACGATATATTGTTGCGGGCCGGGTATCGGCTGCGAGCACGACTGCTAGGTGGAGCAGTAGGGTCGACGCTACCGAACACCGGAATCTAGATCGTACCTTTCAGAAAACTCCGAGGGTACGGGCCCTTACCGGACCGTGAATCGTCAATAATTCCACCACGTGGTACAGGGTTATTTGCCAAACTTCAAAATACCTAGACCCACGTGGGAGCTACCGAGTATTCACACCCTCCGGCACTCGTACGGGACGAGCCGTATGCGTGCTCACCGGTGTGTGACCCGAGCGGACGGTCACCGAGCTTCTGTCGGTTCAAATGCACACCACTACGGCAACAACGGCCTTCTTTACTTCTCCCAACATGCACCACGTTAAACCAAGAAGAAACACAAAAACGAGCTGATACATTTAACACATGGTTTATTTATAAGAGGGGAAGGGGGGAGCACGCAAGGATCAGAGGTTATCTGACTATAATGAAATGCAAGGCAAATAATGTACAGCGAAGGCACTTAACAATTTACTCCTTAAAGACAGGCCACGACAGACACACACCACACAAAACACACAACACACACACAACACAGATACCAGAAGGACATGACCTGTCCACCTCGTGTGGTTTGGCTGACACAGCGAACAGGCCAGCGTCGAGATGCGGTCCGAAGAACCAGGCGCAGCGAGACGATGGAAGAACCAGGCGCCAGCGAGACGATGGAAGAACCAGGCAGCCAGCGAGATACGAGCAGAGTCGGGAGCTCCGTCAGCGCTCGCCGCCGCACAACCAAACTCTCCTCCTTAGTCAGATCGCGCCGCAACCTATTCACCTTGTCCAGGTGGGGGGGGGGGGGAGGACGCCTCCTCCCTCCCCCGCTCTCCCTCACTGGACGGTTTTGGCATGCCAAAATGCGCTCGGCGCCCTGTCATTGGCCAAAACGGGCGCCAAGGCCGTGATTGACCGGGTGGTCGTGAAGCCGTCGGTGGACCGCCCTCCACAAACAGAGAGGAACATTATCCTGCGTGGGCTCCGCCACGTACGTGCTGACACGCACGTAGGCAATGGCGTCGGTGTGAGGAAGTGAGGTGAAGGCGTGTTGTTGTGGTTATTGTTGTTGTAAAATCAAAGAAAACCCTGACTATCAAAATAACTCTGCAGCGCATGAACATTTAATTACCCATTAAACAAGGGACGGGACCCTAACTAAAAACACGTCCTTACCGATATAACTGTTCTATAGGACCTGTATGTTGAGTGCTCATGGCTTCCAGATTCGTAACAATATAGCACAATGTCTCAAAAAGTTATGGACCGATTTGGATGAAACTTGGTGGACAGGATGGTGTTGTGACAAGGACGAATCATGCAATGTGATGGAGGCATTATTTCTTAGGAGCAACTACCACCCGTTGCTTTGCTGATGGAATACTAAGGGAGGGTGGGGGGAGAGAGAGGGAAGGGGAGCGAGGAGGGAGGAGACAGAGGAGGGATAGGTGAGTGAGGTAGGAGGGGAGTGAGAGGAGGGGAAGGGGGGTGGAAAGCGACATTAATACAAGCATGTGGAGACTGCCGGGAGATGTCCAAGGGGGTGAAGAGGGGAGTAGGGAATGCAGCGTCATGGATGGGAAGGCAGCATGATGGAGATGGAAAGGCAGCGTATGTCTAGTGTTGGCTTAATGGTTCGGGTGGTGGGCTTATGATTCTCAGGTCCTGATTTCAAATCCTGCTCGGCCATTGAATTAATAGCAGGTGGGGTTGACTCAGCCTGTCATCCTTCTGAGAAGTTCATGAAATAATTGAAACGGATAGTTTAACTTTAACTTTTTCCATCACTAGGGGATGCATATTTTTGCTTGCTTTTCCCATCACTGAGGACGGGTACTTTTGCAAGTCATCTGTAAAACTACTTTCATAACACATTTGAATGTAAGCTTAAAGTATCATAACTGTCTTTTGAACTGAGAGAAATACCATCAAATTCTCCAAAATCTTCAGATGTACAATACTCATTTATAGTTTTAAAAAGGCGTCATTAGATAGTAAAAAAGAAAAAAATTGCACTTTTCTTTTGGCTCCCTCCCCTCCGACAAGGTTGGAGACTGGGGACATTAAAATGACCTCCGACTGACCGATCATCCATCCATGTACTTTTGTGTACACGGTATTTTAAAAACCATTGAACATTTAGCTTTCATATTGCAGATATCTATTCCTCATGACATTATCTCAAAATAATTAGGTCACGGCTGTGATTGGCTGAATTTTGTTGCCATGGAGAGGGATGGCATAGTACCCAGCCTGACCATTGCCAAGAAAATGCTTCAGCAGCACCGGCATTACGTAACATAGTATGCTACATCCGATGGGATATTTTCAAAAAAAGGCGTACTCTGCTTCCTCGTACGTTTTGGAGCAACTATCAAATTAGCAATGTCTTCAGTTGATGCCAGTGCTGGGAGGGGGTTGCAGTATAGACATGGACATGTCCTTTACCAATCAACATGGTAAAGGACATGTCCATAGACATGTCCTTTACCGTTGGTTGTAGTAATTCTGTGATATTTAGATATTCCTTTTTCAGGACTGAATAAATATCCCATTGACCTGATTTATATTTCGCAGCATTTTAAACTTCGTGTCCTACAAAACACTGACACTGAGTTGTATGCAGGTGATGTCTATCCTGTAAAAATGGAATGCAAACAACACAACGATTCATCTGTCTCAGAATCTTTAAGATGTGCTTCTGTAAAGGAAGAGTCAGATGTTCATTTGACAAATGGCAGTACTGCCCGTTCAGCAAATGGTGAGCAGAAACCTACAAAATGAACATTCATTCTTTTGAATTCAGAATACCGTATTTTTGGCATACAAGTCAATGTGGAGTGCAAGTTGAATTGGCTAATTTTCCCATTTTTCTTTCCTTCATCCATAGATTAGTCGATTTGAAATATGAGATGAAACTAGATCAACTTAGGTCATTAGGAAAACTGTCAGTCAGTCAGAACAATAGCTCAGTGTTAATTCCTCCCTTACAATGCATCACTACCTTTGGTACTTTCAGGGTCCTGAATATGTATGAGCTGTTTTATGGATATTATTTTACCTACTTTGTGGGACGACCTTTCGGATAAATTAGGAAAGTAAATAGTTTTTCACCATGTTTGTTATGTCGAAGAAACCCCAATCTCCGATGTCTAAGAAACCCATTTCCAACTCAGGATTGGGACAACAGGCGACTCGCTCCTCAACGCCCACGCTCGACTCCCACCCACCGACCTATCCTGTCTGCCACTCCGCCCACTACACCGACTCCGCCTTCTCCACCCACTCACCGCTGGGCTCCACCCAAAGTCCCTCCTCACCCTGACAGTCGTGCCCATTCTCTGGATCGATACTTAGCGCACGACAGCAAGAGACGATGCCCAGCTTGCAGGGAGATATGCCCAGTGGAGCATCCCTGCAAAACGTACTGGCGTGCGGCGGCAATCGTGCAAGATTGCGAGACGGTGCCTCATCCCTCTCCTTTTTCACTTTATTACCCTCTCATCGGGTGTGTCGTGCGTGCGTGCGTGCGTGCGTGGAGGCGCCTGCCTCGCTTACGTTAAGATGTAAAGAATATAATCGATACCTGCCCTGTGCTGCTCTTTGTAAGTTGCTTGATATTTGCGACCACACTTTTTTCGCAATCTCTTTGCACCCAACAATATAAACAACATTTTCATGCCACATATCTTTCCCGCCTGCCTGTTAATAAATTATTTGTATAAATGTTCCCAGCTCGTTTGTCTTTCTTCAGATATCCAGCATGGCGATCCTAACCAGCCGGGACTTTATCAACGATCCGTTCCTTACAGCCGTACGCTTGGCAGTGTCGCTCAGCGCATCTGATCCGTGAAAGTGATCCGGTTCGGACAAGCGTACCGAGGCGGTTCCCCGTAATTAGATCACGATATTTTTAGGTAACACGATAAACCACGTACAGAGACCCGAAATCACGTGGTGAAGTTATTGCGTTCACGTCGATAAGGACCCGCCGCGCAACGGAAAATCCATGTGCGACGGCCTGCAATTCCGCTAAGTCGGTGAACCCGAGATAGCTTCCCCCCATATTGATAATGTATATAAGTATTAAATTATACATAATTACATATACATAAACACACACACACACACACACACACACATTAGAATGGCGTCCCTTCCACATGTGTTAAAGATTTGAGCTCTGTTGTCCAATCCTGAGTTGGAATGGTTCTTAGACATCGAGATTGGGGTTCTTCGACATAACAAACATGGTTGAAAAAACTATTTACTTTCCTAATATCCGAAAGCTCGTCCACAAAAGTATAAAATAATATCCATAAAACAGCTCAACATATTCAGACCCTGAAAGACAAGGTAGTGATGCAAGGAGGAATTACACACTGAGCATGTTTCGACTGACTGACATTCCTAATGACCTAAGTGATCTAGTTCACTCATATTTCAAATCGACTAATCTATGGATGAAGGAAAAGAAAAATGGGAAAATAGCCAATTCAAACTTGCACCACATTGTTGTATGCCAAAATACGGTATCTGAATTCAAAAGAATGAATGTTCATTTGTAGTGCTCACAATTGCTGAACGGCAGTACCCATTTGTCAAATGAACATCTGACTCTTCCTTTACAAGCACAACTTAAAGATTCGAACAGATGAATCGTTTGGTGTTTGCATTCCATTTTACAGATAGACATCACCTCGCATACAACTCAGTGTCAGTGTTTTGTAGGACACGAAGTAAAATGCTGCGAAATAATAATCAGTCAATGGGATATATCAGCCGAAAAAGAATATCTAAATACACAGAATACTACAACCAACGGTAAAGGACATGTCTAGGACATGCTTTACCATGTTGAGGAAAGGCATGTCGTCTATACTGCAACCCCTCCCAGCACTGGCATCAAATAAGACATTGAAATATAGTTGCTCCAAAACGTACGAGGAAGCAGAACGCCTTTGTTTGAAAAATATCCCATGCGATGTACAACTATGTTACGTAATGCCGGTGCTGCTGAAGCATTCTTGGCAATGGTCAGGCTGGGTACTATGCCATCCCTCTCCATGGCAACAAAATTCAGCCAATCACGCCGACCTAATTATTTTGAGATAATGTCATGAGAAAATATCTGCAAATAGAAAGCTAAATGTTCAATGGTTTTAAAATACCGTACACAAAAGTACATGGATGTGATGATCGGTCAGTCGGAGGTCATTTATGTCCCCAGTTCCAACCTTGTCGGAGGAGGAGCCAAAAGAAGTGCAATTTTTTCTTTTTACTATCTAATGACGCTTTTTTAAAACTATAAATGAGTATTGTACATCTGAAGATTTTGGAGAATTTGATGTATTCTCTCAGTTCAAAAGACAGTTATGATACTTTAAGCTACATTCAAATGTTTATGAAAGTAGTTTTACAGATGACTGCAAAAGTACCGTCCTCAGTGATGGAAAAGCAAGCAAAATACATCCCCTAGTGATGGAAAGTAAGTAAGTAACTATCCAGTAATTATTTATGAACTGCCAGAAGGACGACAGCGATCCTCCACCGACCTGCATATCAATGCCGACAGATGAAACCAGACCAGAACATA
>CM068955.1:5092125-5105700 GCA_035128595.1 Eptatretus atami
CAGAATGTGCCACAGAGTTATCTTTAATCCCACAGTGTTGAATAAAGAAAATAGCTATTCTACATAATCATGAAACAGAAACAGGCAATGACAAATAATTTGAGAGATATGCATTATGGAGTATTTATTGTCAACGTCACTGTCGTCATCATCCTCATGATCCACGCTGCCGTCCGACTGTTCGTCTTGGACCTTCATGTTCGCACACTCCTGGAGAACACGCAGAAACATTTGCGCTTCCGTCGCTGATGCAAAGAGAGTAACTCTATGGTAACGGGACCGAAGTCTTGTTTGTGAAGCCAGATGTCCAGCATCCCTCAGGGCCTTCGCATCTTTTATAGATATCTGTGTAATCGATACTAATAACCCTGTGCACTTGCTGAATGTAATTCAGCACAGCTGAAGAAGCTACACCTTTCATCAAAGGGATTCCCCTTCAGCTCTGTACAATACTCATGCCACCAAGAAATACGCGGGTGTTGGAGTTTCCGCAGCAGAGACCTCACTTCAAGCTTTGGCAGGCTGCTTTGTTGTTTCTCATATCGTCACATTGGCCAAGGACGAAGAAGGGGCCTCGGGGGGTTCAGTATTCAGTTCAACTCGGCTGAAAGCAAAATCCATCTCGCAAACAGTTATGTCCCTTTTGAGACTATCCTTTTAGTATTTTGCCTGACCATTTGTGGCATTAATCAAAGTCACTGCATCTGCAACGTCAGCATGGTTTTCTCGTCTCAATCGCGTACTTGATATCGTAATTGCGCACCCCTTTCTGTGAGCAGCAACAGAGTGCAAATTGGGAACACAACCCAGTTGAGAATGCTTATCACCGGAAAGTTTGACTGAATGGTTAGCGGGTGTCAGGTCAAACACATAGTCCCATCCTTGCGCATTCTGAACTGACAAATCGTGACATATTGGCGCAGCATCACTATTCAGCCTCAATAGAATAACTTTATAATGCGTGACTAGTACCTGCTAAGCAGCAGCTAAAGCGAATCTTTGTGCCTCCGCGTTGTGGTCCCTTCATTGTTCTCAATGTGGTCACAGAAGTCACCAAATGTATGTGGTGCCACTTAATCGTTAGTGAGAAACCACTTCTCGCAATGCTGCTGTGAACCTGGTGGCGTCTCGAGAGCTGGTCATTTGGCATAATAAACTGCGGATACTTGCAGAGTTCAGCCGTCATATGCCAAGACCCAGGATGATCTTCGATGCACAAATAAACCCACACACCCTGCGATACCGATAAATACGAGGTTATGGCGAAGAGTCGATGCACTAAAGGCCTTACAGGGTTAAACATAAAAAAACCATACTCCAATATAAAGAAAGCGCCAGACGCCTGAAATAAAACTAAGACATCACTCGATATAGAGAAAACATGGCAAGCATCAGAATGTTATGAATGAACAAGAAAATGATTAATGACGTTTGCTCTCAATTGCACTTGTGCGATATAGCAAGCTATATAGCATAATCTTACATTAACCTAGAGTCCCACATCATATACCAATGGGAAATTAAGCCACTTTCAAATGTTACTGGAACCTATATGAGTGAAGAAAGATACTGCACAACGACAACACACCTAATCTCCGAAACGCGCGAGCGATTATCTAAAAAGAAAATTGAGATAATAACTTGAGCTCCATGAAGGTCCATCAGCGTTGTTTCTAACATTTTGTGCTTCATCAGTTATCACTTGTCTGGCTAACAATCAAGATGACAAAATGACTCTCAGCATCATAGCAACTATGGGAGGACTGTAACTCTGGATCTTAGGGTGTTCGAACCAATGGCCAATAATTAACACAGTACGACAAATATTGGGCACGGGTACTTCTAACCGAGCATCTGAATGGAGTGTGATAACAAGTAATGTATGGATGAACATTAATCTGTGAGTGTATGAATAAGTAAGTGAGGTATAACCCCCGCATCATTATGGTTCTCTGGGTCTTAAGTGCAGCAAACCACGGACCGGTACACGGTGTCCGAGATTCCCCTCTCGTCGTTCGACAGAAGTCCAACGGAGGACGAATCGACGAAACCTCGTGCAACGAGAGATGACAAAAACGAAGGATAAATTGTTCCATGCTGGATACAAGTCACCTGTCACGCATTGCGATTCAATGATTCCTAAGAGTTGAAAAACCATGAAGCACGACTGTGTTATATCCCATCTGTAATTTCACAACGTTCGAGAATGAAGGAAACGATACCATCTAAAAAACGTTAATTCTGAAGAAAATCGCACTTTGTGACCGATCCTCCACGGTTCACTGTTGTTTCTTCCCCTTCCCCCCCTCCACCACAAGAATGTTCGTTAGAGACGGATTCTCCTTCCGGCACATTGATTCTCGAGGGAATGTGACGAGCATGTGAGCTTTACCGGACTGGCCGAATATCGTCGGTACTCTCAAAAAGGTCCTGGGCCATGATCGAACCTTCTCGACCGTGTGGAGGCTGTGAACATGAGGTGCGACCGGTCGAGCTCATGACTGAAGAGTCGGTGATGGTCAAGCAGTTTCGGTTTGAATGATCACCGGGACCGGAGAGTAAACGAGGAGTTTAACCCGGGTGGAAACCGCTCTCGACCCTTCGCTGCAGTAGCGTGAAAACGTTCGACTCGTATCCACACCCGCACCAGGTCGCGTCTCAAACAGACAATCGTCAGACTACGGTTCGTGAGTCCGAGGAGCGTCGGTGTCAGACAGGGTCCAAACTGGCGGGTCTCGTGTCCCACCAAGAACGTCCACCATTTCCGATCTCTACCTCCAGTGAAGACCCCTGGACGAGCTGCGTGTGTCGACTGCCCGGAGGGTCGCGCCGGCTGCAGCGTCGATCACCCGTCTGGTGTGGTGCCGGAAGGACCGGACACTACGTGGATCACCGACGGAAAAAGATAACCCGACAGCGGCCCAGGGTGACGTGGAACGGAAGGTCGGATAGTAAAATTAGAAAAGCGATCCGAATATAGCAGCACACCTCACCACAACTTTTTGGCGTGTATTTGTAGTTGGCGTATTTGTAGTTGTGCGGTTTATTTGTCGTTTGACGGTGTACATTTTGTAGTTTGTGCGGTAATGTGTTTGTGCGGTGTAATGTAGTTATGGTGTAAACGGTATGAGTATAATGCGGTGACCCGACAGAAGAGTTATAATTTAAGTGCGGAGTTGTGTTTAGAAGAGTTGATTGATAATGTAGTAAGTAAATTGAGAACGTGTGTTTAATGTACACTGCCAGCCAAAGATGAAGCTCGTCAAACAAAACAATAAATCAATCCCAAATAATAACCGGTCCGGACATGTAGATCATTGGAAAAATAATAACAACATGAACCCATCATTTCCACAATCAACAATTAAAACGGTGACGATCATAGCACATCTTGAAGCGGATTCAACAGAAACATATTATATTTTTCTAAACAAAGCTGCCAACAAATGGATTTAACTTGACGGAGCCTTATTCAGACATGCGAGAGGGCCATCTCACGGAGTCTCGGCTTTGAATCAGCTGCCCCACGTTGCTCTCAAACCCTCTTCAACATCCAAGGCAACCCACACGTGCTCCTGCTTACCTCGAACGTGCAACGGGCGGCCCAAGAATGTTATCTCCCATCCCTGTCAGCTCCCCTCCTAGTCTCTATTTGATTTCTTCAATGATCTTTTACTCTCCGAAAATCCCTTTAATCTCTTTTTGTATGACTCACCCTTCGTGACATTCTCCATCCTTCAACATGAAGGAGGCAGCTTCTTCCCCTCTTCAAACCTGACAAAATCACAAGAGGTCCAAACATGGATATCTCTTTCCATCCTGACAAATGTCACACTCTCACTATCTCCTCGAAAGGACCATCTGAAACCCATCAAACTTTTAACAATCCCTGAGGAAGATCACTGTGTTGGAAACCTGGTAACTCAAACCTCTCAGCCATATCTTATTGGAAACACATTTCACGTTGGCCTCCAAGCCATCCATCGACTGGAATCCTAACAAAGTCCTTCTGTCACACTGACTCCTATCCACCTGCCAAGCCTTCATCCCAGCTTGAAGGAACAATGCTCTCCCCTACTGGGCTGGCTCCTGCACTTGCTCAGCGAACCCAGATTACAAGTCTCAAGATTAATGTTCCCGCATGAAACTGGCGTGGGTCATACTCCGACAAAGACGGTCGCTGGTCATCTGTCTCTGCCGCCTCTTTGTCTGCACTCTCTTTCCGGTTTGTCTCCTGACGTTGACAGCAATGTTCCGCTCTGACTGATAACACGAAGAAAATCTCGTCTGGTCACATACTGAAAAGCCGTCACAAGAAACAATTGGCGAACGACATTAGCAAGGTTACGATAATTAAATTGTGGCGTCCACGCAATCACGTGACGAAGGTGTCAAATCGCCGACTTATTCAATCTTTGGGAAAATCGTAAATTCTTCACAATTTCTCTCCAGAACACTTGAAGAATCGCTAATTGGTTCCAAACTCGACAAGGTCCCTACTGTAAAATGCGGAGGTCATGCCGATCACAAATAAGAAGTTGTCAAAATTGGCGTGCGAAATTCCTGCCAAATCTTCTTCTCCGAACTCCCAGTCAATGCTACCAATTGTTACACTATTAGGCCACGAAGAGATATAATGCCAGATTGTCGATCCCGTACCGAAGTGTTTAATGACGACTCGGTCAATTTGGAAAGCGTAAATCTCAAATTTTTCTTCGCAGACGCACCAGCACAATCCACCAAATGGGTAAACAAAGCCAGAGTTGGTGAGTTAAATTGGCAGAGGTATGCCGATAACATGAGGAAGTGTGGCAAATTGGTGACTTCGTTACCATTTTGAAAAATGTTGAATTCCTTCAAACTCCCTCCAGACCGCCACTGCAGATGCAACCAAACTTGGTTAAACATTAGGTAGGGCCAGATAAGACAGGTCAGTGTCCATTCTTTTTTTTTTTACCATTGAGCTTTGTCAAAATTTACAAAGCCTTATATAGACATTAAAATTGGAGAGAAGAAATAATAATGATCAAAGCAAAGCTGTTACCATAAATGTCAATTCATCCAATTGAAACTGCAATTTGAGTTGGTTTGATATAAGCCTAAACAATATGAATTGAGTCAAAAGATCAAGCAGCCAAATCGCAATTTTATATATATATATATTATAGATATAAATAATATATATATAAATATATAATGTACGAGCTGTGGAATCGCAAACAAAGTCCCTAGGGAGAATTTCTGAAGTACATGTGTAGTAGCTCAACCCGTTTTAAGAGGAAAATTTGATAATCGGCTGGACTGATGCGTTTCGTTACCTGTGTTGAGCCAACACGCACAACCACAACAACCCACAGCACAAATACCTCATCGCTACCAAACTCACAACGCATTCCAAACAGCGCCAGGCCTCGAAGCACCGCAGAAACCCCCACACTTCTCCTACGGCACTCCCGCACCACCTGTTGGACACCGAGCGCGGCTAATCTCAAGCGATACACCCGAGCCGCGCGTGCAATGCGTTTTGCCCCGAGAAATCGATAGGAACTACACGCCCAATCGCCATCAATTAAGGAACGCGGCGCTGGCCCGCTCCAACGCCCTGACGGAAATCGGCGATAGCAACAAATATAGGATAGCAAGATCACGTCCCCTCTTCTTCCATCCACTCGCAGCGTGCTCCCCTAGTCGTTGGATCGACAATGCATACCGGTGTCACTGGCGATAAAAGACGAGCGCACAGGCCAATACGGGCAAGTGGGGCAGATGAGCGGAGCAACGGATACGAGGCGAAACGGCTACGGAGGGCGAACGCACAAGGAGGCGACAAGCTAACGGAAGCACGGCTACGGAAGCGAACGGCCTGCGGAGGACGATCGCTTGAGGAGAACTGAGGTCGGGTTCCGGGGAGAAGTCAGACGAGGTCGCTGAATCGCCACGCGGAACTCGAGCAAGCCGCCATACTCTCCCAGAGCACAACATATGCTCCCCTTATCCCCCCGCGTAAGAGCGACAAGCCCCGTCTCCCACTTTACACCACAGTGCCCAGATAACCGCGGCAGCGACACCTTGCGCCCCACAGGCGCGGTAGACCTATCGGCTCGTGGACCTGGCCGCTCTCCGGTCCACGCGATTAGCCACCGGGCCCTAGTTGACTCCCCTTGCTTGAGGGTTTTCTATGCTTGGTGTGAATGCGTGTTTGTGGCGCGTTCCTTGTAATAGAAACGTATAAGGGTCCGTGTCGCGTTTCGTCGGTGAAGCTCTGCTTCTGCATTTAATGTTTTGTTAAACAGAATATATTGCATTTGCTAATTGTGGTGTAAATACGTGCTATAATGTGTGCCTATGTGTGTGAAGTTAAATTTCTAACCTCGGCACTGTGCGTTTGCTTCCTCTTTAAACATGAACTCACAATTGCTTCACCGTAAATAGGTTCGAGTGGCTGGATCCCCATATAATCAGGACCGGAGCCGACCGATAACACCAGCTCGTTATCGAAGCAAGGACGACCCTTAACGGTCCGTGTCGAATCGACCTGCGGCGAGGTGCAGAATCGCCCGGTTATAATCCGCAGTGGCTAAGGATGGTCGAATTTTGGAACAACCCATCCCACGGGGTGCGCGATGGCCGACTGGAGCGAAAGGCCCCCGCGGATTCCCCGTAGCCGGAAGGTCACGACGATGCCGTCCGGTGCGAGCCGTCGCGATCGAGTCCGTGCCGATGCACGGCCCGGCGTGCGCCGCGAATTCGCAACACTGAGTGCCGAGACGGAAAGACAACCCTCCCTCAGCTAATCAGGAAATGTCCAGGGTCGAGAAAACGCGGACCCCGATTCCCTCCAAACTTACAAGGCGATTAAATAACCTTAATGAATAAAGGCGTCTCAAGCGGCGGGAGCGGGTAAATAGAGTCAATTATAAATCATGGCCCAGATGATAGACCCGACAGGAACATCGCGCTGATGCAGGAACTCCCCCCCACATGAACAGGCCGACATGGACGCGGCAGGCAAGCGCGCGGCGTAAGACACCACTCCCACCTCAACAATCCTCCAAAATCCACGAAAACGGACACGCGAAGAGATATGCAACTGCAATATAACAAATACACCACACACGAAAATGAGAGACACACAGCAATGAGGGATCAAAAAAAATGAAATAGTGAACAAGCATCGAACAACAATGACAAACGAAATGGATGAAACGACAGAATGGAAAGAAAGAAAACGAAATAAGAGAAGAAAAAATGGTCGGAGCTGCGCAGGCATGAAAGATAATGGGAGCACTGAAGGTGTCAGAAAAGCCGCGGTAGAAGGGGTGAAAAAAATCAGAAAACCTGCAATTGACAAAACGCCGTGAAGTGACGGCAAAGTGAACTCGACCAAGAAAACATGAGGTGACAAAAGACGAGCCGAAGGATAAAAATAGTGAAGTAGTTGAAAAAGATTAAAGACTGAGAAGAGTGATAACTGGACTGGAGTAAACGGAGACAGAGGAACTGGAAGAATGATAGACAACCAGCAGAATGGAAGAAATTTGGAAGCAAAGCAAGACGAGTGTGGAAAGAAAAGAATTAGAGAAAACCGAGTTACAGAAAACCAGAACAAAGACGGAAATACAAGACAATGAATTTAAAAGAGGAAAGATTAGAAGAAATGAAAACGTTAAGGAGCACTGAGCAGATTGAATATTAGAAAAAAGAAAGTTGGATGCGAGCTGAGAAGGAATTGGAAAAGCGCTTCTGAGTTACAAACGAGCTGAAGGAGTGAAGAGGAAAAACGAGAACGAGAATGAACTTAAGGAACACACGTCCGAAACAGCTGAACGAAGGCAGTTAAAAAGGATCAAAAAGAGTAATGAAGAACGAATGAGACAAAAGAAGGAATGTATCAATGAAGGAACACGAGAAAATGCAGAATAGAACACCAGAGTGAAAGACGATAAGACAGGAAACAAGTCAGCCAACGAATAGAAATACGATTAAGATAGGAACAAAAGACACGTGGAAAAACGAACGATAAATGAAAATTGAAGACAAAACGAAAAATAGGTGGAATACAAAGTTAAGACACGAATAAGAGAGAAAATAGGAGATGAAGGACACACGCATGGGAGGGAAGAAAAACAGAAGAAACATGGAATACAGAAACAAAAGAACATGAAGCCGGTGACCAATGAAAGAAAGCAAGCTGAGCGGAAGAGTAGACAACGACAGCGAAAACACAAAAGCGATTAAAGCCCATGAAGAAAACCATGAACTGCAGAGAAGAAGCAGGAAAGAAACAAGAAGAGTAATGGACAGACCAACTGAAACACAAGAAGGAGAAATTAACCAAAAAGCACCATGGAAGACACAAAAGGAACAAAAAAGAGGAAAATAGAGATGGAAGTGAGAGAGAAAGAGTAAGGAGAGAAAACAAAAACTATAAGTGAAAATTAAATGAACAGAAAGCAAGAAATGAAATGAAGTATCAAAAGAATGCAAAACTCAGAAAGAAACAGAAATAGGAAACAAGAAAAATAGAGAGGAAAAAAGGAGATGCTGAAAAGACGGGGAAAACAAAAAATGTTGGGACCGGTGTGAGCAGCGGATGGCGCTCAGTAAGAAGGGAGTAGACGGAGATGCACTTGAAGAAGTGCAAGAAAGGGATATCACTCAGCTTGGGGTTAGAGCCCCCGGAACCCTTGTGGGACACACATCCCGTGCGTTCCCGTGTGGGTGCACGTGTGAGTGCGATAAACCATTTGAGTGCGACCCCGTGTGGATGTGTGTAAAGTGATGCCGGAAGTAGCGTGCTTCCCAGCGTGCCGTGTGTGAATAGGGCACCGCAGGGATACGCAACGATGTGAGGAGCCCGTCGGTGAAAGACCACGTGTGAAAACACGGCGTCGTAGCGCCAGACAACAACGCGTGTGCGAAGCAAACGTGATGATGAAGAATGACCTGAGGAGCAACGAGTATGTGCATAGGTCGCGCTACAACAGTCGAGGAAACAACTCACGCAATGCAGCCAGCGTCCCCGGTGCTAACCTCCGTCGAACACATGAAGCAGGTGTAAGAAGACACGGGACAAGAGACAACAGCGGGTAACGCGATAGCCGTCTTGGGAACGCAGGGGACACCCAAGACCAGCGAAACGACGCGGATCCAGTGCTGTAAACGCACGCCCCCACTGCGTGCGGACACCGGTGATGCGGATCGCGAAAAGACAAATAGCAGGACGATGGCTTAGGGGACCGGCAGGTCCCAAAGGAGTGTGTTAAAGGCAAATGTGTTCAATGGGAAGGTTTAACTTTGGCCGGGCGCGGGTACGATAATGGCTGACACCTCATGAGGAAAGCCATGGTAAGAATACGCGCAGCTCATGACGTAAAGGAAAAGTGCGCAGCTGCGCAATAAGCGCGGTCTGCGCGATAGATGGAACAAATTGAACAAAGACGCATCCTTTTCGGGTGACAGATTTCCTGGGCAAGGGTGAAAGACCCTTACAGGGCCGAATGGAACTAGCTAGGAAGGGTTACTACTAACGGTCATGGCAGGTAAGTCTCATGGATCGTGAATGGGATTGTTAGAGGGATTGAGTAGCTTTTAGGTGGGAAAAATGATTTTTTTTGATTTGAGGAAGAAAGCTGTGATGTGGTAGAGGGACGTAGTTAGCTGGTAGTGTTAAAGGAACGGCTGGTGTAAGGAGACTGGAGCAATTAGTAGGGGAGTGTAGAAGGATGGCAAGATCAGCGTGAGTTGTGGAGTGTGAGTTGAAGACGGAAATGGCTTGGTCGATGAGTAGGCCCGTTGTGTGAGTGGAGCGTGGGAATGCCTGGCGAGAGTGATGGGGAGGATCCCGCCAAGGACCGGGTAGTGTAGATGGAGTTACTGGTTAGTCAATAACTAAAAATGGGAAGTCCCGTTTTGCTGTGGTGGGGAATAGGCATGAAACATGGAGGGCAGACTCCTGTTGACGGGCTGGAGCGGCTGCGGAACGGTAGTATCGCTGAGGGAGTACGGCACCGGCTAGTCCGGCCGGTAGGCCAAGGCCATGGGGCTCCGGGTAGCGAGTGGACGGGCGCCCGCTGGTGCGGGGCCGACGCCGTTACCGGTGGCATGTCGTGGGCACGGTGACCTCGGAAAGGGCCCTGCACAGCTGCCACGTGAGGGGAGTTCCAGGGGCCTCCCCGTGTTTGGACTGGTAGGCTCGAGCATTGTAGTGCCGGGTCATCGTAGAGAATCGGAGAGGGTATGCTCCAGGGAGCCACGCCGTCCAGCATGAGACGTGTAGGCCGAAAAATGGGGCGAGGCACGAAATGTGAGGACCCAAACGGACGGGAATCTGGTTTTTAGAAATAGAATTAAGCGAGAGGCGCTTGTGTTAAAGCCGGGTAGTTAAAATTTAAGATGGTTAGGTAATAGGAATGTACCCCCCACCACCACTTCGCTCATCGGTGGGCCGAGGACCCACTTGGTTAGAGAATCGCTGAGATGGGTGAGGCCATCCTGAAGGCTTAGTTTGGCCTCGGCACGGACGCTAGCTTCCTTATCCCTCCGGAAGGGACGAGGGTGGGAGTAGGCTAGGAGCATAGGTTAAGCGAACAAGAGGATAAAGGGGCTAGGGAGATTTATAGTGGGGAGATGCAAATAAAAACAACACAAAACAATAGTGGGCTAAACTTGGTTTGACAATTAAGGGAGTGGTATGTACAGTGGCAGCAGCAATAGGTGGGAGACTAGGGTAGGTCGACCGCTTTCTGTGTGCCCAGCACACCGCACAGGATCCCCACCAACCTCGCCGCACGCAAAGGCCGGCCAACTTCATTGAGCTGCTGTCTTCAAGGCCTGTCCGGCAGCTCCATGCTGGCCTATTTTTGCTGCAAGCCTGTGCGCCAGTTTTTCTGCCGGTGTTTGCCTCAGCGGCCTGGTTCTGCAGGTGTGTCGCCTGCTCACTTTGCCATGCCATGCCCACTGCCTGTTACCAGCCCCGTTTCTTTTGCATTGCCCCCATGTTCATTGCACATTGCGCCAGGATAACAAAGCAACAGTTTGCAAGCGAGGAACTGTCGTTGGCAGCTCAACCACGGGCCGCATGGCGGCCCCGTCACGTTTCCTGTTGAACTTCTTTTCTTTTTCCTGCAAGTCCTTGATCCTGGCCATGTAGTGAATTATAAGGTAAGGATAAGTTGAATAATATTTAGACGCCCCCGGCATTCTGTCTAGCCCGCAATTTTATTTAAGTCGTCTGTAGTGATTGTTTAGTTATTTCAGCCTCAGGTTATTATTTTGGGAACGACTACAGAAGGCGCCTCAGGATACGTAGTAAACCTAACAGTGAGTAAACTACACTGAGGCACACGATAATTTTGACGACTGGTACAGCTGTAAAAGGGAGGGTAGTGACGGCGTGGAAATTACGCACACCACCAGTCATGGTGAGTAATTCTGAAGTACATGTGTGTTAGCTCCAACCACCGTGTTAATGAATATCGTGATCATTCGGTGCTGCGATACTTGAGTTTGGCGTTTCTGTTCTACCTTTGCTTTTGAGCCACACGAAATACACAATAACGCCAGCAGCCACAACTACCTCACACTCGCTCGCAACTCACAATCACCGCCATCAAACCGCATGGCCATCGGAACCGCGAAAACCTCACCACCTCTCCTACGCCACCTCGGACGCACCTTGGACACCGAGCGCGGCTATTCGCGCGAAACGCAGCTTGCGGAGTGCCGATGGTTTTTCCGAGAGAATTCGATTCAGGAAGCTAACGCCCACATCTGAGTCCTCAATTAGAACGCGGGGCGGCTTGCCCGCCTCCAGACGGCCGAGGAATCGGATAGATTGAGGATCAGGAAAGATCACGCCTTTCTCCATACCAACGCGACGTGGCCTCGCCCTGAGGTCGCTTGATCGAGAATTGCAATAATGTGGTTCGAGCCGATAAAAGACGAGCGCAGGCGAAATCGTGACGAAGTGGCAGATGAGTATGGAGGGCGAACGGCTCGAGCGAAGGCTCGCAGGCGAACGGCTAGAGCCGAACAGCTACGGAGCAACGCTACGGAGGCGAGACGGCTACGGAGGCGACGGTGCGGAGGAGATGGACTGAATGGAATCTGGAGGCTTCGGTCCGCGAGAATCACGAGAGTCGCGTTGAACGCGCATCGGGGACTCGAGCAAGCCAGCCATACTCCTCCCAGAGACAACAATTCCCCCGTTCCCCCCCGCGCGAAGAAGTGCGACAAGGGGGCGTTCCCACTTACCCAGCAGTCCACGAAACGCCGTGCAGCGACATTTTCGCTCGCCACACGGCGCGGGTCGACTGGTCTCGTGGACCTGCCGCTCATACCAGGTGCGCGCACATAGGCACGGGCTATCTGATCCTTGCTGAAGGGTCTTTCTTTGCTAGGCGTGTGAAGCGTGTGTGGCCGGTACTTGTAGGTACAATGAATAAGTTTGGCGAGTGTTCCGTTTATCCGGTCGTAACTCTTGCCGTGCTGCATATTGTTTTTGCTTAAATGATATAGTCTTGCTCATGTCGTAATTACGTGCTATACCTGTGTGCTCTATGTTGTTGCTTAATTTGCTACGTTGACGTGCCCGGTCGCTTCGTTTTTCTTTAATTAACCCCTTGCTCACGTAAGTTGTATGGCTGATACGCTCGATAATTAAACAGGACCGTCGAGCCGACAAAACAGCCGTTATCGATACAAGAACGGACGTTACTGGGCCGGGGTGGTTTTTCAGCCGCAGCCGGAGGTACGATCGCCCGGTTTACCTATCGCGGGGTACTAGTAAGGGTCGAGTTGCGAACACCTATCCCACGCGGGTGCGATTGGAGCGATCGTGGTGAGGCGAAAGCCCACTCCGTGACTGGATCCGGCGTTTAGCCGGAGTTCACACTGGCATTGTCCCTCCGTGGGCGAGGCGTGCGATTCGAGTCACGTGCCGATGCACGCCGGAGGGCGAGAATCGCACAATAATATTTTCATCTTTTAGCATGCTCCACGTAGAGAAGAATCTTAAGAGCAAAGCGGACAGTGGCTTTGCATTGCGTGTTGATTTATTGCAAACCATTCAGATTGTGGCTGGTCTGGAATACCAAACTGGAAAATAGCACTGAATTTCTCTTAAAAAGAAAAAGAATAAAAGAAGTATCGAACTCCTCCACATGAGTAAAGCCGCCGATGGTATACTAATTCCTGCCCTCAAACACATTCAGAACCTAATGTGGCGGTTCTTGTCTTTGCAGAGAAAAAGTAAAATGGTTTTCATCTCGCACCTAACAGTTTCTCAAACAGAAATTGTTAAATGAACAATCTTTTGTCAGGACAAGATAAATTGAACAGTTCCTCCCGACATCCGCACAATGGTAATTTGCAAGGCACCAGCAGATCCAAAGAAATAACAACCTACACCTGTTCTGTGTGGACAAGGTTGAAGGACCAAATTCTTAACGAATCAAAGAAACTCTGGGGAGAACCCACAACCGCTAGTTGTGTCCCAGACATGTACACTCAGGGACGAATCAATTCAGTTATCGAAGAATTTCACCTGGGAGAAACCAACCAAGGAGAAAAACT
>CM068955.1:5182645-5195941 GCA_035128595.1 Eptatretus atami
AATCCCCCAATCAGGCCGCCCCATGCTCCAGGGTCTTTGTAACTTCCCACGGAGCGCCTCATTGGTCCTCCGTCTGCGGCCCTCCGCCAATGGTCCTCAAGGGGGCGTAGCCATCCGCAGATATATCTCCTCCCTTTCTCTCAATCCTCCAATCAAGCCGCCCCATGCTCCAGGGTCTTTTTAATGTCCAACGGAGCACCTCATTGGTCCTCCGTCTGCGGCCCTCCGCCAATGGTCATCAAGGGGGCGGAGCCATCCGCAGATATATTTCCTCCCTTTCTCTCAATCCTCCAATCAGGCCGCCCCGTGCTCCAGGGTCTTTGTAACTTTCAACGGAGCGCCTCATTGGTCCTCCACTTGCCGCCTTCCGCCAATGGTCATCAAGGGGCGGAGCCATCCGCAGCACCGTTCTGTCACGTCACGGCAAGGGGGGTAATGCATTCAAAGGGTTATTAAGTGTTTAATTGCGTGTGCCATGCCGTTCGAGTTATACCAGGATTCGATGTCAATGAAGTAGGATTAGAGTTGGGATTAGATGTCTCGTAAATGTCCATTTCTTTTCGGGGAAATGAATAATGTCACGTAATTAGATAGGGAGATGGTTAGGGTAAGTGTTGATGCGTATTCCCTTTAGTTATTTCCTGTAGGCTTGCCGTGACGTGACAGAACGGTGCTGCGGATGGCTCCGCCCCTTGATGACCATTGGCGGAAGGCGGCAAGTGGAGGACCAATGAGGCGGCTCCGTTGAAAGTTACAAAGACCCTGGAGCACGGCGGCGGCCTGATTGGAGGATTGAGAGAAAGGGAGGAAATATATCTGCGGATGGCTCCGCCCCCTTGATGACCATTGGCCGGAGGGCCGCAGACGGAGGACCAATGAGGTGCTCCGTTGGACATTAAAAAGACCCTGGAGCATGGGGCGGCTTGATTGGAGGATTGAGAGAAAGGGAGGAGATATATCTGCGGATGGCTACGCCCCCTTGAGACCATTGGCGAGAGGCCGCAGACGGAGGACCAATGAGGCGCTCCGTGGGAAGTTACAAAGGACCCTGGAGGCATGCGGCGGCCTGATTGGGGGATGAGAGAAAGGGAGGAGATATATCTGCGAATGGCTTCCGCCCTTGATGACCATTGGCGGAAGGCGGCAGGTAGAGGACACAAATGAGGGGTCCGTTGGAAGTTACAAGGACTCATGAGCAATGAACGATCTGATTGGAGGAGAGGATATAAAAATAGCTGGCGGAGTTTAGTTTCAGCCCCTCTCTCAGCCCCTCTCTCTCTCTCCCGCTCTCTCTTGCCATTGCTCGTTCCTCATTCGTGTGCTTCGTGCCTCATGCCCTTGCCTCGTGCTCACCTCGTTCGCTTTGTCGTTCCCTGGATCTGGGTTAACGGGACCGGACGGAGGGCACATCTGTTCCCTCTCTCTGCTCGTTCTTGGGCATGAACTGGGTTCCTGGCCCCCCATGCGGCTGTGAGCGATTTTTGGCGCCACACCACAGGAGGTTGATTACCACAAGAACAACACCACAGTGGCTGGTTGGAGCTCACAGGCCAAGAACTAAACAATTCTGCAGGAAGCGTTTCACAGAACATTCTTCACCTCCGTGTCCTCCTCCCTGACAGAGTGCAACGCCAAGCTCGCCCGACCATACCCACATCCAATGACTTTGCATCGACACAACGGGCAAGCCTGCGAACTAGCTACGTTTTTTTGTGTGTGTGTGTGTGGTTGTGTGTGGTGTGTGTTGTGTGTGTGTGATAGTGTGTGTGTGTGTGTTGTGTGTGTGTAGTGTGTGGTGCCTTAGAGGGTTCGCGATTCGTGTCCCGATGTTATTTGATTCTTTTACATTTTGCTGTATATCCATTGAAATTGTTTGTGTTTCCCCCTCACCCAGAAATCAACACGCACCCTTCGTCGAATCGCCCACGATCCCTCCTCTTGCCGAGCCTTTCCTTATCGCTCTTGGTGTAAGAAATACACTATTTATCAGTAAAGTGCCTCGTGCACTTCCTCGTCCCGTTTTCTTTCGAGCTAAATCAAAAACCGCCACCGGCTTGATTATAAAAATAAACCGCCTCCATCGTTTTCGGCTCATCTTACGTTAGGCGGGATTTGTTCAAGTCCCGTGAACGTAAAATATTTTTTAGCTATCGCAAACAGAACACAGTTGAACCAAGCTGTAGTGAAAATATCAGTCTTTTTTCATCCATTCAGTGTGGAAGATGAAAATTATAATACCCAGAAAAAAATCCTGTGAGCAGTCATTCTTATTCTAAAGAAAGCTTCTAAAAGGCCTTGTATTTTAATACCTTACAAGGAGGAAATCATGAGAAAGTATCTATTATTTGACACACATCGATCCCAAAAGGAAGGGTTGATTTGCACTGCCAGCAGTGTAATGTCGTGACGTTTTAGACACAAAGTTTTTGAAGCATCAATGATTTTTTGGTCACTTTTGTTCAAAAGCCATTTTCAAAGCTAGAATTTGATCTCATATATCTCAAGAGGAATAAAAACAACTTTCTTGTTGACCACATTTAGCGTCACTACAAGCGTGCACGGACATTAGCATATAGCATATTTGTTTCAAAAGTGAAACTTTGTGAATTCTAACAGCACGGTCCTTATTTTATAGTGCAAATCTGGATAATGGTGTCTGATGTCCTAATTAAAATTGACCTAATTCAAGTACAGTTTGAGGCATAAACAATAAACTACATTGCAGACTTGCATTGAACTCATTTCAACCCAAAAAGCTTGCATCTACACCCTTTCCCAAACCATTTAATCACTTACTAATTGGAGAATAAGAACTTTCTGCCATGGCCAGTGTTGTTTATTTTGACAGTGATAAAAGACAAAGCCTATTAAATCAAGGACTAATTCTGCTACTGGGCAGTGAGAGGTTCACCGAATGCAAAGGGTGAAGGCTCTTCCTCAATAAACGGAGATTTGGGTGAGAAAAAGCTGTTGCGACAGAAGAGGGCAGGGAATGTGCAACTTTCTCCTTGAAAGGGCACACAGGAGGTCCCACTGGTTGAAGCCTGTGAAGCAAGGCTGCTTCAGGCTACAACCTTTAATTCCAAGCATCATCAAGCCATTTGGGAGTGCATTTTTTCAGCGATACTTACCGACGCAGACTGACAAGGAGCAACCACAAGTCACCAACCCACATACAATTCAGATTGATCATTTGTCCGTGTGAAGTTTCTCACAAAATAATCAGAAAAGTTTTTTTGTTGCAATCAACTATGACATGTACTCACAATGATGGATGCCAGCAGTGAAAATTTTCCGAAGAGGCAAGGCACTCGTCTCTTTGTTACAGTGAGGAAGAAGAGTCATTCATTGAATAAGAACGAAATCATAGGAATTGCTTCCTGCTCCCATCCATGGACAACAGGGACAGATACTTGTTTTCAAGATGATGTGGAAGCTGAACTGAAATATATAATATTGCTCCTCTTGATTCACTGTCTAATAAGACTATTTACTATGGTATATAAGAACATTCATTTTACACACTTTTGTAACAACACTTTCTGCAACCCAAACAATTTCTCTATCTATCAGTAAGGAATTCATGTTTTTAATTGGTAGATCAGGGGTTCTCAATGTAAAATGAAGCTTGCAAACGAGTACTGAACGGCCTCTCATATACATCATGAGCAAAAGGTGTAATGTCCGTGACATTAGAGGACTTCACTTCTTATCATTTTCAGTGTCAAAGACGTTCCAGTGTCTAGAATATCAAACTTTACATTGTTAATATTAAGGCCTCCCTAAAATATTTCTACAAAACGATTTCTATCATGCTATAATTCAAAATCGTCATCCGTGAAATTATATATGATTATATAACATTTTTCATCACATTGCAAAATTCTTATGCGATAATAAAAAGTACATCCTGAAAACGCATTTGACCAAGTGTAAACTTGATAATGAATTCTGAAATATACTGAAAGAAATTCAAAAGTTTCCTGGGACTTTAAACAATTTTATGAAAATGCGGACAAAACTTGTAATCTCCGTGCACGTTCAAAAATGTAATGTCCGTGACATGACTTTCTGTGTTCCACAGAGCACAAGCTCAAATCCTTTCTTCAAAATGATTCACACAACGATTTTTACCCTGGCATTGTAAATCATTCAGTAAATGAAAATTGCCTTTGTATTAATCTAAAAACTCAGACTTTCCAAACAAATCATACTCGTGTGCAAAATGTCATGTCGCACAAAATGTAATGTCGCGTGATGGCAGAGATTATTTATGATAACCACCAAACCATTTATACCAAATCCATCTCAACCTCTCCGCATCTGGCCAGCAATGACTGTGTGGTAAACCTGTAGATAATTTCAGATAAAAACCATTTTTGGTATTTGTATGAAATGAGCTCTTCATGGTGACCATAATGTGTGAAATGTAATGTCGCGTGACGCTGGAATTGCCCCGCCCATCAGGTTTTCTTTTTTGATACATTTTTCTTATTCATTGCTTTTTTCTAGTTTTTGAATATTGTTACGAATTTCTCGCCCCCGGCGTGCGAAGCCAGCCGCTTTTTGCAGAATCCCGGCGGCGGTTCGCCCCACCGGACGGACAATTCCAGTTTGCGACTTTCCGGAATCAACACGCGAAACCAGTCACGGGTGTGCTCCAAGCACACCACACCTTGTCCGCACTCGACCCGTCGCTACAGGGTCCGATCGCAATAATCCATTTCCTAATTATTCGCGTGGGTAAGATACCGAGAGATTGTACCTCAGTTCAAGGCCGCAAGGGCCTGCTTGGACACGAGCCACTTAAGCAGCTCGATCCTGTTTTTGGATATACGAAGCGGTTGGTTATTTTATCCCGCGAGGCCTCGCTGGACCCGATTCTATTATCGGCTATCAAAAACCCGCTATATTTTCGAAATGTCAATACGGCAATTCAATGAGGGAAAATGAAAGTGACGAACAGGTTCGACATTCAAACGAGACATTTAATTCACGACACGTAATGCAGTCAGGAATTCACAGCAGGCATGTATACAGCCAACAAAAAGCGATGAATGCAAAACACGCATGCAGTTTGCAAAGATGGGGGCCAGGGACATGACGCTGAGCAAGAACAAAGCGCTACGAACGTCTATTTATTATGTACAGTCACTATACGTTTTTACTGACGGACGGTCGTGCGCCACACACTCACACAAAGAAATGCAGGAAAAAACCTCCTCAAAGACAGGGGTAGACTGGACCTCTCGGGGTCTTTATGTCATGGAGCTTTGAGGACCGAAGGAGCTCCACGAGGCCGCGCAGGTTACCTTTGTCCTCGCTGGGGCGTCCTGCGATGTTCTCCCCACGGCAAGCTAGCGTAACCGCGGCTCGGCCGCGGCTTTGGTGATTCGGGCCGCAGCCGGCAACGCCTGCGAGGAACGAATGGGTCTTTGCTTTTCGAGTTGAATGCTCTTTAAGAACCCGTCCGTCCCTCATCGAATGCTCGGACTGTTCCGAATTCCCGATCACCTCAGACGCGTTCGGTGGCTGGTTGGCGAGCTCTCTCCGGCTCGCACCCGAACACGCAGCTCCACGCGGCATCAGCAGGCTTAGCCGTGGCTCCAGCTCGCGTCTCCTCGCTCTCCTCGCTTCTCCACCGACGCAGGCTTCCAGGCTCCAGGCGCTCCGAACCGAGACACTCCACTAACTGACCCCCACAGACTCTCCAACGACTGCTCTCCGACCGCTGACTGCGAACGGTGGCGGCTCCGCTCGCTCCTTTTATAGGCCGAGATGAAGATCTGACCCTCGATCCCTCACCTCTGACCTCCACTTGGCCTTCCGCTCCTCCCGATCTCCTGATCCGAATTCCGAGGCGGAAGCTTGGAGCGAGCGGAAGGTGGCAGAAATCACAACGCTGAGGGAGAGCAGACGTGGTAGAAATCACCAACGGCTGAGAACAAGGAAACCACCGTCGTTTGTGTGCACGATCTCACCGTTGCCCGGCGCAAAGATGGCGGCGCCCGCTGAATTGAAGGTGAAGCGATGTGTTCATGTTGATCTATTGGGGGAGATGTGCTTTAGGAGATGGTGAGAGATGTCGTTGTTGTGGAAAAGGTGGTGGGTGGTTGGCATAGTGGATAAGGTGGTTGGTGTTGGCTGGGTGGAGAAAGGTGGTTGGTGGTTGGTGTGGTGGAGTAAGGTGGTTGGTGGTTGGCGTGGTGGAGAAGGTGGTTGGTAGTTGGCGTGGTGGAGAAAGGTGGTTGGTGGTTGGCATGGTGGAGAGGGTGGTTGGTGGTTGGCGTTGCGGAGAGGGTGGTTAGTGGTTGGCGTTGTGGTTGTCCAAGAATAACGACAGAAAAGAAAAACGGCTTACCTCAAGATTCACAGCCCTGTTACCACGAATAATTCCCATTAGTACAACGGTGGGAAATCTATCTGAAACAGAAACTTATGCGCATAACTGATCTAGACCTATGATGGTCTCTGCGAATTTCCACAGCCGTAACACTATACCCCTCCCCTTTGTTCAGACTCGTCCGAGTTCGTCGAATTTTCGTGTGCCAGTCATGTGTAAGTTTCCCCTCGTACATTTTATCTTCGATTCCCTGTGTGTGACATTTAGTGTATTCGTGTCGCGCAAAAATAAATAACCTACGGGCTGAGTAACTAACTAAACAAACCCACTCATGCAGAACGAGGCTGAATAATATTGCGCGCAAAGACACAGCATGCAGGGGCGCAACTCATGTTACAATTTTAACTTACTTATCCTGATCATTTTACACTAACCATGGCCCAGGACTGATGGACTCTGTGGGAAAAAGGCACATAGCATCATTGTTCAGCGGTATTTGGATGGGTGAAGCGCCCCGCAGCCTTGAAGGTCGGATGTCTTCGGAGGCGTGTTCAAAAGGCCGCCGTTGTCTGTCACAAAAACCTTTCAGTCTTCAGCTGCAGAAGGCAACTCCCCCTAACCGGTGGCTATGCGCCATCCCACAGGTCATTCTGTCAGCAGGGAGCCAGGCCTCTCACATGCAGTCTCTCGCTCATGGAGACAAATGCAGGTGACAGGGATATGGCTGGCTTGCAACCAAGGCAGTCCTAGGCCTCCCCCTTGAATGAGGCAGTGGAACACAAACGGGTGCACGGGTGGCAGGCAAATGCAGTCTCGCATTTGCGGTGCCTGCAAGGCAGTCACTGCAGAAGCACTGGATGGTACTGACGCAAGCAAACACAAGCAAATGAGCGGTGGATGGATGGATACACGGTGCACGGTTTGCTCAATGCAGTTCTTGTGATGCGGCTGCCTAAAGGGCAAGTCGCCTGCAGAACGCGCGATGATCCTGGCGCAACATGGTGATGGATGATGGGGCAAACGCAAAGAAGGCTAGCAGGCATGAAGTCAAGGCAAAGGCAGGCAGACAAGGCATGGCAAAGGCAGGTAAAAGGCGTTTGTAGCAATACAGGCCGGTGGTGAAGCTGAACCGGCACAGGCTTGCAGTAAAAACAGCCGGCAGGTTGAACTGACCGAGGCAGCAGGCTAGCAAGCAAAAACAGACGAGGTGAACTGACCCGGCACAGGCCTTGTAGCAAAAACAGGCCGGCAGGTGAACTGACCAAGCTCAAGCCTTGTAGCAAAACAGGCGCAGGTGAAGCTGACCGGCCTCTTGTCCTTTGTCCTGCAGGTGTGTGGAAGGGAGTTTGCGGTGGGTTGCTGGCCACTCGGAAGGTGGGCTCGACACGCCTAACTGTCTCCCTCCCAACCTATCGCCTTTGTCTGTTCTGTCCATACCCACCACCCCCACTTAGTTTTGCATAACACAAATTTTAGCCGCCAATCTTATTTTTTGTTTTATTTTGTATTGTCCCTATAAAATTTGTCTCCCTAACCCTCCTTTATTGTCTCTGTCCGGCTACCTATCGGCATCCCGAGCCTACTCCCACCCTCCGTTCCCTTCCGGAGGGAATAAGGGAGAGCTCGTGTCCTGTGTCAGGCCCAACTAAGCTCAGAATGGCCTCCTCGTATTTCAGCGATCTACTTCACTCACGGTGAGTCCAGCGGCCCTACAACGAGAGGTGAAAGGGATGGATGGTGCGGAGGGGGTACACTTCCTAATCTACCCTACCATTTATTATCCTAACACCCGGGGCCTTTCCAAAAAGCGCCTCTTGCTAAACTGCTGGTTTACATAACCAAATTTCCCACGTCGCTGTGTTGGTGTCCTCACAATTTTGGGCCATGCACCCTCGAATTTTCCCTCGTGCCCTCGCACGGTTTTTCGTGGCTGGACGGTTGGCTCCCTTGGCAGGAACTACCCTCTGCCCGATTCTTGCCAACTATGGCGACCCCCGGGCCCTGAAGACTGCATCGAGCCGACCAGCTCCTTAAAACTGGGGAGTGCCCTCCCTGGCTGAACTCCCACAGATGCCCACATGCGTGTTGGCGCCCGGGTCCCTTCCGAGGGTCGCCCGTGCCCAGTACACTGGCCCCAGTGGGCATTTGGCGCCACGGGCTCCGCATCATGCGGGCGCACCCGTTGCCCACTACACTATCCGGACCCCCATGGACCCTTGCCTACCGCGGCCGACCTAGCCCAGTGCCCGGGGTACCCACTTAGCGATACCATTCGCGCCTACGCCTCCCAGCCGTCACAGGCTCCTGCACACCTCCAAAACGGTTTCGAACCGACGTTCCCACCAACAGCAAAACGACCTCCATTTTGTCAATTTGACAAACCCACTAACTCACATTACACTACCCCGGGGGTGCCCTGTGGGTGGGAGTCACCCTCCCAATCACTCATCGCACCATGCGTCCACATCATTCCATACAACAGGCTCGTCTGGCCTCACTCATTCAACATGTTTCCATTTCACCCTCTTCTCACAGATCGCTGATCACTGGCCATTCTTCTCACTAAATCCCGTAATTTATCTCGTGCTCCCTCGTCATCCTTAAAATAGGTAGGCACATTCCATTTAACTACGTAGCTAAGCTTACGTCCCCTCTACACATCCAAAGTCTGCATGTCCTCAAAAATCCCATTTTCCAATCCTAAATCTAACTTAATCCTCTACCTAATCCATTCGCACGGGCCCATGAGGAAAAAAACCCTTTTCCGCCCCTGCCCCCCAAATGGAGCCAGTCAAACTAAACTAAACGATCCCCTAACTAGTGGTATCCTGTGCCCTGGGCAGGGGGTCTTCCACCCTCTTTCTCGGAATCCTGTTCACTCTGAGGCGAGGCTTGCTTTTTTTTTCTTTCTTATGCGCACACCACGCGGCAAATCGGCAAACCTGCGCTCTTTTCCCGTGAACGTCATGGCAGCTGCTTCGCGCTTCGCACACCTCGTCCCCTCCTCGGATGGTAACATCCGGCAGGGTTTCCTCTCCTGCGCGGATTCCAACATGCAGCCGACGACGTCACCTGCGCATATCAAAAAAGCCTCGCGTTCGAGGGTTCCCACGCGAACACATGTGCTCTGCTCGCGGAGGTTTACACACAAGCTCGCGTGGGAGAACTCATCCGGTCCAATCCATTATCCAGCCTTACCTTCTGTCCGTCTGCGGGGTCGGCTCGATTCCAACCGGCGGCGTTCCGACCGGGCCTTCACTCGCGCAGACGGCGCACGTGAGACGCCGCTCATCGTAGCAACAGCACGGACCCCGGCGGCTGGCCGTGCAAACCCGGTGTGTTCCCCAAACAGATACGGCCGCCTACTCGGCCTTTTTCCACGCGTCGGGGTCACCGTCGTCTTCGCACTCTCGCGCACAAACTCCCAGTGCCACGACGCACAATACAACCTGACATGAACATTCAGCGATCCGGGAATCGGTTGCATGTTCGCGCATCCAACCGCCATCTCGCCTCACAACAGCGACCTCACACAGCACGGTCCTCTCTCACACACGGCGTTCACATCACGCTTTGCCCATTATTCCCTTGCACACGTGGTTCCACTCATCACCGGTGCTTCATACCACACGGCCTTTCACTCACGCATGCCATTTCCCCACGCACGCCATATACTCCACGTGCGGCCATGGTACCCGCACACCTGTCTCATCACACACGTTGTTTCATGACACACGGTGTCGCTCTCACAGCACACACCTTTTTCACTATGGCTATGTCCGCTTTTCAGCACAACATTTCGCCAACACTCGTGTTCACAACACACTTTGCATTACCCAAGCGCTGCGGGGTCTCCAACCCCCGCTCGCGGTGTGCACCCGTCAACAGCACTCGCCCCCTCTAACCTCGGCAAAGCTCGACCGGACCACCTGGTTCGAGATCCCGCCTCAAGGCGGCATATTTTCCTCCCCTTATTTCCATAAGGGAGGCTATCCTGGCTGCTTGCACCGGGTCACGACCATTCACGAGCTCCCCCTCATTTGTCCTTGCTAACGTCCATGTGTGTGTGGCTTCGTCTTTCATCACGTGCCCGTCTTTATCGTGTAGTCTCTCCTCTACTTTTTCTTCTCCGCGTCTCTATGCATTTTATTTCCTTGTTCATTATTTCCGTTTCCTTCCTGGCTCCATTTTCCTTCCCATTTGAGTCGTTCTTCCCTCTTCTGAGCCCCTGAGGCTTTTCGTTTTTTCTTACCAGAAGCTTTTCCATCTCTGTGGACCTCAAATTTTGCTCTCTCCTTGAGTCAGTTAATTTCACCACTGCGTTTTTCTTTGTGTTTTGTATCACCACCGTCTCTCATGTTCTTCATTCTCCAATCTCATAGTTTCTTTCAATTGGGTGATTTCTTTTCATGTTTCATTCGTAGTTTTTTTTCACGATATCCGCGTGACTCACCTTGCTTTCTCTTTCAATTGTTTTCTGTCTTCTTTTTTAATTTCTTTCACCCCACTGTCTCTCCTGCTCTTCATTCTCCAATCTCAAATCGTTTCCCTCATTGGCCCGATCTCCTTTTCCGTTTCATTCCTTGTTCTGTCAGTATCTCCCTCGTACTCCAACCTTGCTTTTGCCTTTTGTTGTTCAGTTTTCAATTCCGTACTGTTTTTTGTTTTCTATTCCACTGTCTGCTCTTGTTCTTCCTTCTCCAATCTCATCGTTTCCCTCATTACTCTTTTCTTAACCTCTCATTCTTTAATCTGGCCTTGGCTCTAATTGTTCGATTCTGCAGCAGTGTGGTTCCTTAAGCGTTTCATTCTCCGTTCTCGTTCTTTCCTCTCTTAACATTCCTCAGCTCGTTTTGGAATTCCGTCTCTCTTTGTTTTTGGTGTTTGGATCTCAGAAGCTTTTTTTTTCTACATTCCTCTCTTCACTCCACACCTCTTTCACAGTTCTTTCTTCCTCATTTTCATCCTTCTTTGCCATCTCCTTGAGTGGTGACTTTCAATACGTGTTCCTTTTTGTTTCTTATTCTGTCTCTCTTGTTCTTCTTCTCCAATCTTGTTGTCTCTTCATTTGGTTAATCTCCCTTTTCCTGTTTCTCATTCTTTAGTCTCGCTTTGGGCTTCTAATTGTCAATCTGCACAGTGTGGTTCCTTAATCGTTTCTTTCTTCCGTTCTCTTTCCTTTCCTCACTCAACATCCTCAGTTCGTTTTTGTAATCCCGTCTCTTCCTTTTCCTTTCTTCTTCCTCATCATGTCTTTGCTGTACATCGGCCAATCGTTGTGACTCCGTACGCACGTAATCCTCATGAAGTCCCTGTCTATTCGCCGACTGTGCCTCGTCCAATTCAATAGGAAAAACGAATGCAATTCCCCCTATAACAGTTGTTCACCATATCCTTCACCGGCTGCAAAGGACTTCGACACTTGTTCTCCGAGCCCGTCAATGCATGCTTCCGGCATCCTGCGCACGCCCTGCCATTGACCCTGTGGTTTTGTAAACATTGGCTGGGAGCACACGCCTTGTGTCGTGCCGTTTGTGGTGCCATTAATAGAACCCGCTCCGTGTTGCGCTGAAGCCGCTATTTTGCGACTTCGAGTCCTGTTTTGCCGGCAAGGGTTCATGCTCAGTAAGGGTGAGTGCCCCCACTGATTGCAATTCGTGGAGCGCTTATATAAAACGAAACGTCCCCCGGGCTATGGATTCTAAACAATGCAAAATTCTATTCGCACCCCTGCGCCATATCGCCTTGAAATGTCATCTTGCTTCTTCGGAACAATTTAAAAAGCTCATAATTTGATGGATACCGGAGGGTCGCCTCGCACACCCTTGATCCGGTTCCGTTAATTTTGTTGGAGCGGGATGGATTTCGAATCTCACTCCCAGACACCAGTGTTTAGCGAATTCTCGACCCGCTCGCGTGCGGACAGGGCCGCTTAGCCGAATCGCGGCCATAACGCCCCGCTCAGAAATTCAGTCGTGGACTTTCCGGAACAACGCCGAAACCAGCCACGGGTGTGCTGCCAAGCACACCACATACCTTGTCCGCACTCTGCCCGCACGCTATCAGGGTCCGATTGGCCAAATAATGATTTTACTAATTATCGCCGCGGGTAGATTTACTGAGAGATGTACCTCGCGAGGCCTGCTTGGACACGAGACGATTAAGCAGCTCGCTCTGTTTTGGATTAACTCGGCGGGGTATTATGGCGAGACTCGCTGGACCCGATTCTATTTATCGCTATCAAAAATCCCGCTATTATTCCGAAAATGCAATACGGCAATTGCAATGAGGGAAAATGACGGGACGAACAGGGTCGACATTCCAAAACGAGCACATTTAAATTCACATACGTACAGCAATACAGGTACAGCAATAGAAAATCCTATTTCTCCACCTACCAGAAAGAGAATAACATTACTGTTTCGCTAGTTTCACTGCAAGGAAGAAGGGATCTGTCAGGCCAAGAGCCACTACAAGTTAAGATGAAAGCCGTGCGGAAATTGTCAGAAGAGTCCAGAACTGCTGAAAACCAAGATAGTTTCAGAAGGATCGATCAGAAGAAGTTGACTGAGCTGGTTTTGCTTCAGAAAGATGTGTTAAGAAGCAGAACTTCCAGTGGTGGAAGTGCAGCGGGGACGGCTTGGTGGTGGAGCTGCAGCAAGGTGCAGGCAGTGGTGGAGGTGCAGCAGCTGCAGGCAGTGTTGGGAGGTGCAGCAGGGTGCAGAGTGGTGAGTGTGCAGTTGGGTGTGCAATGTGGTGAGGTGCAGCAGCTGTCAGGCATGGGGGACATGATGCAGGTGCAGGTAGGAGTGGACGTGCGGTGGGTGCAGGCAGTAGTGGAGCTGCAGCAGCTGTAGGAGTGGTGGTGCAAAGCAGGTGCAGGCAGTGGTAAGTGCAGCAGTGCAGGTAGTGGTGTAGGTAAGCAATTATAAATTGGTAGAAATGGAGGTAAG
>CM068955.1:5199871-5214279 GCA_035128595.1 Eptatretus atami
CTTACCTCCATTTCTACCAATTTATAATTGCTTACCTACACCACTACCTGCACTGCTGCACTTACCACTGCCTGCACCTGCTTTGCACCACCACTCCTACAGCTGCTGCAGCTCCACTACTGCCTGCACCCACCGCACGTCCACTCCTACCTGCACCTGCATCATGTCCCCCATGCCTGACAGCTGCTGCACCTCACCACATTGCACACCCAACTGCACACTCACCACTCTGCACCCTGCTGCACCTCCCAACACTGCCTGCAGCTGCTGCACCTCCACCACTGCCTGCACCTTGCTGCAGCTCCACCACCAAGCCGTCCCCGCTGCACTTCCACCACTGGAAGTTCTGCTTCTTAACACATCTTTCTGAAGCAAAACCAGCTCAGTCAACTTCTTCTGATCGATCCTTCTGAAACTATCTTGGTTTTCAGCAGTTCTGGACTCTTCTGACAATTTCCGCACGGCTTTCATCTTAACTTGTAGTGGCTCTTGGCCTGACAGATCCCTTCTTCCTTGCAGTGAAACTAGCGAAACAGTAATGTTATTCTCTTTCTGGTAGGTGGAGAAATAGGATTTTCTATTGCTGTACCTGTATTGCTGTACGTATGTGAATTTAAATGTGCTCGTTTTGGAATGTCGACCCTGTTCGTCCCGTCATTTTCCCTCATTGCAATTGCCGTATTGCATTTTCGGAATAATAGCGGGATTTTTGATAGCGATAAATAGAATCGGGTCCAGCGAGTCTCGCCATAATACCCCGCCGAGTTAATCCAAAACAGAGCGAGCTGCTTAATCGTCTCGTGTCCAAGCAGGCCTCGCGAGGTACATCTCTCAGTAAATCTACCCGCGGCGATAATTAGTAAAATCATTATTTGGCCAATCGGACCCTGATAGCGTGCGGGCAGAGTGCGGACAAGGTATGTGGTGTGCTTGGCAGCACACCCGTGGCTGGTTTCGGCGTTGTTCCGGAAAGTCCACGACTGAATTTCTGAGCGGGGCGTTATGGCCGCGATTCGGCTAAGCGGCCCTGTCCGCACGCGAGCGGGTCGAGAATTCGCTAAACACTGGTGTCTGGGAGTGAGATTCGAAATCCATCCCGCTCCAACAAAATTAACGGAACCGGATCAAGGGTGTGCGAGGCGACCCTCCGGTATCCATCAAATTATGAGCTTTTTAAATTGTTCCGAAGAAGCAAGATGACATTTCAAGGCGATATGGCGCAGGGGTGCGAATAGAATTTTGCATTGTTTAGAATCCATAGCCCGGGGGACGTTTCGTTTTATATAAGCGCTCCACGAATTGCAATCAGTGGGGGCACTCACCCTTACTGAGCATGAACCCTTGCCGGCAAAACAGGACTCGAAGTCGCAAAATAGCGGCTTCAGCGCAACACGGAGCGGGTTCTATTAATGGCACCACAAACGGCACGACACAAGGCGTGTGCTCCCAGCCAATGTTTACAAAACCACAGGGTCAATGGCAGGGCGTGCGCAGGATGCCGGAAGCATGCATTGACGGGCTCGGAGAACAAGTGTCGAAGTCCTTTGCAGCCGGTGAAGGATATGGTGAACAACTGTTATAGGGGGAATTGCATTCGTTTTTCCTATTGAATTGGACGAGGCACAGTCGGCGAATAGACAGGGACTTCATGAGGATTACGTGCGTACGGAGTCACAACGATTGGCCGATGTACAGCAAAGACATGATGAGGAAGAAGAAAGGAAAAGGAAGAGACGGGATTACAAAAACGAACTGAGGATGTTGAGTGAGGAAAGGAAAGAGAACGGAAGAAAGAAACGATTAAGGAACCACACTGTGCAGATTGACAATTAGAAGCCCAAAGCGAGACTAAAGAATGAGAAACAGGAAAAGGGAGATTAACCAAATGAAGAGACAACAAGATTGGAGAAGAAGAACAAGAGAGACAGAATAAGAAACAAAAAGGAACACGTATTGAAAGTCACCACTCAAGGAGATGGCAAAGAAGGATGAAAATGAGGAAGAAAGAACTGTGAAAGAGGTGTGGAGTGAAGAGAGGAATGTAGAAAAAAAAAGCTTCTGAGATCCAAACACCAAAAACAAAGAGAGACGGAATTCCAAAACGAGCTGAGGAATGTTAAGAGAGGAAAGAACGAGAACGGAGAATGAAACGCTTAAGGAACCACACTGCTGCAGAATCGAACAATTAGAGCCAAGGCCAGATTAAAGAATGAGAGGTTAAGAAAAGAGTAATGAGGGAAACGATGAGATTGGAGAAGGAAGAACAAGAGCAGACAGTGGAATAGAAAACAAAAAACAGTACGGAATTGAAAACTGAACAACAAAAGGCAAAAGCAAGGTTGGAGTACGAGGGAGATACTGACAGAACAAGGAATGAAACGGAAAAGGAGATCGGGCCAATGAGGGAAACGATTTGAGATTGGAGAATGAAGAGCAGGAGAGACAGTGGGGTGAAAGAAATTAAAAAAGAAGACAGAAAACAATTGAAAGAGAAAGCAAGGTGAGTCACGCGGATATCGTGAAAAAAAACTACGAATGAAACATGAAAAGAAATCACCCAATTGAAAGAAACTATGAGATTGGAGAATGAAGAACATGAGAGACGGTGGTGATACAAAACACAAAGAAAAACGCAGTGGTGAAATTAACTGACTCAAGGAGAGAGCAAAATTTGAGGTCCACAGAGATGGAAAAGCTTCTGGTAAGAAAAAACGAAAAGCCTCAGGGGCTCAGAAGAGGGAAGAACGACTCAAATGGGAAGGAAAATGGAGCCAGGAAGGAAACGGAAATAATGAACAAGGAAATAAAATGCATAGAGACGCGGAGAAGAAAAAGTAGAGGAGAGACTACACGATAAAGACGGGCACGTGATGAAAGACGAAGCCACACACACATGGACGTTAGCAAGGACAAATGAGGGGGAGCTCGTGAATGGTCGTGACCCGGTGCAAGCAGCCAGGATAGCCTCCCTTATGGAAATAAGGGGAGGAAAATATGCCGCCTTGAGGCGGGATCTCGAACCAGGTGGTCCGGTCGAGCTTTGCCGAGGTTAGAGGGGGCGAGTGCTGTTGACGGGTGCACACCGCGAGCGGGGGTTGGAGACCCCGCAGCGCTTGGGTAATGCAAAGTGTGTTGTGAACACGAGTGTTGGCGAAATGTTGTGCTGAAAAGCGGACATAGCCATAGTGAAAAAGGTGTGTGCTGTGAGAGCGACACCGTGTGTCATGAAACAACGTGTGTGATGAGACAGGTGTGCGGGTACCATGGCCGCACGTGGAGTATATGGCGTGCGTGGGGAAATGGCATGCGTGAGTGAAAGGCCGTGTGGTATGAAGCACCGGTGATGAGTGGAACCACGTGTGCAAGGGAATAATGGGCAAAGCGTGATGTGAACGCCGTGTGTGAGAGAGGACCGTGCTGTGTGAGGTCGCTGTTGTGAGGCGAGATGGCGGTTGGATGCGCGAACATGCAACCGATTCCCGGATCGCTGAATGTTCATGTCAGGTTGTATTGTGCGTCGTGGCACTGGGAGTTTGTGCGCGAGAGTGCGAAGACGACGGTGACCCCGACGCGTGGAAAAAGGCCGAGTAGGCGGCCGTATCTGTTTGGGGAACACACCGGGTTTGCACGGCCAGCCGCCGGGGTCCGTGCTGTTGCTACGATGAGCGGCGTCTCACGTGCGCCGTCTGCGCGAGTGAAGGCCCGGTCGGAACGCCGCCGGTTGGAATCGAGCCGACCCCGCAGACGGACAGAAGGTAAGGCTGGATAATGGATTGGACCGGATGAGTTCTCCCACGCGAGCTTGTGTGTAAACCTCCGCGAGCAGAGCACATGTGTTCGCGTGGGAACCCTCGAACGCGAGGCTTTTTTGATATGCGCAGGTGACGTCGTCGGCTGCATGTTGGAATCCGCGCAGGAGAGGAAACCCTGCCGGATGTTACCATCCGAGGAGGGGACGAGGTGTGCGAAGCGCGAAGCAGCTGCCATGACGTTCACGGGAAAAGAGCGCAGGTTTGCCGATTTGCCGCGTGGTGTGCGCATAAGAAAGAAAAAAAAAGCAAGCCTCGCCTCAGAGTGAACAGGATTCCGAGAAAGAGGGTGGAAGACCCCCTGCCCAGGGCACAGGATACCACTAGTTAGGGGATCGTTTAGTTTAGTTTGACTGGCTCCATTTGGGGGGCAGGGGCGGAAAAGGGTTTTTTTCCTCATGGGCCCGTGCGAATGGATTAGGTAGAGGATTAAGTTAGATTTAGGATTGGAAAATGGGATTTTTGAGGACATGCAGACTTTGGATGTGTAGAGGGGACGTAAGCTTAGCTACGTAGTTAAATGGAATGTGCCTACCTATTTTAAGGATGACGAGGGAGCACGAGATAAATTACGGGATTTAGTGAGAAGAATGGCCAGTGATCAGCGATCTGTGAGAAGAGGGTGAAATGGAAACATGTTGAATGAGTGAGGCCAGACGAGCCTGTTGTATGGAATGATGTGGACGCATGGTGCGATGAGTGATTGGGAGGGTGACTCCCACCCACAGGGCACCCCCGGGGTAGTGTAATGTGAGTTAGTGGGTTTGTCAAATTGACAAAATGGAGGTCGTTTTGCTGTTGGTGGGAACGTCGGTTCGAAACCGTTTTGGAGGTGTGCAGGAGCCTGTGACGGCTGGGAGGCGTAGGCGCGAATGGTATCGCTAAGTGGGTACCCCGGGCACTGGGCTAGGTCGGCCGCGGTAGGCAAGGGTCCATGGGGGTCCGGATAGTGTAGTGGGCAACGGGTGCGCCCGCATGATGCGGAGCCCGTGGCGCCAAATGCCCACTGGGGCCAGTGTACTGGGCACGGGCGACCCTCGGAAGGGACCCGGGCGCCAACACGCATGTGGGCATCTGTGGGAGTTCAGCCAGGGAGGGCACTCCCCAGTTTTAAGGAGCTGGTCGGCTCGATGCAGTCTTCAGGGCCCGGGGGTCGCCATAGTTGGCAAGAATCGGGCAGAGGGTAGTTCCTGCCAAGGGAGCCAACCGTCCAGCCACGAAAAACCGTGCGAGGGCACGAGGGAAAATTCGAGGGTGCATGGCCCAAAATTGTGAGGACACCAACACAGCGACGTGGGAAATTTGGTTATGTAAACCAGCAGTTTAGCAAGAGGCGCTTTTTGGAAAGGCCCCGGGTGTTAGGATAATAAATGGTAGGGTAGATTAGGAAGTGTACCCCCTCCGCACCATCCATCCCTTTCACCTCTCGTTGTAGGGCCGCTGGACTCACCGTGAGTGAAGTAGATCGCTGAAATACGAGGAGGCCATTCTGAGCTTAGTTGGGCCTGACACAGGACACGAGCTCTCCCTTATTCCCTCCGGAAGGGAACGGAGGGTGGGAGTAGGCTCGGGATGCCGATAGGTAGCCGGACAGAGACAATAAAGGAGGGTTAGGGAGACAAATTTTATAGGGACAATACAAAATAAAACAAAAAATAAGATTGGCGGCTAAAATTTGTGTTATGCAAAACTAAGTGGGGGTGGTGGGTATGGACAGAACAGACAAAGGCGATAGGTTGGGAGGGAGACAGTTAGGCGTGTCGAGCCCACCTTCCGAGTGGCCAGCAACCCACCGCAAACTCCCTTCCACACACCTGCAGGACAAAGGACAAGAGGCCGGTCAGCTTCACCTGCGCCTGTTTTGCTACAAGGCTTGAGCTTGGTCAGTTCACCTGCCGGCCTGTTTTTGCTACAAGGCCTGTGCCGGGTCAGTTCACCTCGTCTGTTTTTGCTTGCTAGCCTGCTGCCTCGGTCAGTTCAACCTGCCGGCTGTTTTTACTGCAAGCCTGTGCCGGTTCAGCTTCACCACCGGCCTGTATTGCTACAAACGCCTTTTACCTGCCTTTGCCATGCCTTGTCTGCCTGCCTTTGCCTTGACTTCATGCCTGCTAGCCTTCTTTGCGTTTGCCCCATCATCCATCACCATGTTGCGCCAGGATCATCGCGCGTTCTGCAGGCGACTTGCCCTTTAGGCAGCCGCATCACAAGAACTGCATTGAGCAAACCGTGCACCGTGTATCCATCCATCCACCGCTCATTTGCTTGTGTTTGCTTGCGTCAGTACCATCCAGTGCTTCTGCAGTGACTGCCTTGCAGGCACCGCAAATGCGAGACTGCATTTGCCTGCCACCCGTGCACCCGTTTGTGTTCCACTGCCTCATTCAAGGGGGAGGCCTAGGACTGCCTTGGTTGCAAGCCAGCCATATCCCTGTCACCTGCATTTGTCTCCATGAGCGAGAGACTGCATGTGAGAGGCCTGGCTCCCTGCTGACAGAATGACCTGTGGGATGGCGCATAGCCACCGGTTAGGGGGAGTTGCCTTCTGCAGCTGAAGACTGAAAGGTTTTTGTGACAGACAACGGCGGCCTTTTGAACACGCCTCCGAAGACATCCGACCTTCAAGGCTGCGGGGCGCTTCACCCATCCAAATACCGCTGAACAATGATGCTATGTGCCTTTTTCCCACAGAGTCCATCAGTCCTGGGCCATGGTTAGTGTAAAATGATCAGGATAAGTAAGTTAAAATTGTAACATGAGTTGCGCCCCTGCATGCTGTGTCTTTGCGCGCAATATTATTCAGCCTCGTTCTGCATGAGTGGGTTTGTTTAGTTAGTTACTCAGCCCGTAGGTTATTTATTTTTGCGCGACACGAATACACTAAATGTCACACACAGGGAATCGAAGATAAAATGTACGAGGGGAAACTTACACATGACTGGCACACGAAAATTCGACGAACTCGGACGAGTCTGAACAAAGGGGAGGGGTATAGTGTTACGGCTGTGGAAATTCGCAGAGACCATCATAGGTCTAGATCAGTTATGCGCATAAGTTTCTGTTTCAGATAGATTTCCCACCGTTGTACTAATGGGAATTATTCGTGGTAACAGGGCTGTGAATCTTGAGGTAAGCCGTTTTTCTTTTCTGTCGTTATTCTTGGACAACCACAACGCCAACCACTAACCACCCTCTCCGCAACGCCAACCACCAACCACCCTCTCCACCATGCCAACCACCAACCACCTTTCTCCACCACGCCAACTACCAACCACCTTCTCCACCACGCCAACCACCAACCACCTTACTCCACCACACCAACCACCAACCACCTTTCTCCACCCAGCCAACACCAACCACCTTATCCACTATGCCAACCACCCACCACCTTTTCCACAACAACGACATCTCTCACCATCTCCTAAAGCACATCTCCCCCAATAGATCAACATGAACACATCGCTTCACCTTCAATTCAGCGGGCGCCGCCATCTTTGCGCCGGGCAACGGTGAGATCGTGCACACAAACGACGGTGGTTTCCTTGTTCTCAGCCGTTGGTGATTTCTACCACGTCTGCTCTCCCTCAGCGTTGTGATTTCTGCCACCTTCCGCTCGCTCCAAGCTTCCGCCTCGGAATTCGGATCAGGAGATCGGGAGGAGCGGAAGGCCAAGTGGAGGTCAGAGGTGAGGGATCGAGGGTCAGATCTTCATCTCGGCCTATAAAAGGAGCGAGCGGAGCCGCCACCGTTCGCAGTCAGCGGTCGGAGAGCAGTCGTTGGAGAGTCTGTGGGGGTCAGTTAGTGGAGTGTCTCGGTTCGGAGCGCCTGGAGCCTGGAAGCCTGCGTCGGTGGAGAAGCGAGGAGAGCGAGGAGACGCGAGCTGGAGCCACGGCTAAGCCTGCTGATGCCGCGTGGAGCTGCGTGTTCGGGTGCGAGCCGGAGAGAGCTCGCCAACCAGCCACCGAACGCGTCTGAGGTGATCGGGAATTCGGAACAGTCCGAGCATTCGATGAGGGACGGACGGGTTCTTAAAGAGCATTCAACTCGAAAAGCAAAGACCCATTCGTTCCTCGCAGGCGTTGCCGGCTGCGGCCCGAATCACCAAAGCCGCGGCCGAGCCGCGGTTACGCTAGCTTGCCGTGGGGAGAACATCGCAGGACGCCCCAGCGAGGACAAAGGTAACCTGCGCGGCCTCGTGGAGCTCCTTCGGTCCTCAAAGCTCCATGACATAAAGACCCCGAGAGGTCCAGTCTACCCCTGTCTTTGAGGAGGTTTTTTCCTGCATTTCTTTGTGTGAGTGTGTGGCGCACGACCGTCCGTCAGTAAAAACGTATAGTGACTGTACATAATAAATAGACGTTCGTAGCGCTTTGTTCTTGCTCAGCGTCATGTCCCTGGCCCCCATCTTTGCAAACTGCATGCGTGTTTTGCATTCATCGCTTTTTGTTGGCTGTATACATGCCTGCTGTGAATTCCTGACTGCATTACGTGTCGTGAATTAAATGTCTCGTTTGAATGTCGAACCTGTTCGTCACTTTCATTTTCCCTCATTGAATTGCCGTATTGACATTTCGAAAATATAGCGGGTTTTTGATAGCCGATAATAGAATCGGGTCCAGCGAGGCCTCGCGGGATAAAATAACCAACCGCTTCGTATATCCAAAAACAGGATCGAGCTGCTTAAGTGGCTCGTGTCCAAGCAGGCCCTTGCGGCCTTGAACTGAGGTACAATCTCTCGGTATCTTACCCACGCGAATAATTAGGAAATGGATTATTGCGATCGGACCCTGTAGCGACGGGTCGAGTGCGGACAAGGTGTGGTGTGCTTGGAGCACACCCGTGACTGGTTTCGCGTGTTGATTCCGGAAAGTCGCAAACTGGAATTGTCCGTCCGGTGGGGCGAACCGCCGCCGGGATTCTGCAAAAAGCGGCTGGCTTCGCACGCCGGGGGCGAGAAATTCGTAACAATATTCAAAAACTAGAAAAAAGCAATGAATAAGAAAAATGTATCAAAAAAGAAAACCTGATGGGCGGGGCAATTCCAGCGTCACGCGACATTACATTTCACACATTATGGTCACCATGAAGAGCTCATTTCATACAAATACCAAAAATGGTTTTTATCTGAAATTATCTACAGGTTTACCACACAGTCATTGCTGGCCAGATGCGGAGAGGTTGAGATGGATTTGGTATAAATGGTTTGGTGGTTATCATAAATAATCTCTGCCATCACGCGACATTACATTTTGTGCGACATGACATTTTGCACACGAGTATGATTTGTTTGGAAAGTCTGAGTTTTTAGATTAATACAAAGGCAATTTTCATTTACTGAATGATTTACAATGCCAGGGTAAAAATCGTTGTGTGAATCATTTTGAAGAAAGGATTTGAGCTTGTGCTCTGTGGAACACAGAAAGTCATGTCACGGACATTACATTTTTGAACGTGCACGGAGATTACAAGTTTTGTCCGCATTTTCATAAAATTGTTTAAAGTCCCAGGAAACTTTTGAATTTCTTTCAGTATATTTCAGAATTCATTATCAAGTTTACACTTGGTCAAATGCGTTTTCAGGATGTACTTTTTATTATCGCATAAGAATTTTGCAATGTGATGAAAAATGTTATATAATCATATATAATTTCACGGATGACGATTTTGAATTATAGCATGATAGAAATCGTTTTGTAGAAATATTTTAGGGAGGCCTTAATATTAACAATGTAAAGTTTGATATTCTAGACACTGGAACGTCTTTGACACTGAAAATGATAAGAAGTGAAGTCCTCTAATGTCACGGACATTACACCTTTTGCTCATGATGTATATGAGAGGCCGTTCAGTACTCGTTTGCAAGCTTCATTTTACATTGAGAACCCCTGATCTACCAATTAAAAACATGAATTCCTTACTGATAGATAGAGAAATTGTTTGGGTTGCAGAAAGTGTTGTTACAAAAGTGTGTAAAATGAATGTTCTTATATACCATAGTAAATAGTCTTATTAGACAGTGAATCAAGAGGAGCAATATTATATATTTCAGTTCAGCTTCCACATCATCTTGAAAACAAGTATCTGTCCCTGTTGTCCATGGATGGGAGCAGGAAGCAATTCCTATGATTTCGTTCTTATTCAATGAATGACTCTTCTTCCTCACTGTAACAAAGAGACGAGTGCCTTGCCTCTTCGGAAAATTTTCACTGCTGGCATCCATCATTGTGAGTACATGTCATAGTTGATTGCAACAAAAAAACTTTTCTGATTATTTTGTGAGAAACTTCACACGGACAAATGATCAATCTGAATTGTATGTGGGTTGGTGACTTGTGGTTGCTCCTTGTCAGTCTGCGTCGGTAAGTATCGCTGAAAAAATGCACTCCCAAATGGCTTGATGATGCTTGGAATTAAAGGTTGTAGCCTGAAGCAGCCTTGCTTCACAGGCTTCAACCAGTGGGACCTCCTGTGTGCCCTTTCAAGGAGAAAGTTGCACATTCCCTGCCCTCTTCTGTCGCAACAGCTTTTTCTCACCCAAATCTCCGTTTATTGAGGAAGAGCCTTCACCCTTTGCATTCGGTGAACCTCTCACTGCCCAGTAGCAGAATTAGTCCTTGATTTAATAGGCTTTGTCTTTTATCACTGTCAAAATAAACAACACTGGCCATGGCAGAAAGTTCTTATTCTCCAATTAGTAAGTGATTAAATGGTTTGGGAAAGGGTGTAGATGCAAGCTTTTTGGGTTGAAATGAGTTCAATGCAAGTCTGCAATGTAGTTTATTGTTTATGCCTCAAACTGTACTTGAATTAGGTCAATTTTAATTAGGACATCAGACACCATTATCCAGATTTGCACTATAAAATAAGGACCGTGCTGTTAGAATTCACAAAGTTTCACTTTTGAAACAAATATGCTATATGCTAATGTCCGTGCACGCTTGTAGTGACGCTAAATGTGGTCAACAAGAAAGTTGTTTTTATTCCTCTTGAGATATATGAGATCAAATTCTAGCTTTGAAAATGGCTTTTGAACAAAAGTGACCAAAAAATCATTGATGCTTCAAAAACTTTGTGTCTAAAACGTCACGACATTACACTGCTGGCAGTGCAAATCAACCCTTCCTTTTGGGATCGATGTGTGTCAAATAATAGATACTTTCTCATGATTTCCTCCTTGTAAGGTATTAAAATACAAGGCCTTTTAGAAGCTTTCTTTAGAATAAGAATGACTGCTCACAGGATTTTTTTCTGGGTATTATAATTTTCATCTTCCACACTGAATGGATGAAAAAAGACTGATATTTTCACTACAGCTTGGTTCAACTGTGTTCTGTTTGCGATAGCTAAAAAATATTTTACGTTCACGGGACTTGAACAAATCCCGCCTAACGTAAGATGAGCCGAAAACGATGGAGGCGGTTTATTTTTATAATCAAGCCGGTGGCGGTTTTTGATTTAGCTCGAAAGAAAACGGGACGAGGAAGTGCACGAGGCACTTTACTGATAAATAGTGTATTTCTTACACCAAGAGCGATAAGGAAAGGCTCGGCAAGAGGAGGGATCGTGGGCGATTCGACGAAGGGTGCGTGTTGATTTCTGGGTGAGGGGGAAACACAAACAATTTCAATGGATATACAGCAAAATGTAAAAGAATCAAATAACATCGGGACACGAATCGCGAACGCCTCTAAGGCACCACAGCACTACACACACACACACACACACACACACATCACACACACACTAGACACACACCACACACAACACACACACACACACACAAAAAAACGTAGCTAGTTTCGCAGGCTTGCCCGTTGTGTCGATGCCAAAGTCATTGGATGTGGGAGGTCGGGCGAGCTTGGCGTTTGCACCTGTCAGGGAGGAGGACACGGAGGTGAAAGATGTTCTGTGAAACGCTTCCATGCAAGAATTGTAGTCTTTGCCTGTGAGCTCCAACCAAGCCACTGTGGTGTTGTTCTTGGTGGTATCAACCTCCTGTGGTGTGGCCAAAAATCGCTCACAGCCGCATGGGGCCGCAGGAACCCAGTTCATGCCCAAGAACGAGCAGCGAGAGGGAACAGATGTGCCCTCCGTCCGCGTCCCGTAACCCAGATCCAGTGGAACGACAAAGCGGAACGAGGTTGAGGCACGAGCAAGGGCACATGAGGCACGAAGCACACGAATGAGGAACGAGCAAGGGCAAGAGAGAGCGGGAGAGAGAGAGAGGGGCTGAGAGAGGGGCTGAAAAAACTCCGACCAGCCTATTTTTATATCTCTCTCCTCCAATCAGATCGTTCATGCTCATGAGTCTTGTAACTTCCAACGGAGCCCCTCATTGGTCCTCTACGCCGCCTTCGCGCCAATGGTCATCAAGGGCGGAAGCCATTCGCAGATATATCTGCCTCCCTTTCTCTCATCGCCCAATCAGGCCGCCCATGCCTCCAGGGTTCTTGTAACTTCCCACGGAGCGCCTCATTGGTCCTCCGTCTGCGGCCCCGCCAATGGTCTCAAGGGGGCGTAGCCATCCGCAGATATATCTCCTCCCTTTCTCTCAATCCTCCAATCAAGCCGCCCCATGCTCCAGGGTCTTTTTAATGTCCAACGGAGCACCTCATTGGTCCTCCGTCTGCGGCCCTCCGGCCAATGGTCATCAAGGGGGCGGAGCCATCCGCAGATATATTTCCTCCCTTTCTCTCAATCCTCCAATCAGGCCGCCGCCGTGCTCCAGGGTCTTTGTAACTTTCAACGGAGCCGCCTCATTGGTCCTCCACTTGCCGCCTTCCGCCAATGGTCATCAAGGGGCGGAGCCATCCGCAGCACCGTTCTGTCACGTCACGGCAAGCCTACAGGAAATAACTAAAGGGAATACGCATCAACACTTACCCTAACCATCTCCCTATCTAATTACGTGACATTATTCATTTCCCCGAAAAGAAATGGACATTTACGAGACAATCTATCACCACTAAATCCTACTTCATTAACATCGAGATCCTGGTATAACTCGAACGGCATGGCACACCAATTAAACATCTTAATAACCCTTTGAATGCATACCCCCCCCCTCAGACGTAACACTATTCTTCATACAATTTCAGACCTTTTTTACTTGGTCTTCAAAATATGGACTTTTCCATTTCTCTTCAGGGGAAAACAAAGCCATTCAATGAATTTCATTTTTCACCCTGAGGTAACATTTTCTGTGGAATTGCCCTTATGGATGAAGCTTCAGAAGAAAAGATAAGACCATCTGTAATATGCAAGGAGAAATTTGTATTTTTTTCAACAACCGAAAGATTGTAAAATCTTGATGAAATAAAGGATGTTAATATATCAGGTGAAATGACATTTTGTTCAATAGTAGTTAAGGACCATTTTAAAATTCCCTTTAATATAAAAAATGTAGCAGTTGAATCTGTTCATAAAAAAGTATGTAGATATAGATGGTCATGTTTTTTCGAGTAATTAAATGAGTCAATATTCAACTGAAGATTTTGAAGATTATGTGAGTGATGAAAGTATCTCTGTTGGAGAACACAAACTCTCCGTGATCATAACTGTCTTCTGTTCCAACAGAGATACTTTCATCACTCACATAATCTTCAAAATCTTCAGTGTGAATATTGACTCATTTAATTACTCGAAAAACATGACCATCTATATCTACAACTTTTTTATGAACAGATTCAACTGCTACATTTTTTATATTAAAGGGAATTTTTAAAATGGTCCTTAACTACTATTGAACCAAATGTCATTTCACCTGATATATTAACATCCTTTATTTCATCAGATTTTACATCTTTCGGTTGTTGAAAAAAATACAAATTTTCTCCTTGCATATTACAGATGGTCTTATCTTTTCTTCTGAAGCTTCATCCATAAGGGCAATTCCACAGAAAATGTTACCTCAGGGTGAAAATGAAATTCATTGAATGGCTTTGTTTTCCCCTGAAGAGAAATGGAAAAGTCCATATTTTGAAGACCAAGAAAAAAGGTCTGAAATTGTATGAGAATAGTGTTACGTTCGAGGGGGGGGGTATGCATTCAAAGGGTTATAAGATGTTTAATTCGGTGTGCCATGCCGTTCGAGTTATACCAGGATCTCGATGTTAATGAAGTAGGATTTAGTGGTGATAGATTGTCTCGTAAATGTCCATTTCTTTTCGGGGAAATAATAATTGTCACGTAATTAGATAGGGAGATGGTTAGGGTAAGTGTTGATGCGTATCCCTTTAGTTATTTCCTGTAGGCTTGCCGTGACGTGACAAAACGGTGCTGCGGATGGCTCCCGCCCTTGATGACCATTGGCGGAAGGCGGCAAGTGGAGGACCAATGAGGCGCTCCGTTGAAAGTTACAAAGACCCTGGAGCACGGGCGGCCTGATTGGAGCGATTGAGAGAAAAGGAGGAAATATATCTTGCGGATGGCTCCGCCCCCTTGATGACCATTGGCGCGAGGGCCGCAGACGGAGGACCAGAAGGTGCTCCGTTGGACATTAAAAGACCCTGGAGCATGGGGCGGCTTGATTGGAGGATGAGGAAAAGGGAGGAGATATATCTGCGGATGGCTACCCCCCTTGAGAACCATTGCGCGAGGGCC
>CM068955.1:5238675-5252067 GCA_035128595.1 Eptatretus atami
CAACGAGGCAGCCGTCGTGTTTGGCGGAAGTGCCGCTCGTTGGGATTCGCCGTGGCTGGCAAAAAGATGGTGGCGCAATGGAGATGAAGGTGAGGCAATGTTGTTCGTTTGTGGAGATTTTGTTGAGGGGATGGTGAGGAGATGTCATGGTTGGCGCTGTGGTGGGGATGGCGTGGTTGTTGAGATGCGTTGTTCTAAAATAAAGATAGCAAAAGAATAATACTACCTCAAAGATCACAGCCCGGTTACACGAATAATTCGCTCTAGACATCGGTGGGGAAATCTAATCTGAACACACACTTATCGACATAACTGATCTCTGGGAAGCCTGAATGTGTTCTGTGAATTTCCACACGGCGTAACAATTGACAGACAGGAGAGGAGAAACTTTTGTTAGAGCTACTTTAATTGATGTTCTTCCAGATATACTAAAAGCCCTTCACTGAAGGAAATTTAAGAACTCATATTATAACCACAATTGTTTATATCCAATAGTTGTTCTATTTATCTTTATTCAATTTAACATCCTCGACATATTTCTCAGTATCTTTTACAAATGAAGAGGTTGATTGAAACTTGTCTTTTGTGGTCTTGATACATTGTATTATAAAGTGAAAAAAGTTGGAGGAAAGATGGTTTAGCAAGATTCACCTATAAATTAAACGGAATTTCATCAAGAATTTTATTTTAGCAAAGTTTTGTAATATAAATAGGTGAATACAACATACTGCGATGTTTGTTATCATGAATATAAATGTTATAAAAACACCTTCAAACCAACAAACACACATTCAATCTTTTCAGACAATATCTCCACTTGACCAAGAAACAAAACATTGTGATAGATGTGAAAATGATAGTCTTAATTTTTTTTTTAAAATAAACACCTTCAATCACGCAAGACAAGAACAACTAGAGGGGGAGCACTCTGGCGAGTGCAAAACCTCCGCCGCCATACTGCTGGTCACTCAAGTGAACCTTATATCTTATTCATTAAATATGATGTCAACATGCTGACAGAGTTATAGTTGTTTTCTCAAACATTTTTTTTTTGGGGGGGGGGGGGTGGAAATCACTTAAAACATGTAGAAATGCAAAAAAAAGAAATCGAAATTTTGTTGAAAAAAAAGTTGTAAAAATTTTTTTTCTCTAACAATTTTTTTTGAGGGGGGGGGGGTTGGAAATCACTTAAAACATGTAGAAATGCCAAAAAAATATTTTTTTTCTCTAAATTTTTTTTGGGGGGGGGGGGGGGGGGGGTTGGAAATCAAACGTAGAAATGCAAAAAAAAAAATTTCTCTAACAATTTTTTGGGGGGTTGGAAATCACTGAAACATGTAGAAATGCAAAAAATAAAAATTTCTCAACTTTTTTTGGGGGGGTAACATTTTTTTTGGGGGGGGGGTTGGAAATCACTTAAAACATGTAGAATGCAAAAAAAAAAAATCTCGAACAATTTTTGGGGGGGGGGGGGGGGTGTACCAGTCCAAAATTTAATGGCATGATCTTGGACCATACCTAACCCCCCACCAAATTTCGTCAAAAATCCGTCGAGGAGTTTTTCCGTAATACTGTTCACAAACAAACAAACACGCAAACAAACAACAAACAAAAGGGGTGAAACAGTAACCTCATCCATCTCGAAGATGGCGGAGGTTAATGAGAAAGGGAAGTGCCACTAAATTCTCCATTGAAAACATGACGGGGCATTTAAAGGGAATATAAAAATAAGATTGTTTCCCTTTCAAGACCCTGGACATCTTCAATCATGGAAGGTGTTGATATGGTTAAACAAAGTATTGAAACTATAATTAAAAACACATTGAGTGAAATGAAAACTTTTAAGTTTTTTTATGGGATTAAAATTGAATATGGTAAGACAAGGCAATGAAACTACTCCCTATATAAGGAGAAACCCTCACTTTATCTCATAATTTCAAGATTTTGTAAGATGTGATGCTTACAATGAACTCCAGATTTATCCAAATGCAGTTATAATATGTTAGGCTACTCGTTGTGCCAAATTTGGTGCTTTCCTCACAGAATGCACAATTGTTTATGCCTGTATTTTAGCCTAAAAAGTTGGCCCCACATAACAGTGTTATCAACATATTGTTCTTTGTCTCTTGGAGTTCATTGTAAGCTCACATTCTTACAAAAATCTTGAAATTTATGAGATAAAGTGAGGGTTTCTCCTTATATAGGGATAGTTTTCATTGCCTTGTCTTACCATATTCAATTTAATCCCATAAAAAAACTTAAAAGTTTTTCATTTCACTCAATGTGTTTTTAATTTATAGTTTCAATACTTTTGTTTACACCCCCCTTTATTCAACACCTTCCAGATTGAAAGATGTCCAGGGTCTTGAAAGGGAAAAATCTTATTTTTATATTCCCTTTATAAATGCCCCGTCAGTTTTTCAATGGAGAATTTAGTGGCACCTCCCTTTCTTCATTAACCTTCCGACCATCTTTCGAGATGGATGGAGGTTACTGTTTTCACCCCTTTTGTTTGTTTGTTTCGTTTGCGTGTTTGTTTGTTTGGAACAGTATTACGGAAAAAACTCCTCGAACGGGATTTTTGACGAAATTTGGTGGGGGGTTAGGTATGGTCCAATGGATCATGCCATTAAATATTTTGGACTTGGTCACCCCCCCCCCCCCCCCCAAAAATTGTTCAGAGATTTTTTTTTTTTGCATTTCTAATGTTTTAAGTGATTTCCCACCCCCCCCCCAAAAAAAAAAATTTTACCCCCCCCAACAAAAAAAAGTTAGAGAAAGTTTTTAAATTTTTTCTTTTTGCATTTCTACATGTTTCAGTGATTTCCAACCCCCAAAAAAATTGTTAGAGAAATTTTTTTTTTTGCATTTCTACGTTTGATTTCCAACCCCCCCCCCACCCCCCCCCCCCCCCACCCCAAAAAAAAATTTAGGAGAAAAAAAATATTTTTTGGCATTTCTTACATCGTTTTAAGGATTATCCAACCCCCCCCCCCTCAAAAAATAATTGTAGAGAAAAAAAAATTTTTACAAACTTTTTTTCAACAAAATTCGATTTCCTTTTTTTGCCATTTCTAATTGTTTTAAGTGAATTTCCCACCCCCCCCCCCCCAAAAAAAAAATGTTTGAGAAAAAACTATAACTCTGTCGCACTTGTTGACATTCATATTTTAAGTGAATAAGATATAAGTTCACTTGAGTGACCCAGCAGTTATGGCGGCGGAGGTTTTGCACTCGCAGAGTGCTCCCCTCTAGTTGTTCTTGTGCTTTTGCGTGATTTGAAGGTGTTTATTTCTAAAAAAAAAAATTAAGACTATCATTTGTCACATCTATCACAATGTTTTGTTTTCTTGGTCAAGATGGAGATATTTGTCTGAAAAGATTGAATGTGTGTTTGTTGGTTTGAAGGTGTTTTTATTAACATTTATATTCATGATAACAAACATCGCAGTATGTTGAATTCACCATTATTTATAACAAACTTTGCTAAAATAAAATTCTTGATGAAATTCCGTTTAATTTATAGGTGAATCTTGTGCTGATAAACCATTATTCCTCCAACTTTTTTCACTTTATAAATACAATGTATCAGACACAAAAGACAAGTTTCAATCAACTCTTCATTGTAAAAGATACTGAGAAGTATGTCGAGGATGTTAAAATGATAAAGATAAATAAACAACTATGATATAACAAATTGTGGTATATAATATGAGTTCTTAAATTTCCTTCAGTGAAGGGCTTTTAGTATCTGGAAGAACATCAATTAAAGTAGCTCTAACAAAAGTTTCTCTCTCCTTCTGTCAATATTGTTACGGTGTGGAAAGTTCACAGAACACCATTCAGGCTTCCCAGAGATCAGTTATGTCGATAAGTTGTGTTCAGATTAGATTTCCCCACCGATGTCTAAAGGGAATTATTCGTGTAACCGGGCTGTGATCTTTTGAGGTAGTATTATTCTTTTGCTATCTTTATTTTAGAACAACCGCATCTCAACAACCACAACACTACTTCAACAACACAACCGCATCTCAACAACCACGCCATCCCCACCACAGCGCCAACCACGACATCTCCTCACCATCCCTCAACAAAATCTCCAAAACGAACAACATGCCTCACCTTCATCTCCATTGCGCCACCATCTTTTTGCCCAGCCACGGCAATCCCAACGAGCGGCACTTCCGCCAAACACGACGGCTGCCTCTTGGGGCGACGGCCGGTGATTTCTGCCACGTCCGCTTTCCACGGCCGGTGATCTCTGCACGTCCGCTTTCTCCGCATTTCGCGATGAGATCGGATCAAAATACCAAAAGGGGCAGAGCCAGCGGGGTGAAGGGTGAAGGTGAAAGATCAACCTCACCCACGGACCCTATAAAAAGGCGCGCTGGAACGCCAAGCGAGCAGTCTGTCGAGGATCGCAATCTTGTCTGGAGTGGGTGGGAGAGCGCTAGTGCGAGTCCAGTGGAGGGCAGTCGGGTCGCTGGTGCGCAGCAAGCCTGCAGTACCGTGCCGAACTGTTGGTCGGTAGACACAGCCGGAGAAGTCGCCAGCGGCCCGAGACGGTCGAGCAACGCTGAGGAGTGGGCGGGCTTTAAAAAGCATCAACTCGTAAAAGAGCAAGGCCCGTTAGTTTCCTCTGAGGCGTCGTCGTAGGCCCGATCCCACCGGCTAGGCCCACCAGGCCGCACGGCGGGGCCTGGACCACCGACCTGCAGCTGCCGTGTTTACGGCGAAACATTCGAGGGTCGCCCAGCGAGTCACCGACGAGTGGCAGGTAACCAGCACGGCCTCTCGGAGCTGCTTGCGGTCTCCACAGCTCCGCGAACATTAAAGGCCACGGGTCCTGTTCTGCCCTTTCCTTTCCTGAGGTTTTCTTTGTATGAAGTTGTGGGCCGTGTCCGCTAAGTCGAACTGTTAAGTGCATGTAATATAAATAGAACAAACGGCTGTAGGTCTTTGTTTGCTCGTGTATTGTCCTACCCCCATTCATTGCATACGTGCTTGGAATACCTGCATTGCTTCATTGATGCATGAGTGTCATATGTGTGACAAATTAATGTCATTGTTTGAATGTTCACCTTGCGTGTGTCCCCTTCCTCCATTGAAGCTGCTGTAATTACGTACGGAATATTAGCTGGCTCTTAATAGCCGATAAAATAATCGGGTCCAACGGGCCTCGCGATAATACACCGCTCGTAAAATCGCAAAAGGAGCGAGCTGCTTAAGTGGCTCGTTTCCAAGCAGGTCCGTTGAGGTAAATCTCTCGGTAGTCTGCCGCGCGAATAATTAGGTAATTCGACCATTCGGCGATCGGACCCTGTAGCGCACAGGTAGAGTATTGAGAAGGTTGTGGTGTGCTTTAAAAACACACCCGTAGCTGTATTGCGGTTGATCCGAAAGCTGCGACGGATTGCCCGTCCGGTGGGCGCGCCGGCCGATTAGCTAAAAGCGGTCGCCCACACGCCGGCGGGCGAGATCCACAACAATATTCAAAACTAGAAAAAGCAATGAAACAAGAAAAAGTATCAAAAAAGAAAAACCTCATGGATGAAGCTTTGGAAAGAAAAGAAAAGACATCTGTAATATGCAAGGAGAAATTTGTGTTTTTCAAACAACCCTAAAAATGTAAATCCTGATGAAATAAGGATGTTAATATGTCAGGTGAAATGACATTTCGTTCAAGGTAGTTAAGATCATGAGGTCATTTCTAAGAGATGACCTAATAAACCAGTCTCGGTGTCCGTAGTACGTATCCCCATTTTTTTCTTCCGATTTTCTTGATATTTGTATGTGCGTAGATGTTCATGAGAGGATGCACGACGGTATGACTTTGACCGATTGAAGGTCAAGGTCAAGGTCACTCCAAAGTGGAATCGTCCATTTTCAAAATCTATCTCCTCTGCCGTTTATGATCCGATCTTCGAATTCCTTCGGATTCTGATATATGGAACAATATCTAAATTTTGGTCAGGCCGATTTTTTTGAAATTTGTCCTGTTATCGAGTCGCGCGTCTTCAAAGTTGGAAAATCGTCGATGTGATACGGTCATACGTTCGTAATTAAGGACCATTTAAAATTACCTTAATAAAAAATGTCGTAGTTGATCTGTCAATGAAAAAAAGTATATAGATATAGATGGAATGTTTTTTCTACGAATTAATTGAGTCATTATTCAACTGAAGATTTTGAAGATTATGAGAGTGATGACAGTTATGATACCGAGAGTTTGTGTTCAACAACATGTTATGAAAGTAGTTTTTCAGATATTGTGAAAGCACCATATTGAAGGCTACCGAGATGAATTTTATTTATTTTATTTTTTTTGTTATTACCTGCTCGAGGGCTCGTATGAGAGCGAACACACAACTCACAGCAAGGGGGTATGAGACAAGAGGGGCCGGAGTGGGAAAGGGACAAACAGTGGGGAACCAGAACACATTAGTGTCGAACTGTGGAAGGGAGAGAGAATGGGGATGGGACGGGGAACATGGTTGAAGAGAAGATGGACATACAGGGACTATTCAGGAAGGAAAAGCAGGGGATGAATGGAAGTGGGCTTGCGGTGGATTAACGTTTGTAGAAAAGATCGAGGATTTGGATGGGGGAGATAAGAGGTGGTGTGAACAGCTGTTTTGAAAGCCTGGAGGGAGAATGGGGAAGAATAGGAGGTGAGAAGTTTATTTCCAAAGGCGGGAAAAAGAGGAATGAAGGAGTGAAGATGAGCAGATGATTCGGTTGTGGATTTTGGTAATGTTTACAGAAGGGAGGAAGGGATGTTGTTGGCGGACCTTGAGCGCCCTGGGAAATGTGGTGCGCGCGACAAATCGCAGAGAGAGCAGGGGGGGGCAGAGGCTGGAGAGGAGTTCGGTAGAAGACAGAAAGACCACCGACCAACCTGCGGTGATGGAGTGAGAAGGCCCAAAGACTCAGCTTCATTGCGGGAGATGCGCATGATCCTAAATGCCTGTTTTCGACAGCGTGAAGCCGAGAAAAGGTGGGAGGCAGGTGCACCAGCCCAGAGGGATGAGAGCAGTACTCATCAGACTACGGACAAAGCTTTGTAAGTGGTTCAGGAGCTCAAGAGGGCGAGGAAGGACTTTGCACGATGGAGATTCCCCAGTCGGCGACGGGCTTTTGAGCCGAGGTTGGAAATGTGACTTTCCCAGGAAAGTCAATGGCAGGATAGTGAGACCCAGAAGCTTTGAAAGAAAAGACTTCTTCCAGAGGATTGTTGAGAAAGTGTGAGGGGGGCGGTTTTCTAAACGTCCTTTCGAAGAGGACATAGTGGAGAGTGCTGAGATTTGTCTGGCGATTGAAAGATATGTTCCAGTGTTGGACAGTTTACGTGATTTTATCCAGAGTCTGCAGTGAGCGAAGAAGCTTGCCTGCTTGCCGGTCTGGGGATGACAGATGGGACGTGCAGAGGGTGAGTCGTCGGCAAAGAGAAATAGAGGATTTTTCAGAGAGTCGGAGAGATATGATGAAAACCAAAAAAAGAACAGAACGCATACCTTAGGAACTTCCGCCGCACAAGGAAGAGGGGATTGAAGAACTCCATTAGGGCCACACGTTTTGACTGCGACAGGAGAGGAAGTTGCGAGCCATGAGTGGAGATTGGCCTTGAAATACCATGGAAGACGAGTTTGGTAAGTAGTGCAGGGTGCCAGACTGTGTCAAAAGCACGTTGATATGTCCCAGGGATTACGGCTCTGATTTCCTGTCTGGCATTGAGGACCTCATCCAAATTGATGGGAGAGCGAAGCAGCATATTCCAGAGGTAGAGTGACCTGGTCTGAAAACCAAATTGTGATCCGAAATCAAGCCATTGGAGAAGAGGAAGGATTTCATGCTCTGAAGCGATGATGGATTCCATAACCTTGCTGATGATCGGGAGAAAGCTGAATTGGTCTGTATTACAGGGATCTGTTTTTGCACCCTTTTTTTTGCAGGCAGTGATGTTAGCAGATTTCCAAGCAGATGGCAGATGACCTTGGGTAAATGAGAGAGTTGAATAGACAGAGACAGGCTGAGCAGAGCAGAAGAGGCAGGCTTTGAGGACACGTGCGGCTGAATGCCATCTGGACCGGTTGCAGAATCTGACTCGAGGTTGAAAGCAAAAGCCTTCTTCCAACCCTTGTCAGGAGAAAGGACACAGAGTCCATGGGACAGTTGGGTGCGAGGGGTAAAGGTGTAGAGAAATGCTGATGGTTTAGGACACAAGATTTAGCTGCAAAACCGAGTTTAGACATCAGCCTTATCACGTGCGTATCATCAGTGCGGCCATTTGCATGGTTAAGGGAGGGTTATGGAGGGGGAACATAACACCAGAAACAGATTTGATTTAAACGCCACCAGGTTTTGAGGAGGGAGAGAGGTTTGAGATTTCAGACTTGAGATGAGAAAGATGTTGTTTTTGGCTCTCCTGAGGGTAGATAACACTTGTTCGAGCTTTGCTGGAAGAAACTGAGATTAAGTAAAGTTTTACTTGAAATATGAATAAGGTTCCAAGATTTGGGCCTGTTGAATTCCCTATTCTCCATATGACAAATTTCAGGAATGTTCCGCAGTGATAGAGTGGGATTTAAACACAGAGTCAAATGCCTTACAAAACAATGTATTATTCATGCTTGATATCTTCTAATAATGATACTAAAAAATATAAAAAAAAAGTGATATAATTATATTAGATTTTACACCAAAAATGAAATACTTTTTTCATGGACTTACAGAAATGAATGTAAAAGTATGAGGGTGATAATACAAACTTTCCTTTACAAGAGAAGAAATGAAGTATATAGGAGAAATGTTAAAGGATTATTGTTATATAAAAAATATATATATATTTATATATATATATATATATATATATTATATATCATATATATATTATTACGATTGTCATTTTCAGGGAAATATCAACACAAGATATTGTGTGAGAAAAAATAATGAATTATATCTTTAAATGAAACCCTAGAACTTAGGATAAAATATTTAGAGTTTCTAAAAAGCCAATAATACTATCTATAAATTCCAGCCAATTGGTGTGTGTGATGTGATGTGTGTGTGTGTGTGTGTGTGTGTGTGTGTGTGTGTGTGTGTGTGTGTTGTGTGTGTGTCGTGTGTGCTGTGTGTGTGTGTGACCGGTTTCTCGACAACACTGTCCGATCTAATTGAAAACTTGCCAGGTATGTTCTGCGGGACCTGAGGAGTGCCTTTATCAAGGTTTGATATTAATCGGACAAGTTGCCTTCCCAAGTTATGGCCATTTATTACCAAACCAATGACCAAGACACGTTGTTGCGTGGCCGATGGGCGAGGAGCCCTCAGCCGCGTTCGCATTACGGGTTACAAACGTACGGGCTTCGCGGAGAGTGATGACTTCGTGTATTCTAATTTCTCGATTCTTTAGCCGCATTTATGATTAAACACAATGCCCCAAAGTTATTGATCGTTTTCATATTAGCGGTGCAAAATTTCGTAACATCAGAGTGCTGGTATGCTCCGAAACCAGGAAGTAAAATTTTTTCTCCTTCTCTTTTTGTTTTTCCTTGCCACGACATAGCGAAAAGGTAAAATACGTGGCGCTAATTGAATACATTGGTATTAAAACTAAATTGCGAATAATCGTAACTGCGAATAAATATGCGAACTTCTGGCCACGCACGTATGGGCACGCAGACGAGAGCGAAGAAACGGGCCTGTGTGGTTGTTGTGTTGCTCGCGGTTTGAATACTATTTCATTTTATTTAATTATTTATTTACGGCGAACTACGTACTAGATAAATTAAATATTCTGTTTTCCAAATATATTAAATTAATTATTTTTACCCATTTGGGAAAAGATAACATAAAATTTAACAACCAGAAAAAATCTTCCAAATAATTAAAAATTGTCTCATCGATTGGTTCAAGCCGGTATGTGCGAAAAACCTGCTTACTTTTAAGATGCTCCTTACTCCCAACTTTTTAGAATATGATAATTAGCACTTGATTATGATAATTAAACCATATGACATTTCTCAATATCTTCTGAAATTGCTCGTCTTATGAAAGAACAGGGTGTATAACCAAAAAATATTGTTTCCGATATCAAAAACATACTCAAAATCAACGATTAATCGTTAAAATAACGACAGGTTGATTTCCAAACAATTGATAATTCATTAGAGAAGTTATTGGGTTTTCTCCTCAAAAAAGATTGGAAACTAATGGGACGTTTTACAGTGATAATGTCATTCAAATCATTCCTCAGGGAATAAATTCGGTATTAATTCACTTAGTTTATTTGAATAATGGCGCTTCTAATGATGGGAATACAGAACAAATAAATATTGCTTACGCGTTGTGGAAATTCACAGAACACCAGTCAGGTTCCCCAGAGGTCAGTTATTTCGGGTAAGTGGTTGGTTTATTTCATTAATGATATATTTAATTCTTTAGTCTTTTTTTTATATTTTGGACTTATATATTTAGTTTTTGATATTTTATTACCAGTATTAATTTTGATAGTTGATTTCTTTTTGCTGTGATTATATATTTTTTTTCTTCTTTTTGTTTTTTATTCATGTGTTTTTAGATACTTGAATTTTGATCCAGTTTCTTTTTTTTTGCCTTCTAACGTTAACAGTTTCTTTATGTCTTATGCGTATTTTTTTTATATTTTATTTGATTGTTCCAGGTTAGGAATTTCCCCACCGATGTATAACGGGAATTTGTTCGTTGTGCCGGGCTGTGAATCTTTTGAGCGTAGTGTTATTCTTCTGTCTTTTATTTAAACAAACACCTCCTCACCATCTACCCACAACCGGCCATCATTCCTCACCATCTTCACACGGCCGCCATGAAGCCGGGGTTGATTTCCACACGGTCCGCGTGAACCCGGTGATTTCCACCACGTCCGCGTAGAAGACGTGATTATCCACCACGTCCGCATGAAGATGGTGATTTCCACCACGTTCGCCGTGAGACGGATGATTTCCACCACGTCCGCGATTGAAGACGGGGGAGGGATTTTCCACCACGTCCGCCGTGAAGACGTGATTCCACCACGTCCGCGTGAAGACGGTGATTTCCAGCCACTGTCCGCGGTTGAAGACGGTGTTTTCCAACACGTCCGCGTGACGCCGAAGTTGTTTCCACACGTCCGCGTGAGGCGGTTGTTCACACGTCCGCTGTGAGAAGGCGCTGTTTCCACCACGTCCGCGTGAAGCCGGTGATTTCAAACCGTCCGCCGTTGAAGACGGTGATTCCAACACGGCCGCGTTTGACGGCAAGAACCGATCAGAGAGAAGAAAGGCGGAGCCAGCTGGGATGAAGTGTCGAAGGTGAAGAGCGAAAGCCCCGGGCGCTATAAAAGGGCCGCGTTAGCTGGCCGTTAATGAGTGGGAGTGGATGAGAAGAGAGCTCTTCGGTTGCGACCACCAGTTTGATGGAGACAAGGGAGTTGAGTGGATCGGGGAGCAGTGCCTTGGATGAGAGCATTCGAGTTCGCGCTGCGCTGGGTGTGGATGGACGTTGCAGTTGGTTGTGGGAGCGAGGAGATTCGGAGGTTGGAGATACGGGCAAGGAGACACCCGAGGGTCGCCGAACCAGGACCAGCGAAGGTCACCACGCAGGGTGCCAGGTCGCCCCGCCTCAGTCTCTCGGAGCACTTTTCGCCGTCATCCCGGCTCCAAGCAGTTATAAAGGCTCACGAGCCCGTTCTTTCTTTCTGTGGTTTTGCATGAAAGTCTGTTGCGCGCCCTTGTCCATAAGTAACAACTAAGTGCATATTGGGACCTAACAAATACTATATCGGCTGTAGTTTTCTCGGTGATCTTGTCCCATTCCCCCATTCACTGCCATATGTGCGTTAAAAATAATATCCCATTTGAATGTGTAACCGCTCGTTGTGTCACTTCTGCCATGACTGCCATAATTGCCATTCGGGATATTATGCCTGGGGTGATTATAAGCCGATTAAACGTACATTGGTCCGACGGGGCTTGGCGGATATAAAACCACCTCAGCAATCGCATAGGAACGAAGCTGTTTAAGCGGCTCGTTTTCGTGCAGGCCGTTGAGGTATAAACTCCGAATTTCGTCCGCCCCGAATAATTGGTACATCGACAATTCGGCATCGACCATGTAGCGCGTGGACAGAAGAGTTGGCCGGTTTATGGTGTGTTAAAAACACCCATAGCTGGAGTTTTCGAGCGTTTGACGGAAGCTACGACTAGTTTGCCACGTTCGGTGGGTGCGCGCGGCCGCAATCGCGGCTAAAGGTGGTTCAGTCCGCATGCCGAGTGGCGGGAAATCTACAACAATAATTTTCAGTTCAGCGCATACTCAACCCAATTGGTTTATAAATTTAATATGGAACCCAACAAGCATCGAACTGAGCTAAGATCCTCATCCTCTTAATGATGACATCATAAAAATGAATATGACGTCAATTTGTGATGTATTCAGCGTTTGCGATTAAATTATCTGCCTCTAATGCCCGGCTGATATCCTGCAAACAAACTTCAAACAGCTGCTAGTTTCGCGAGAGATGGTATAGGTTGATTTCCTATTAGCGCGATATGACGTCAACTTTTTTTTAGGAAGAATTTCCAAATCGGAGATGAGTTACTGCCTGGCGCGTGGGTTTTTCTTGCATATACATTGCAAGTTCACGAAGATCCAATGAAAACTCTGGGGTTGCTGAAACAAAAAAATGTCAAAAAATAGCAAAATGACGTCGTAAAAATTAGATATGACGTCATCGTGATGATCATATGTGCCGGTATAATTTCATCTCTGCTAATGCCCTTTCGATTCCCTTCCCGCAAACAGACATTCAAAAAGCTTGCCTAGTTTCGGAGATTTATTTTTAGGCGTTTCCATTAGCCGGAGATATTTTGACGTCATAACTTTTCGTCTCGAAGGATTTTCAAAACCGCGAGATGGTTACTGTCTGCGCAGGTATTTTTACAATATATGCCAAGTTTCTGGAAGGTTTCGATTAAATTTTGTAGGGCTTGAACAAAAAAGGGGTGCCCACAAGAACCAACCCAACGTTAGAAAAGACTTCAGAATTCCTCCCACGAGGATCTAAAAAAATAGGCCAAGACGTCATAACAATTGATTATCGACGTCTTCATGATGTCTCATATGCGGCAATTATTCGCTGCAATGCCTCTTTGATTCCCGCCAACAGATTTAAAGCTTGCCTAGTTTCGGACGATAATTTTTTAGGCGATTTCCATTAGCCGGAGTATTTTGACGTCATATTTTTTTTCTCGGAGGAATTTTTAAAATTGGAATCGTTACTGTCTGCGCAGGTTATTTTACATATATACGCCGTGTTCAGGAAGTTTCGATGAAAACTGAAGGAAGACTGTGAAACAAAAATGTCATCTCTCTCTT
>CM068955.1:5275410-5303233 GCA_035128595.1 Eptatretus atami
TCCTTGCTTGGTCATCCAGTTTGGAGGGACGGCTTGATCTCGACAGGGTCTTAGTGGTGCCACATGCCTTACACTTCTTTAAGATCGTCTTGTGTGTGCTCCAAGGGATATTCAAAGTCTTTGAAATATTTTTATACCCATACCCTGATCTGTGCCTTTCCACAACTTTGTCCCAGAAGTCTTTTTAAGGCTCCTTGGTGCTCATGGTTTCGTCTTTACTGTGAAATCCACCACCCAGCAGAGGAAACTTACGGAACATGCCATTATATTCTGAAACTAAGGGTTACTCGTCGGCGCAATACATCGCCGCAAACAGCCTGACCCTATTCTGAGAACATATTGGGACAATGACATGTTTACCTCTGCCTAGCTGCAAAGGGAAGGCAGGTGATGTTCTCGGTTTGTGTACAGAATATCTCAACAAGTTGTGGGACCAGATCCGAAAAAATTTAAATTGTGGAAACAATTGTTTTTTGGATGTATGACAGGGGACAAACCCGGATAGATTTTGGTGAAGATCTGATCCGGATTCCACTACGTGTGTGTACGTGTGTGGTGGTGTAGTGAAAATTGCTGCTGGGTCCCTGTTGAATTCACGACGTGGTGGGTTTCAGGAGGTGAAAACAGAGACCTGCGGAGGTCTCAAAGTGTTGTTTCCGTGTGTGTGTGTGTGTGTGTGTGTGTGTGTGGTTATTATGTATCGAATTATGTGGGTTTCAAGAACGTGGAATGGAGTCCTCCCAGGGTGGGCTCAGGTATCCTGCTTCATTTTGGTAGGGAACACGATTCATGACAAAGTTGTGAAGTTTTTGTTCAAAGTTTTGTGCCGAGGGCTCTCTTCAGAGATCGTTACTGAGCCCTGGACGGCTTCCAACTGTAGTTTGTTTTTCGTAATATTTCCAGGGATGGATATTAATATCTCTGTGAGGTTATTCTTCATCATTCCCATGAGGTTCTTCATCATTGGTACAACTTTGGCATTCTTCAGCTTGCAGGATCTGTTCACTTCATGCTTGAGATTTTGGTATTTTTGTCATTCTCTTGATTTATACATTGTTAGTCCAAAATCACTGACATGAACACCTCAATAACAATGCCTTCTTCTCTTTTTTTGCGCCAAAGTATGATATCTTGTCACAATGCTTTGTTTTCAATGTTCACACCTGATGGGATCATAAGGTCGTACGTGAGCGGTCCCACTGACACAACTCACCATCACATCGATATATAATTCTTTCGATGAGCATCCATGATCTATCTATAACTTCAGGTGGGGGTGTGTGTTGTGTGTGTCCGTGTGTGTGTCTTTGTCGTGTGTGTGTCTGTGTGGTGTCCTGTTTCGTAAACCTTGGTCCCGATCTAATGACTTGCCATATATTCTGGGACCTGTAGTATGTGCCTTTTAAGTTTGATATTACGGAAAGCTGCTTCGCCAATTATGGCATTTATTTACACCAAATGACAAGACCCTTGTGGCGAGGTGGTCGATGGAAGAACTCAGCCGCAGTCCCCATTAGGGTCTCAACTGTAGGGCTTTCGATCGTGATACATTGCCGTGTATTCTAGATAACTATTCGTCGATTTCTTATGTGCATCTATAGAACACAGATGCCCCAATTCCGTCGATTGTTTAGAGAGGGAAGGAACGGCCTGGATGTTGTTTGAAGTTTTTTTTTTCTTTCTTCTCTTTCTTTGTGTTTTTCCTTGCGATGACATTGCGACAAAGGCAAATACGTTGCGCTAATTGATATTGGCCATTAAACGAATTGCGAAATATAGTAACTACGATTGGAATTGGACAGTGGACTTAACTTTGGATCCGGAAGTGACGATTATGTATTCTTTTCCATTTTTTCGATTTATCGAATTATGTACTTCTTTCTTTCTCATTTCTGTATTTCTCGATTTCTTCTCGATTTTCTTAAACACATGCCCAATCCAAGTCGTACGTTTAGACAAGCGAAGTTAGAAGCCTCGGTCGTGCACCGCAATGGCAATCTTCAACGAAGCACGACTGCTCGGTTGGACACGCGAGAAGCCGGTACAGGCGTCGTGCAGCTGAAACGGATGAGAACGAACTGCCGCTGAGAACACTGAAGGCAGCAGCCTGGAAGGAGTCAACTGCTCGGTTTGCGGAAGCCGTACACACCGTAGCCCGGGGCATGCACTAGTATATTTAAACGACTTTCATCGCAACGAAGTGTTAGCCATCTCACCGTACCTGCCATTTAACAACACGTAAGATTCAGGATTGTGTTGCGATGATGCGATAAGAAAGGCAGGATGGAGCTCAAATTTCAAAATTAACTAAATAAATGATAATTAATTCACAATAAGTGCAGGTTTCTCCCAAGTGTAGTATCCTGGCTCGAGGAGATTGTCGCTCTCTCTGTGCTGTACATTCACTTAGAAATGGTGTGGGAGCGGAAAAATCGCTCATGCATTATAAACATGTTGAATTCATTTTCGTATTGTTTGTATGGAGGTTTCTCAAGATTTAACTCGATTTTCAACATAATTGTTTGGGCCTATGAGTTCCGATCGTAAAATATTGAACATATTTCGAACTCTCAGCTCTTTAATGAGGAACACGATAACTCCTTCCAGGAGCCAATCACATTGCACATGGCCTCCTCCACACAGCCAATCACATGTGCACATGGCCTCCTCACAAACAGCAATCACATTGCACATGGCCTCCTCACACAGCCAATCACATTGCACATGGCCTCGTCACACAGCCAATCACATTGCACATGGCCTCCTCACACAGCCAAATCACATTGCACATGTGCCTCCTCACACAGCCAATCACATTGCACATGCCTCCTCACCAGCCAATCACATTACAACATGACCTCGTCAGACAGCAATCACATTGCACCCCATGGCCTCCTCAATACAGCCAATCAGCCGTAATTGTAATTACATGACGTACAGCCTTTCATCTTCTGTGTTTGGATTGATCACCACCAATCTCTTCTGCTCACTGTATGAAGCCAATGTTAGTATTAGTTTGCGGTAGTACTCATCGACCGTGTTTTCATGAACTGAAGTTCCTCATTTCCCGTATTACATCAACATATCTTACAGTCTTTTATTGGTGATCATTGTTCCACACAGCCGACAATTTTAACACTCGCGTGAGAAAGAAGAACATTTAGACTCATATTCTGCAGGCGCCACACACTCATCTCCAAACGAAGCAGGGTGTTGTGATAGTATTGGAGAGTCGATAGAGGGGGCGTGGGCGGCGAAACGCCGGACGTGGCGGAAACGGGCGGAAACGTGCACACTGTACGAACCCGATGGCATTAAAGACGTGTTTGACTGTTCCTGGAAGGACTCGGGTTCGTTGTGCCTCCCGTTCCTGGTTTCAAATGTAAACTTGAAAAAAACAAGTGTGTTCCGTCAGCAAGCGGCCTGCTATTCGCTTTCCAAGGCATTCGAGTACCGTCCAATCCCGTGTCCCGGATATCTCCTTTGGAAACATTGTACCGCTCACTGGAACCCAAGGTCCTCGTGTTCGGGTCGGATCTTCTGAGGAAGGCGTGAGTTCGGAGTTTCCTCATTTCTTACTCTAGGTACCGATTACCGACCTTTACCTGTTTATCCGCAGGGGATTTAACGTTCATGACGTGAATGGAAGATTAAAAAAAAAAAACCTGATTTATAATCCCAGAGTAAAAAACATCGTGTTGGGACACAATATATACATTCCTCGGGTTAACATTTCACCAAGATTACATCCTCTGTTAAATAGGGCTCCACAAGGAACATGATTTAGTCTACACATCCTTCCACCCTCCCCTCTCCCCTCTCCACCGCGCGCTGTCTCTACCCCCCCCACCCCACATTCCTGCCGTCACCCTTGACCCCACCCTCGTCTCGACAGTCTCCCTTCCCCCGTCTGTGCCGTCTCCACCCCCCCCACTCAGCGTCTCCCCTCCCTCCCCACTCGCGAGTCTTCCACCCCCCCCCCCCCCCCCCCCCCCCCCCCCCCGAGGGGAGAGGTGAGTGAAGACCGAACACCTCACCAAACGTTGCTATCACTGTGGGGGAGTGTATGTAGTGTGGAGGGAGGAGCTAAATAAAACATAACAGAGACAGGTGAGGGTGGATCTGGGGGGTTTGCAAAGAAATGTATGTGTGTTGCTTAATGAATGAACACACAAACAAAAACAAAAAACGTGTCAGAACACTTGTACACACAACAACACAACAGAGTTAGTGTAAGTAATCCGCTGCACATCTGAAAGACTTTGTGTTCCAGTTCCAGTCCAGAAAATTTGTGGAAATGAACCAAAAGCATTCCTGAAAACATTGAAGTCCTGCTCACGACGACCTTATGATCCCATCAGGTGGAACATCGAAAACAAAACATTGTGCTCAGATATCATACTTTGGCGCAAAAAAAAGAGAAGGAAGGCATTGTTATGAGTGTTCATTCAGTGTTTTGACGATGATGTAGAAATCAAGGAAAATGAAAATAGCCAACATATCAAGCATGAAATGTGCTTCGGTATATTTGTCTGTTCTTAATGATTTGGATCATTGGCGTCCTCCCGCAATGAGGTTGAGTGTTCGGCCTCTCAACGCTCTCACCTCTGGTGGCGGTGGTTTTCTTCTTCTACCGTCTCCTCCCAGGCCTCGCCCCCCCCCTGCTCTCTCTGCGATTTGTCCCCACCACATTCGTTCCGGCAGGGCGCCAAGGTCCGCAACAACCCCTTCTTGGTAACTTACCAAAATCCCCGAATCACTGCTCACCTTTCACTCTTTCATTCCTGTTTTTTCGCTTTGGTAATAAACTCCCTCACTCTATTCTAATCCCATTCTTCCCTCCAGCCTTTCAAAAACAGACTGTTCACCACCACCTCTTATACTCCCCCATCCAAAATCCTCGATCTTTTCGGACCCCCGATAATCCACATATGCCCACCTCCTCACAATTCCCTGCTTTCCTTCCTGAAAGTCCTGTAATGTCCATCTTGCATTCCCATCCCTCTCCCTTTCCAGAGATCTCCTAATGTCTCTGTTCCCCACTGTTTTTGTCCTTCCCACTCCCCTCCCTCTTTTGTCTCAGTCCCCCTTGGCTGTTCGATTGTGTGTTAGCTCTCACACGAGGCCTCGACAAGGGTATACAAAAAAAAAAGCTGTAAAAGATTACTGGAAGCTGAAGAATGCCAAAGTTGATCAGTGATTTATGAAGAACCTCATGGGTATGATTGAAAAAAAAAAAACCTCACAGTGAGATAGTTGAAATCCATCCCTGGAATACACAACAAACAAATTTCAGTATGAAGGCAGTCCAGGGGTCGTAACGGTTATTTCCTGAGAGAGCCCCTCGGCCACAAAACTTTTGAAAACGAAAACTTCACAACTTGGTCCAGGAATCATAATCCCTTACAAAATGAAGGGGATACTTGAGCCACCTGGGAGAAAATCCGATTCCACTTTTCTGAAACCACATATGTCGATACCAATCCAACACACAACACACACACACACACACACCATACCACACACACACACACACACACACAACACCACACGCACACACACATTGAGACCTAGCAGGTCTCTGTTTCACCTCCGAAACCCACCCACATGGGGCGATTAGCAGGCAAACCAGCAATTTTCACGTACACATGCATAACTACACACACCTAGTGGATCGGATCCAGATCTTCACCAAAATCTATCGCTTTCGTCCCTTGTCACCACCCAACGTGTCCACAAAATTTCATTCTGGATCTGTCCACACTTCTTGAGATATTTTTGAACACAAACAAGACATAACCTCCCTTCACCTTCGGTGGCGGTGCGTAAACATGTTGATGGGGTGGCCGCAATATGTTCTCTGAGGTCAGATTGAATGGCGGAGGTGTGCGCTCTACCGAGTGCCCTTTGGTTTCAGAATATAATTTCGTCTGTTCCTGTAAGTTTCCTGTGCTGGGTAGTGGATTTCACAGTGAAACGAAACCATCGAGCCCAAGGAGCCTTCAAGACGTTCTGCGATAAAGTTTGGAAAAGGCACAGATCAGGGGTATGGTTATAAAAATATTTCAAAAGGCTTGAATATCCCTTGGAGCATCCACACAGACAATCGTAAAGAAGTGAAGGCGGTCCTGTGGCACACCAGACCCTGTTCAAGATCAAGCCGGTCCCCCCAAACTAGATGACCAAGCAAGGAGACGACCGATCGGGACGACACAAGAGGCCAATGGTAACTTGAAAGAGCTTACAGCCTTTATGGCAAAGCTGGTCACTGTTGCACGTGCAATATTCCGAAGCACTCCACAAGTTCTGCCTGCACGGTCGTGGGACAAGGAAGCGAAGAAATGACGGAAAAAAATCCCACATGAGTCCCATTTGAGGCTTGCAAAAAACTCTCCGCATGATTCTGAAGCCATGTGCAAAAAGGTTTGTGGTCTTACGAAACCAAGAACAGAACTTTTTGGCCGAAATGAAAACGGTAGTTTTGTTGCAAACCAACACAGCCTCATTCACCAGAGAACACCATCCTGACTGTGAAGCATGGTGTGACGGCATCATGTGATGAGGATGTTTCTCATACCAGGGATTGTGAACACTTGGCAGGATAGAAGGAAAATGGATTGGAGCAAAATACAAGGAAAACATGGAGGAAACCTGTGCCCTCTTGCCAAGAAGAAAGCTGAAATTGCTGCCGGAAGTTCAGCTTTCAGCCATGACAACGACCCGAACCCACAGCCAAAGTACACGGAGTGCTGAGGACAAGGAAGATGAATGTCCTTGGAGTGGCCCAAACAGAGCCCTGACCTAAATCCAACAGAAAATCTGTTGCAGGACTTGAAGATTGCTGTCCATCAACGCTCCGCCATACAACTTGACTAGCTTGAACAGTTTTGTGCTGAAGGTCCATCAAGTCAGAATAAAAATCAGAAGGTCAATTCATATTGTCCAATCATGTTGTGCAAAGTTGGTTATATAGATCGGCCCCAACCCTGTTTTTTCTTTTCAATGACTTTCAGCATGTACACGCATCCAGAGATTGTTTATTTTAATCAAGTCTCCATGTTGGATATTGTATTGCTCCCTGTGTTTCCTTCCATTGCCATTGTTTATGAAATATCCCTCATTCTCGGCCTGTGAGTTCTGGTTGTCTTCTCCTTTGGTGATTAAGAAAACTGATTAAGGGATGATTGGGCCGTTGGTGATTCAACTACCGCACATCTGCACACGGCACTATAAGCTTGCTCAAGCCCTAATTTGCAACAATGTGTCTGGTCTAATTGGTACAACGCTGGGACGATTCAAATGGTTATCTCGGCAATAAACTAATCTGGTGGAGCAAACCCCCCAAAACGGCTCTACTTTACTGTCAAATGATTGATTCACTTTGAATATTGAACAGGGCAACTGGGTATGACTGACGAACCACACCACTATAACCAACACTTCCTTATTGACAACAATCTTGACATTGACAAACAATATTGTGTTCCCTGGCAGGTCATCGCTGGAATCGGGGAGCTTTTTGGAATGGCTCCAATCACAAGATCCTGAGAGGCAGAAACGCCCAAGCAGTGGATCCGATAAGCTTGGAATGAGAATTGAGAAAGGTGCTTCGAGTTTGTTACAGAGTCGGATTCATTGCTAACGAGCTCCTTCACTCGCCAAAGAGAAATTTCAATTTGAACGTTATGCTGACTTTGTAAATTGTGAATTCTTTTTAAAAGCCGACAGGTGTACCAACTGCAGGTTCTTCTCTGTTGGGAAGTCTGTTTCGTCAACTTAGAGAATGTATTTCGATAACTTCCAGTTTCTGCCAAAGTTTGTTTGATTCCAAAATGGTGCAGCTGGAAAACGTTCCTGGACTCTTTGGAATCCGGGTTTCACTGATGTCTGCACCCCCCGCTCTCAGGATGATGGATTTAGACCCAGTCTGGTATTTGCCGTCACTATATTAATACACCCAAGCATAGTCAATAATACCTTTTCTTCCATTAACCCTTTACTTTATAACTTGTGGATCTCTTGGAGCAATTTGTGTTGTCCAAAATGTTGAACTCTTGATTAAATAAGCCTTTTTTTTTTTTTTCTAAACTGCATAAATTCCAAACCATTCCGTTTTAACGGGCACACGTAAGTTGTCCCCACACAGCAGGTAGTTTGTTTACCTCTTGTAGAGGGTGGACAGGCTTGTTCCTTGTTCAACAGCAAAAATTTATCAATAATTCCTCATATCTTGGTTTGAACATCTCATGTTTGTTACTACGAAATCTTAAAGATCTAAATGATTCGTAAGTATATTTGATGACTTCCGTCATCTGTTTGTGTGTTTTGTTTGTTTGTTGTGTGTGTGTGTGTGCGTGTTGTTTGGTTGTAGGCACCAATTAACTCGAGAACGAAGAAGCTACCAATGTTCAAATTACACCACGTGATCAGAGGGTGACTGGCTAGTGCCTGATTAGATTTTTGTGTCAAAATCGGTCAAGGCAAGGTCACAGTGAGGTCAAACATTTCGATTTTGATGGTTTGGTACAAATATCGTAGAAACTTCTGGTTTGCGCGCTACCTTCTCTAGAGACAGGTTTTATTATACAGGTCAGAGGTCAACTTGACATTCGTAAGTACCAGTCTATGACTGCATGTTTTTTCATTTTTCTTTCCAAAAACAAACTCCAAACCTTCTGGTGGATAAAAACTCACAAATGTGAAATTGGTTGACTTTTCCTACAATTTGGTCTTCCTTGAAAAAATAATCTTTTAAAATCTGATATTTGATTTTAAAACTTGAATTCAAGGTCTGAGTTGTAAAGTACAACTTCAATACTACAGTTTACATGTCTCCCTTCTTTCTCCAATAGTCTGTGTTAAATGTCTACTTGTGTGCGGCGGTGAAGGTGATCTGGAAGAGGGAAATGATTTCCAAATGGATATTCCTGAAAACCTTTCAAGTCATCTGTTCAGATTAAAGAGTCCGATGATGCAACAAACACAAGAATCGAGCAGTGCTTCTCCTCGTGTTAATCCAGTTTTGTGGAACTTAACAGAAGCTGTTTGGATTAGAAAATTGCATATTATTTCATTTTCTGTCCCCCAATTTTTTCAAACTCATTTATGGTGATGGGTTTGTTCCCAGTTGTGGGGAAACATCCATTTTGTTCCAATTGGGAAAGTTTGTTTCCTATACATCCTTTGGTTTGATTTTCATTACCTTTTTTGTTGAACAGCTTTGGTTGATTTGCATTGCCTGTTAAGATTCCTATACATCTGCCTCTCCTTTTCCTTAATCCTACCACCCCCAAATATTTCTTTTCCTTTCCCATCCTCCCCCCAACCACCAAACTACCTCCCCTTTTCCCACTCCCTCAAATGTATTTTCTCTGTTTTTTTTCCATCCCCACATTTTGGAAACATTGAAATAAGCTTCGGATGCATCTTTTCTATACAACATTGCAGTCATGATTTCCATCAGAATACTTGCGAAGAACAACGAGAAACACGAGCACAAAATTGCGTGATCTCGTTGAAGATGATTGTGTTTTTGCGAAGCTCAGTTCAGCACGCTTCAACACTTTACACATTGCTATTGTTTTTTGCAGTTTCCGTTTAATTAGTTTAATGAGGGTGTCTCCATGATCTGTGCCCCAAGGCTTCAGCATAGTTGCCAAAGTATCAAACAAGCCAGCTGCCATATTTTCATCTTTATCCAAGAATTGGGAAATGACTTGTCAGAGAAACCCTTCGTATATGTATCAGACAGGTTTCTGTTCATTCTGATCTCGAGTTTTTGAATTCTGTTCCTGCTGAAAAGCGCAACACTGTACACATGAGAGAGAGACTTGACTTTTGTACCCTTCATTTAAACAAGGTTGGATAAAACAGTTGGACATGGGAATTCAAAACAAGAAATCATAAAAAGGAAAGGTAAGGGTGTTAAAAAACAGTATGTACACAGTTTAAAATGAACATTTGAGATGATTGTGATCTACTTCACAACAGTGTGTTCCAATAACATGTTTCTGCTTCGTACCATTCCAAATTATCTACTTTTTTTGAAAATTGAACTGCCATACATTGTCTGGCCATAAGAAGGGCCTGAAAAACTGATAAACAGATAGTCAGCATCAGGATTTGCAAGAAGTTGGTTTCCTGTATGAACCTTTGATTGGACAATATTAAATTGGAACCTTCTGATTTCTGATTCTCTGACTGAATTGGACTTCAGCACAAAACTGATTCACAGCTCAGTCAAGTGTTATGGGGAGCGTTGATGGGACCAGCATTCTTCAAGTCTGCAAACAGATTATCTGTCAGTCAGGTTGATCTGTGACCTGCTACAAGTAACATGTAAACTTGTACTAGCCTGTTCCATGGCCGGCATTGTCGGCGACTAACCGTCTCCCCCACCAGGTTTTTTTTTTTCGGTTGAGGAATGTGTTTTGATTGGGACAACCCAGCAGGATTTGAAAACAAAACCTGTTCAGAGGGCAGAGGAGCTCCTTGTGAGCCAACGGCCATCCATATCTAGTGCCCAAACTGTGTCTGCGACGTCCTCTGCAATTGGTTACTTTTTATTAGGAGGTTGGTGGCAGGATTTAGCACTTCCAGCCACCGTAAAACCTCATTCCGCAAAACCCTTCATTCATTGAGGATTTCGGTTCCGGGTTTGGCGAACGAGCAGGTCTCCTTAGCGGGCCGTTTGCTGACGTTCTCAAAGAGTATAAGTTTCCGGTCGTTATTTGTCCTGTCTTTAAACTGTTTAATTTTCTCACCTACATGGTCACTGTGTGTTCCTAGTCGGTTTGTTCAAAACTCTGCTATTTTTGTGAGTTTTGTCGACGTTCTTACCGGGTTTTGAGCCTAGGCTTCGGCCTAGGCTTGGAGACCTACCGGTTTCGATCGTTTTTTTTTTTGTTGTTGTTTGTTTTTTTCTCCCCTTACCTTCAATTTATATCCTTCCATTACCTTCATTTTCATCCTCCCCTTTCCTAACGTCCCTCATTTCTCCAACTAATCTCTGTTTTCGTATCTCAAAAAAAAAATACCAAATAAATACCCAACCAAAACTACAACAACCGCTTAACCTTCTCCCTCGATTCTGCTTCTTCTTCTTCTTCCTACTATCTTCCTCCTCGTTTCTTCCTTCGATTTTTTCGACAACCACTCCATGACACATCTGTTGAAACTCTCTCAAACATTAATTATTACACCAAAAAGATCTTATTAATGCTTCATCTTCCTCTTTTCACACAAGCTGGTCTCTTTACTGTTTCATTTAATTGCACTACTCTTCTGCTATCTTCTAACAGACTTGCTCTATTTCGCACCTTTCCTTCATCCTTGCCTAAAAATCCAACTTTACAGGCTTCTTCTCTCCATCTCTTGAATTCGCCTCATTACATCATCAAGAATTGTGTTAAATCGCATCTCCGACCTAAACTTAAAAACCACAGTTTGCAATGGATGTTCACTTTCCATCAACCATTCTTTTTTTCCAACTCAGTTGCCAACTCACCCCCTCACCCCTCACTCTCCCTTCAAAGCAACCATCCCATCTTCTCCCTCAAGCCTCCCCTCTCCACCCTCTCAAATAATTCCCCCCTCACCTTTCTTCCCACCTTTCATCCCCCCTTCACTCATCCTTCTCAAAGTTGGCCCCCCTCTCATCCACCAAGCTGCACCGTCCCTCCACTGCCCTCTCACCGTCCATCTCTCACTCACCTCCTCAAATCCTCAACTGCCTTCTTCCTTGTCTTCTGCCCCCTCTCCCCCAAGCACCACAGAGCCTTTGTCTCCTCTCATTCGGCCCCCTCCTCTAGCTATTCTGCAATCCCCACACTCTTTAACAACCCTCTTACCTCCCCCCCTCGTCCCTTGTCCTACCTCCCCCTCCCTCCCCCCCCCCCAGTGCCACCCAAAGCCTCCTCCCCTACTTCATAAAAGTGTGGACCTCAATTCCGGGCCTTTCGCTCACCTTTCAATCTTTCCATACAGGCTGCCACTGACAAAACCAGACATAATCTGCCAAACACAAAACTTTCCTCTCTCCATGACGTTTCTGACTCCCAAGTATCTCTCCCCGGTTACTCCCTCCTTCGGTTTGGACAGACCTTGAGCCTCGTCCTGGGGAGTGTTGCTCTCTTTCATAAGAAACACAAAAAAAAAATCAAATTAAACCATAAAATAAAATCAAAGCACTCTTTCCTCACTCTCCTGCATGCTCTCACCCACAACCCCAGGAATACCTCTTGGCTACGGCTCCCACTCCATCCCACCTCATGTTTATATGTGTACTGTACCGTCCACGAACAGTATGGACTCCATCTACACCTCACTATCCGAAAACATGGACCATCCTTCTATCTTTCATCCACAACTCTTCTCTTCCTCTATATTGTGGTGACTTCAAATTGTCATTACGCCAGTTGGCTAGGTGTGGGACCTCTCTCACCTGTCATGGTCTGGTTACCTCAGCAAAAGCTTTCTTGACTCATTCGGGACTGACTAATCGCGTCAATTTCCCGACCCGGATCTCAACCCAATGGTACTCCATCTCTTCTAGCATCTGATTTTTGACAAATTTCCCTGACCAATATCTGCTGCTCTTCCTTCCACTCCAATCGGTTCTTCTGACCACGTCCTTGTCAAGTGGAACATCTCTCTGGCTGTTATCAGAGAACCACCTCACCGCCGTTCGAGTCTGGCATTTCACGCCAGCCGACTGCAGCGGTCTCCAAGCAGCTATCAACTACAGACTGGTCTCCTATCACTACCTTTCTCAAACATTTCAACTCATCCTTAGAATTCTTTCAAAGGAAACTTGCTCTTACCTCATGCACAGATTTTTTCCCCTCTCGTCTTCAGGTTGTCCTACCCTTTCTCCCGCCTTGGTTTACTGAAGCTATGTGGCGAGGCAGTTGTCCTGAAAACAACTTGCCTTTGCCTCATGGAAAAGCCAACCAACTGTGGCAATCCAGTTCCTTCCACAAAACTCTCAGAACAAGGTGTATCTACCTCAGGAGAGCCAGAAAAAAACATCTTTCTCATTCTCAAGTCTGAACTCTCAAACCTCTTCTCCCCTCCTCAAAATCCTGGTGGCGTTAATCAAATCTGTTTCTGGTGTATGTTCCCCCTCCATCCCCTCCTTACCTCAAATGGCTGGCACTGCTGATACCGCACCGGATAAGCTGAATGTCTAACTCCGGTCTGTTGCAGCTAAATCTTGTGTCCTAAACCCATCACTTTCTCAACCTACCTTTACCCAGTCGCACCCAACTGTCCCTGGACTCTGTGTCCTTTTCTTCTAACAAGGTGGAGAGCTTGCTTTCAAACCTCGACTCAGATTCTTGCCAACCGGTCCAGACGGCATTCGCCCACGTGTCCTTCAAAGCATGCTCTTCTGCCCTTGCTCCCCTCTCTCTGTTCTATTTCACCCTTTCATTTGCTCAAGGTCATCTGCCATCTGCTTGGAAATCTGCTAACATCACTGCCCTGCCATAAAAAAGGTTGCAAAAACACATCCCTGATAACTACAGACCAATCAGCCTTCTCCCAACTTCATCAGCAAGGTTATGGAATCCATTCATCGCTTCAGACCATTTGAATCCTATCCTCTTTCTCAATGGCCTTTGATTTCCCGCTCATCAATTTGGTTTTTCAGAACCAGGTCACTCTACCCTGGATATGCTTGCTTCTCTCTCCCATCAATGGATGGAGGTCCTCAATGCCAGACAGAAATCCGAGCCGTATCCCTGGACATATCACGTGCTTTTGACACAGTCTGGCACCCTGCACTACTCACCAAACTTTCTCCCATGGTATCCAAGGCCATCTCCCACTCACCTGGCTCGCAGACTTCCTCTCCTTTCGCAGTCCAACGCTGTGGCCCTAAATGGAGTTCTTTCATCCCCTTTCCTGTGCAGCCGCTGGAGTTCCACTCAAGGTAGCGTTTGGGCCCTCTTGTTCTTTTTCTGGTTTTCATCAATGATCTCTCCGCACTCTCTGGAATCCTTCTATTCTCTTTGCGATGACTCCACCCTCTTGCCAGTTACCATCTGTCATTTCCTCAGACTGCCAAGCCAGCAGCTTCTTTCGCTCACTGCAGATCTGGATAAAATCACAACTGTCCAACACATGAACATTGTCTTTTCATCCAGACAAATCTCACACTTTCACTAGTCTCTTCGAAAGGACCGTTTAGAAACCCCCTCCACTTTCTCAACAATCCTCTGGAAGAAGTCTTTTCTTCTCAAGCTTCTGGGTCTCCACTTATCTGCCATGACCTTTCCTGGGAAAGTCACATTCCCAACCTCGCCTCAAAAAGCCAGTCGCGACTGGAATCCTCCGTCGTGCCAAAGTCCTTCCTCGGCCCTCTTGAGCTCCTGACCACTTTACAGAGCTTTGTCCGTAGCCTGATGGAGTACTGCTCTCCCCTCTGGGCTGGGGCTCCTGCCTCCACCTTTCTCGGCTTCACGCTGTCGAAACCAGGGCATTAGGATCATCGGCATTCGTCCCGCAATGAAGCTGAGTCTTGGGCCTCTCACTCCAATCACCGCGTGTTGGTCGGTGGTCTTTCTTCTATCTACCGACTCCTCTCTCAGCCTTGCCCCCCTGCTCTCTCTGCATTTGTCCCACCACTTTTGCACAGGGCGCCAAGGTTCGCCAACAACCCCTTTCTGGTAAAACTACAAAATCACGAACCACTGCTCACCTTCACTCTCATTCCTCTTTTTTTTCCTGCGCCTTTGGAATAAACTCCCTCACTCTATTCTTTCCCATGTCTTCCTCAGGCTTTCAAAACAGCTGTTCACCACCCACCTCTTATCATCCCCCATCAAATTCCTGATCTTTCTCTACCCCCGTATCCACCCAAGCCACGTCCTTCAATCCCCTGCTTTCCTTCCTGAAGACCCTGTAATGTCCAATACTTCTCTTCCCCACTGTTCCCCGTCCATTCCCCATCCCTCTCCCTTCCACAGATCACCTAGATGTGTCTGTCCCACTGTTGTCCCTTCACTCCGCCCCTCTTGTCTCATGCCCCCTTGCTGTGCGTTGGTGTGTGTAGGCTCTCATACGAGTCCTCGACACCTGTATAACAAAAAATAAAAATAAAAAAAACAACACACACAAAAACGCAAAAAAAAATCTGAAACCCCACTCCGTGGGAGATACTCCTGTGCAGCTTCCCTTCGCAGGGCAGCCTTCACCGGATGACGCGATTGGGGCAAAGCCCTTCGGCGACCCCAATCTTTGATGAAAGGAGGAAAACCACGGCGCGTAACATGCCATAGGTCAGATTGCGGGAGAGTGTGCCGGAGTTGGTGCTGAGGTGTCGTCCACCACGGCGGTCTCCCTTGGGTTAACCTGAGGCCGGTCCCTTCGGGTTTGGGTGCCTGGAATGTTCCTATCCCTAAGAGAGGATGATCACCTGTTCTCTGTTATCTCTGAGCTCTAAGCGTTTGGACATCGGTTATTGCAGCACTCTCTGAGGTTCGGAGACCGGATTGCGGCGAAGATAACTGGTGAGGTGGTTACACCTACTAATTGGTCTGGTCGCTCGATGGTTACCATAATCAAGGAGTTGCCTTGTCAGCTGTGTCCACCATAAGTGATCCCAATGATAATTGATGGAACCACCGGGTCAACTTGAGCGTCGTATTGAGACTAGGATTTCGTCACTCCTTGGGTGTCATTTCCCTGGTCTCTGTATATGCCCGAATGAGGCGTGTGACCTCACGTGAAGGACACCATTCCACGCCCCGCTCGAGTCTGTGGTTGATTCAGCCCTGCCCCACACGAGATACACTTTCTAGTCTGGGGGATTTCATGCATCGACTGGAACTGATAGGGATGGTTAGGAGCGTGTGTTGTCCCAGGGTCAGGAATATGAAACCAGAAATAGCACTAAGTTCCTTGACTTTGCAAGAAGTCATGGACTTAGGGTGGCTGGTTCATGGATTTCAGCGCCCACAAGCTCATTGCTGGACCTTTGTATTCAACGCTGGCGGTGTGGCAACAGGAGATTGACCATGTCCTCTTTTGATTGCTCGCTGCGAGGATTGATTCCAGAACTGCAGGGTCTACCGGAAGTGTCAGTTCCTCAATACTGACCACCAGTTGTTGTAGAACTCTAAAGTGCACCTTAAATTCCTGGAGAATGGTACCCATCCCCCTAGGCTGGATGTGGGCAGCTCAAGGATGAGAGAGTAGCTGAGGAGTTTGCGACAGGCTGCAGTGGACATTTGGGGTGTTGGGTGCTTTGGGGGTCCTGAGAGTTGTGGACAGTGCCTTCACAGCCACCGTCCTTGATGTGCGGTGATGTCTTGCCGAACTCACCGCAGGGCAAAGAAGAATTTTGTCTCTCAAGGGGACACTCGGATACCTTTGACCAGAGTCGCAAGGCCAGGCTGAATGGCCAGTGAGCTGAGCTGATTCAGGGAGCTGAGCTAAAAACTGAACGTGCCACCAGGGTGGACAAGAGGCCTATGTGCGAGGAATCTGTGAGGGCGTAGAGCATCACCTGTGGACAGGTTGATTCTCGTCCCGCCCAACAGGGAAATTCGCGCATTGCGTCATCCAAGCCCCATCCCTCGGAGCACTGCCAGTTAGAAGCAGAGCGTGGTAGGCTCTTGACACGCAGGGTCTGAACGCTGAAGGCCCGCGGCCGGTTACTTTGAGCGGTTGTACCAGGCTTGATCCCCCAAGCTGTCGAGTTGGACGTCAAGGGTGTTACAATTCCCTGTTGCTGACCCTCCAATTAACTGTGGTCCACCTTCGCTTGTGGAAAACACGGGCTGCCGCGTGAACCGTTGAAGGGGTACAAGCTCCAGGCGATCTGTGCTCCATCGCTGAACTTCTCAAGGCTGGTGGATATGCTGGCACTTCATTGTCATTGCATGCATTTTTGTGCTCTGCTGGAACACAGGCATCATCCCAACTGATTGGAGAGGGGGCCTTGTTGTCCCTCTCTGGAAAGGAAGGGTGATCGCCAAGGACTGCAACAACTACGAGGGGTTACGCTGCTCTCAGTGCGGGCAATGGTCTTTGCTCGGATTACTTTGTATAGGGTTCGCCGGCACATCTTGCTTGAAGCACCAGCGTCCAGAGCATCAGGATTTAACCAAGAGGTCAACGAATTGGACCGTATCCTTGCTCTTCGTTGTTACCTCACCGAACGCACGATGAGGTTTTGCAGGGGCTGCTTGCAGCCTATGTTGATCTCTGTAAAGCCTTCGATTCAGTGAATCGAGGATTGCCCTCTGGAGGATTTCTTGGGTCTTCGTGGACGGTGCCACCAAAACTGATCGATTCTGTATGTCTGAACTGTGCTCTTGGTACTGAGAGTGATTGTGAAGTGTGATGGTTACCATTCCTGACTTATTTCCAGTTGTCTATGGAGTTCGATCAGGGGTGTGTACTCCCCCACACTTTCAGCACTTGTATGGAAACTGGATTTTAGGGAGGATGTCGGAAAAGATCAAGCCTGCGTTGCATCGTTTGGGAATGTCAAGATCTGGACCTTGATTTCGCAGATGATGCAGTGCATCTTTGCGGAGACTTTTAGATATCCTTTGGCTGGATATTGGCTGCTCTCAGAGGCACCCTTTTCTGGACATTTCCATCTGTCTGTTTGTCGCAAACTCTTGGTCAAGCCTAGGGGCCTAAACAACTCAACAGAATTCAATGAAATTTGGTAGTAGGACCAATATTTTCTGGGAAATCGTGTGCTTTCGAATATGGGACCCCGGGCCCCTAGCAAACGGCATAGCAACGCCCTTTAAAGTGGTCAACAATCGAAAAAAATAAAAAAATTATCGAAAAACGAAGCTTTAGAGTCTGTGCGCAATCTATCTAGCTCCCTTCATGCCAATTTGCAAGCCGACAAAAAATATTTGTAGGAGGGAGGTAAGGTTTTTGGCCAAGTAATGTCGACATCTTCAGAATCGGTAATTGCGATTATCTCTAAGAGAAGAGTCTGATTTGATGAAACTTGGCGTGAAATGTGTTTACAATGTGGCGAGCAGTGTACACAAAATGAATGTGCTATCACCACCTCCGTGCCTAGCAACAGCTAAAATACTTTATCGTACATCGTACACTTATGTGGACTGTACAAAAAATCAATACTCCGAAACTGGACCTCCGAGGGACACTGGTTTTTTTGTGCCCAAGGAGAAGTCTACAGCTCATATAAAAAAACATAAAATCTTTTGCGATAGATAAATGGAATACCAGGGCTGACATTTGTTAGAGTCTCTTTGGAAAACACTGCCTGAAATTTCACAAGGCGGGTTTCTGGGCGCAAACTTAAGAGGGCTGTGATAATCATATTTACTAGCCAAAACCCGTCAGGACGATTCCGTCATTCAAACCACCCTCACCAGCTCACCCTATATCGAGGACATGGAGCTGGAACAGGCGTGCTTGCCCCCCGCCTACTCATCCCGCTCCCCTGCCCCATTCCTCCCCCCTTCAATTTGCTTACCCCCGCCCAAAAATTAAATTACCCGGCCCCGCCTCCGCCTCTTTCACTCCCCCGCACACACACACACACTGGTCTCTTTGATCCCCCGCCCCCTTGCCCCTGGCCCCGCCCCCCCCTGTCCACCCCCTCACATTCACAACCCTGGCTTAATTCACCCCAGCCCCCGCCCACTCATCCCCCGCCCCCATTTTCCCGCTTTCCAATTTGCTACCCCCGCCCAAAAAATTTGCTTACCTTGCCCCCGCCTCTTCACTCCCTGCCCCCGTCTCACACGAAAGTGTTTATTCTGCTTCAGAGGTTGAAGGCTTTGACTATTTGCACGATTGTGCGTGCACTCTTACAGGTACAAGTTTCTTTCAGTCCAGGTCACAGTACCGAGAAAAACGTGACGTAGACCGCTAGGAGGAGCACAAATGGCCTCCTTCAGTATTAATATTATATATAGCAAGATACTAATGTTTCTTGTACATTTTTTGGCTCAAATTCACATTCTCTGACGTAGTTCATCATGTGAGAAAGGGTTTGCATTGCAGACGCTATTTTTGATGAGTGGAATACACCGTCAGCATAACAGGTCTGTCGACGACAGACACGTAATGACGTCACCGAGAATGACCGATGATTGTCAAACGTCCTGACGCCTCTCAGCGGCGCTGCGTCACACGTCGCCATGTAAACGAATGAAACGAAAAGTGTTTATTCTGCTTTCAGAGTTTGAAGGGTTGATATTTGCACTATGTGCGATGCACTTTACTGTAACGAAGTTCTCTTTCAGTCCTTGTCACAGTTCCGGAGAAAAACGTGATGCGACCGCAGAGGAGGAGCACAAAATTGCGTCTTCCAGATTAATATATGATTGTGTAAATTGATTGATAGCAGTCATAATATCGGTAGTCGCGTCGGCCAGCTTTTCCATCTAGAGCGAGCAGCCATGTTCCTACCGGCTTGTCTTTTTTCTTTTTGTTTACACGTCGAGGCTCGTGTCAGGCTAATGCACAGGAAACGCCTCAATGAGGAGCAGCGAGAGAAGAGGAATGGTGAGAGAGAAGGCAAAAAACAGTGGGGAACAGAGACGTGAAGGAGATTCTGTGGAAAGGGAAGGGAGGGGATGGTGCAGGGTTCACAGGGGAAACAAGATGGATGCACAGGGACTTTCAGGTCTTCACATGCCAGAGACTTTCATGAAGGAACAGCTAGGGAATTTGAGGAGGTGGGTTGGGGGGGAAATGGGGTCGAAAAGATCATGGTTTTGGAGCCGGGATGAATAGGTGGTGAGTGGAACAGCTGTATTTGAAGGCCTTGGGAGGGAAGAATATGATTGAAGAGAGTGGGAGTTTATTCCACAGGCAGGAAAAAAGGAGAAATGAAGGTGAAGGGGAGCAGTGATTTCTTGATTTTTGGTATTTTACCAGAAGGGGTTGCTGGCACACCTCGAGAACACCCTGCGGATATTTATGGGTGGGAACATATCGCAGACAGAGTGGGCGCGGTGGGGGGGCGAGACCGGACGAGGAGGTTTGTAGAAGACACAGAAAAACCACTTGACCTGCCTGAGATGAGAATGTGAAGAGGCAGCAAAGACTCAGTGTCATCTTGGGAGATAACAATCATTCCAAATGCCTTGGTTTCCACAGCGTGAAGCCGGAGAAAGGTAAGAGGCAGGAGCACCAGCTAAGTTTGGAGAGCGTATTCCCATCAGGCTGCAGACGAAACTTTCTGTGTGGTCAGGAGCTTCAGGTGGCGAGGCCAAGCCTTGCACCGGTGTGAGGATTCCGTCGGGCGACTGCTTTGGAGGCCAGGTTGGAAACATGCCTTTCCCAGAAATATCATGGCACGATAGTGAGACCCAGAAGCCTTGAATGAACGGACTCTTCTGCAGGGATTGTTGGCAACCAGTAGATGGGGGGGGGGTTCCAGACAGTCCTTGCAGAGAGACATAAATTAATGAGGTGCAGATTTTCAGGATGGTACGGCAGAGGGCTGGAAGTCATCAGCAAAAGAGATAAAGAGGATTTTCCAGAAGTCGGAGGATCATACTGATGAAAACCAGAAGAGAACAGGGCCCGAACGCTGCCTTGTCGGATCGGAAATCACAAAGCCATCGGAGAAGGGGAATGATCTTATTGTTCTGAGCGATGATGGATTCCATAACCTTGCGATGATTGGGGAGAAGTCTGATTGTTCTGTCAGTTGGAGGGGTCGGTCTTGCACCTTTTTATGCAGGGCAGTAATGTTTTGCTGATTTCCAAGCAGATGGCAGATGCCTTGAACAATGAAAGGCGTGAATAGAACAGAGAGAGGGTCAGCAAGAGGGAGGAGGAGCAGGTTTTATAGAACGTGGAGATGATGCCGTAGGGAAAATATTCAGGGAACTTTGTCAAAATCAGATCCAGAGAGATGTAGACCGTTGGTTGAGATTCGGGTCAGCGAGTCGACCGATTGAGTCAGTCCAAACGAGTGCAGAGTCTTTGCTGAAGTGTCATGGCGGTGAGAGAGGTACCACACCCAGCCAACCAGTTGCAGAATCTGAGTCGAGGTTTTTGACAGCAAGCCATTCCCTTTGTCACAGAAGAAAAGGACAGGATCCATGGACATTTGGGTGCGACTGGGTAAGGTGGGTACAGAAAGCGATGGGTTTGGAACATAAGATTCTAGATTGCAAACACCGAGTTTGGATTTCAGACTTTTCATGTACGGTGTCAGCTTGCAAAGTCATTTGAGTAAGGAGGGGATGGAGGGACATACACCAGAAACAGATTTTGATTCGATGCCTCAGGATTTGGAGGAGGGAGAGAGGTTTGAAGTTCAGACCTGAGATTCGAAAGTGTTGTTTTCTGGCTCTCCGTAGAGTAGACACACTCACTTGCCTAACTTTATGGAAGGGAATGAGTTACATCAGTTTGGTTTTGCTTTCCATGAGCCAAAGCTAAGTTTGTTTCAGGACAACTGCCTCGCCACAAGCCTCAGTGGAACATGGGCGGGTAGAAGAGTAGGCCAACTGAAGCGAAGGGGATAAATCTGTGCGTGAGAGAGAGCAAGTTTCTTTGAAAGAATTTCCCAGGAGAGTTTATTTGAAAGAAAGTAGTCGATGGGAGACCATCTAGAAGTTTTATGGCTGCTTGGAGACACTGCCTGTCATCCTGAGTGAAATGCAGACTCGGCGGTTGCTGAGGTGGTTCTCTTATAAACGCCAGATCGATGACGACTTTGACACACCGTGGTCAGAATACCGATTTGGAGTGGAGGAAGAACAGCAGATATTTTTCAGGAAATTTGTTTCAAAAATCATTCCAGAAGAGATGGAAACCGTTGGTTGAGATTCGGGTCAGGAAGTCGACTGCCCTTGAGTTCCAGTCCCAACGATCGCAGAAGTCTTTTTTGGTTGAAAGTGTCATGGCAGGTGAGAGAGCTACACACCCAGCCAACTTGCATGATGACATTTGAAGTTACCACGTAGGAGAAGAGTTCGGATTGAGAGGATCCTGCAGTTTTCTGCGTTTTCAGATATTGGAGGTGTAAATGGTGTCATCACTTGTGTGTGGACGGTACAGCACACATATAACATGAGGATGGAAGTGGAGTTGGGAAGCCAGAGCAAGGTATTCCTGGGGGTGTGGGGGAGTGAGGGCAGTGCATGGAGAGTGAGAGGGGGCCAGATTGAGGAGGAGAAAGCCCTTCTCTGGGCTGGGTTGCGGTAAGTGGGGAGTATTCAAGTGAGGTGGCAGGAGGCAGTTGAGTGTTTGTGGAGGTAGTGCTGAGATTTGAGGAGAGAGGGCAGGAGGAAGAGCAAGCTTTGTGGGTATGAGGGGGGTGAAACTTGAACAGGGTGAGTGAGGGGGGGAGTTAATGGAGGGAAGGAGTGAGTGGGGAGAGTTGAGGAGAATGGTAGTAGGGGAAGTTTTGCAGAAACGTGAGAGGGAAGCTTGACCGAGGAGGGGGAGGCAAGAGTGTGATTGTGCTTTGATGAGGGGGGTGAGAGGGGTGAAATGCACTGAGGTTGCGAAAAAATTAAGACTGATGGCAAGTGACATGCATTTGCAACTGGTTTTTTATTTAAATTTTAGTGTCAGAATGTTTTCGATAAAGACATTTTTCTTGAGGGATGCAATGAAGGCGAATTAAGAGAATTGGAAGGAAGAACGTCTGTAACAGTTGGAACATTTTCAGACAAGGTCATGAAGGTAAGGTCAGAAGCCTGGTGTTGGCTCAGTGGTTCAGGTGCGGCTTGGATCTCGTCCCGTTGGCACTGAATTAATACATCAAGGGCGTTGACTCAGTCTGTCATCCTCCCTGCGGTCAAGCGAAATAAGTACCAGTTCCACTGTGTGTACTGGTTAGAGGAGCACTGCACTCAGCGGACACAGTTGCACTTCAAGAAATGATTAGTACCCCGGCAGCTCTAAGCTGCCATACGACCCACCACCAAGAAGGTCAAATTGAGAAGCAGTCTGTCGAAATAGAAAAGGAGTTGTGAATTATGAACAATAATGAGGACCATTCGTGTTTAAAGGGAAGATGAAAGCATTGCATGAGAGACCGTTTTATTCTTTATTTTTTTGATGGCGATTGCATAAGATTTGGTGAAGGAAAGGTTGAAGAAAAATATTGAGGTGAATGTTGAAATTTGGATCGGTAATGCAGAGGGTGGAAACAGATCAGATGGTTTTTGGAGAGAACCACTGAGTACGGGAGGTGTATCATCAAAAGTCTGAATTAATTTATTTATTTAATATGGATTGCGAAAAGATTTCGGCCCAAGGAAAAGGTTTTGAAGTAAAATCGTGGAGGTTTTATGGTGAATTGGATCTGTACAACACAGAGTGAAGCTGATGGATCATGAAAAGTTTATCAGGAAGAAAGTTGAGACGCTGGTTTCAGGTGTGCAGAATCCGAAGGATGACAAGGAAGTTTTTATTTTTTTTGAATGGATTTTTGAAGATTAGGAATGAAGGTTGTGGAGAATTGGTGAAGGTAATGGTGGGAGTGGTTCAGTTCAACAGAGAAAGATGGGTGTGCGCAGAAGAGGAGAAGAAGAGATAGAGAGAAAGAAGGAGGAGATCAGTAATTGGTGGGTATAGAGGGAGAAAGTGTTGTTGTGGGTTTTTGTTTTTTTTTTCATTTTTTTTATTTTATTTTTATATAAAAGACAAACGAGTGTGTCGTTGGGAGGAAATATATGCAGGGCGTTGGGAAAGTGGGGAAAATAGAAATGATTGCAATAGGGAGAAATTACAAATAAAAACGATTGTACACCGAGATGGGAATGATGGGTCGGCCTCAAGGAACCGGTAAGGACAAAGTTCGACGAAAACTCACAAAATAGCATGATTTTTGAAACAAAACCGAATTGGAACACCAGTAAAACATGTAGTGAGAGAAAATAAGCAGTAATGGGATTATTTTGTTGTGGCCGGGTATGGCGGCAGGAGCACGACCGCTGAGTGGAGCCAAGTAGCGGTCGGCACCACCGAACACTCGGAATCGAGATCGTTACCTTTTCGGAAAACTCCAAAGTACGGTCCCTTTATAGGACCGTTGAATTCGTCAATAATTCAGCCACGTTGGTACAGGGTTATGTGCCAATCTTTCAATATACTATAAGAGGACCACATTGGCGATCTAACCGAGGATTCACACCCTCCGACGGCCCACTTCCGTACCATTTCGAGCGTTAGGCGTGCCCGACCCTTGCCGAAACCCGAGCGGATGGTTGCGAAAGTTCCCGACGTCCCAAATGTACACTTGCCGGCCGGCAAACGGCCTTTTAATTCACTAAACACGCACCCTGCTAAGCCAATGAAGGGAAAGGACACGAACGCACTGAAACATTTTAACGGGATGTATTTACAATAGGGAAAGGGAGGAACACATTTAAGAGCCAGAGCTAAAACCGACGAAAAGCAAGGCCAAATAATGCTACAGCGAGAGCACTTAACCAGTCCGACTTATTAGACGGGCCCACAGCGCGCACACAAAAGAAAACGACCCAAAATGGTCTTTATTATCCCTTCAGCTCAGAGGGAAATCGAGCTGGGGACGAGACGTGGCAGACTACCTGGACCGCGAGCGCGCGGCTCGACATCCGCACCTCTCGGGCCCCGAGTCGGCAAGAACGGACCCAAGGGCAGCCGACGCCAGAACCACGCCAGCGACGAGATGTGCCGGGAACCAGAGCACGCCAGCGACGAGCGAGCCGAAGCCACGAGACCGTGCTCGAGAAGAACGGGGCGCACATTATTTGTTCTCGTCCTTCGTCCCCTTCTTCGGCCGTGGTTCGCTCATCGCCCATTGGCTGCAAATGACGCCAGTCCGCTGATTTGGACCGGGGGGCGTGACGGTGTTGCGGCGGCCGCACCCAAACAGGCAGAGGAATATTATCGGCGTGGGGTGTGCTTCATTGGACGACCGCCGGGAGCTCGCTCGCACTTCCTGATATGTTGTGAGGACGACTGTCAGGTCCTGCGAACTCTGCCCACGTACGTGCTGCCAAGCACGTAGGCAAGGCGTCGGTGTTGAGGAAGCAGGTGAAGGCGGTGTTTGTGGTCTAATTGTTGTTATTAAAAAATCCTCACTATCACAATAAAACTCACAGCGCCAATGAACATTTAAATCCCCACGCAGACTAGGGGACGGGACCCTACTAGAACACTACTTCCGATATAACTGTTCTATAAGACCTGTATGTGAGTGCTCATGGTTTCCAGATCTTCTAACAATTAACAACCGGAAACTTAACTTTGAGAAAGCTTGGCAGACAGACCCCTCAGAGAACCAGCCGTCAAAACACTTTGGAAATTTTTAAGGGAAATAACCTTCGAAGAAAATTTTTTTTAAGACGAGATTGCAAATGGCGCTATTGGAGAATAGCCAGACGTACACAAATGGCGGTTTTGGCAGGAGATCTATTATGAAGGAAGCGAGCTGATAGCAGAGCTGGGTTGATAAGCATAGGAGTAAAAATTTCCCAACCCACCAAATTCCCATCTGGAGATGTAGATTTTCGCATGGGATCCACCACCCATAAGTAGCAGATCGGCCTTTCTGAAGCCACTGGAATGCGAACCAGTTTATTTGGAATGATGAAGCAAACTGATGGAACTGGAACTGAGATCAATGGGATGACATCTAATGGGAATATGCAAACACTGAAGGATGATATGAACGAATACTGCAAAAAAATTGGATGAGGTTACGGAGCAAGGCTGATATTTGGGACACTACCATCAAGGGAGAGGGAGATAGAACCAAAGTTTGTTAGTCTCAAATGGTTGACTGTGGGTGGTTTCTGTTGGGACCGTCTTTGGGCTGACTTGATTCGTACAAGTTAAACTCGGACTTGCTGCTCCTCGACATTGGGATGTTACTGAACAGGGCGAGCAGATTTGGTGGAGCCAATGGTTTTGAACCATTTCGCAGAGCATGTTGTGGAGAAGAGTGATGGAAATGTTGGCATTGCCAAGTCACTGAGCAAAATGAACTAGTTTCAGAAATATCGAAGTGAGCTTCCTGATTAAACTCTGGAGAGAGAATTGCAAATCTTGAAAAAGTGCAAAGGTGGTTTAGAGGCACAGACGGACCTCAAGAGGGCAAGAGCTGGGAGCTGTCAAATGAACAAGTGCGAAGTGATGTTTTTGACCCTGAAGTCGCCAGAAACCAATCTTAGAGTTCAGATTTCGATGATGTTGTGAAGGGCCAATTACTCAATGTTTATGAATTTTAGTGGAAGTGATGCCAGGTGGAAGGTTATGATGAGTTTGGTTTTCTTGCTGTTGTGATGCAGATGATACACTGTAGTTGAGTGGATGTCAAAATTTTTTTGGTGATGGCTCCATGGTCGGGTTCACATTGATACGGGGAAGGAAAATTTCATTGAAGTTGCGAAGGGTGCTGTGATGAGGAAAGTTATCTTCCTGAAGCACTTGCTTTCCGACACTTGGCACTCACAGGAAGACGAGTCCTGAAGTTTGTTTTGTCGCACCAGGCTTGGGCAATCCCAAGAAAGATGTGTTGAGGACGGAGGTTGCAGCAGCTGAAACTTTCGATAGTTGAAGCAAGAAGCATATCTATGGAATCGACCAAAGATGAGTTGAAGTGCAGGCTTTAAAGAGAAAATGCCATACTTTGTTGCAATGTTTGAGGATCTGGTGATGAAAATGAATGCTTCAGATTTTTCAGACGAGGAATTCACTTGACCACAGGGTGCTCTACCCTCTCACAGATTCCTCGCACATAGGCCTCCTTGTCCACCTCTCGTGCCCACGTATTTTTTACGCCTCAGCTCCCTGAACAGTTCAGCTCTCCATTCAGCCTGGCCCTGAACCCTGTCTAAGGGATCAGTAGGTGAATATACTGATTTCTGCCTCACTTTCCCCATGTAAATGAATGGGGGATTTTCAGCGATTCACTTTTTTTTCCCCTAAAATTACACCCCCTTTTATCCCAGGGTTATATTTGTTGTCTCCCCTATTTAACCTTAGGGACACTCTTTTTCAAATAACCAACTGCCATTATTGCTTTAGCTCCACTCATTTGAACCTATAAGATTTGTTCATTCCTATTCCTTTAATTAGTTAATTTTCTTTGCACAATAATCCCATCTAAAATATAAAAACAAAAACTTTGAATCTTTATATTTTCATATACCCCTTTATGTTGCCATTACGAAATGATAAACTTCTCCCCTTAATTGATCTCATCTACCACCTCCTGAGCACATATCATTGTTATAAGATTATACGTAAATTGTTTTCCATTGTTCAATTGATTAACCATCGAAGTTTCAGTCCATTTGAAGGAATTTTATTTTCTTTACATCTCTAACTTACTGTTTTTAAATTGATTCGTTTATTTGTTTTATTACCTTTGTTTCGCTTATTTCAATAAGACTATTGATATTTTTTCACATTCATATGTCTTTTCTCTCCAATAATACCAAGACTGAGATTTTCTCCACTCTTTAGTTTATTAATCTGAGTATTAACCATTTATATATTACTGTGAAAAAACACCGGCGGTAGCCCTTAAAAAACCCTAACCCATCTTTCCATTGTTTTAAACCACAATCATCTATACCCTTTCATACAAATCATTGGACAGGAATCTATTCCATTATCTAAAGTACAATCTTTATCATCAAAGGCTCCTAATGGCCTTTTCTATTTACTTCTTCACTATATATGTTATGTTGATGACTTCTTTTGTATCATTTTCCATATTCTCTTTCTTATTCATCAAAACAATTATAATAATTCTCTAAAAGTTTTGATTTCTTTATTACATATTCTTTAATTCCCTTTAACCTTCTTATCAATTCCTGATCCTGATCACCATACTTAATAAGCATATGCC
>CM068955.1:5313060-5323239 GCA_035128595.1 Eptatretus atami
ATATTCAACTGAAGATTTTGAAGATTATGTGAGTGATGAAAGTATCTCTGTTGGAACAGAAGACAGTTATAATACCGAGAGTTTGTGTTCAAAAGATAGTTATGAAAGTAGTTTTACAGATGATTGTGAAAGCACCAATGAAAGCACCGAAGATGATACCAAAGATGAATTTTGTTTGAAGGAAAGTTTTACTTTATAAATATGAATAGTACGCTAGATCTTGAGCCCCTTGAATTCCCTGATTCTCCATATGACAAATTTGAGAATTGTTCCTGCAAATGAATCCACTCTATCTTAAATCCCACTCTTTTGTGCGATAGAATACAACAGTAAACTTTATCATTGTAACAATTTCACTTTCCGTTTCACAATAACGTTCGAGAACAACTCTTGGACATTTGGGAATGTGAAGAACTCAGGGTGTTTAAGGAAGCTTGCAAAGATCAAGTTTGCCCGTTTATTTTACAAAAAATTTTGGGGTTAAAATTGAAAACATGAATTTACCTGTCGTTTTTATATTACGTACAAAAATGATGCAAATCAAACTATTGAAATAAATACAACCAACTTTATGTGTAGGAGTACCCAAATTGTTGGCAGAGTGAGTAGCGGAGAGAATGTGCATGTCTGCTGCAGGCAGGGCGATTCATCTACGTGTGTGCCATCCCTCGGATGGACATTAAACTGGATGTCCCGTCATACACTCGACTGGCAAGCCTGCGTTCGAATCCCGACCCAGCTATAAAATTACATCATGGTGTTTCACAGGCAGGGTGATTAATACGTATGCGTGCTGTCCCTCGGATGGAAGATAAACCGGATGTCCTGTCGCACTTACCTCTAAGCTGTCTCGCATGGGTTTGAATCACGATCCAGCTATAAACTGTCATCACTGTGTTTCACATGCAGGGTGATAAAACAATGTGTGTGCCCTCCCTTGGATGGACGTTAATCTGGACATCCTGTGACACACTCATCTCTCAGCTGTCAAGCCTGGGTTCGAATCCCGACCCAGCTATAAACTGTCCACCCAGTGTTTCACATGCAGAGTATCAATCAATAGGTCCGCCCTTGGAAGACGTTCAACTGACGTCCCATTGCCACTCGCCTCCAGATTCAGTTATCGCACACCACCATTCTGAAATTCGGTAAAATTCCTTGGCAAACAGACGAGAAGGTGGATACAGTGACCCTAATACATAAATACAGTCTACATACCCCCTTAATCCTTCCTCCATAAAATATGTTAAAAAGCATTGCAACCCACAAAACAAATTCAATTACCACCAACAGTGTTCAATGTGAATTTTGCCAAATCGAAACTGCAAAGGCAGTGATATTTCGAGTTAAACTTAACCATTCCCTATTCATCAACAAAAAATACCTGTGAAACATCTTTCCACAAACCCTCCCATTACAAATTGGAACAGTTTATGCTCGCACAAAATATCATTAACATTATTGCTTTTCATCTGACATGTTCAAAACCACCTGATCACACGCTCTACATCAGCTAGTGATATAACAAAATGGCTGTACATACCTCAAGCTCTTTCGCGACACTTTCCAGTTTATGACACGCTTTTCAAAATTTTTTTTTCCCCCAAAATTGTTTTTTCCTAAAAAAAAACATTTGTACAATTAACCACTATGTAATGAAATTTGTAAAACTTGTTTCATTGATTTGTGATGTTTGTATATTTATGGTTTTGAATTTCTGTCCTATGTCCACCTCTCCCCACCCCCTCACATCCTGACTGTTGTTGAGTCATTATTACTTCAAAATGATTCCATAATTAAACAAATAAATACATATATATTTTTTAATTTGGTTTCATGCACTCCACCCAAGAACAAAGTAATTCCTCGCATTGAATCACCATACGCTTCAGCATTGTTTATAGCGCACGTTTTACATTGCTTTTGAAGGTAAACGTAAGAGAAGTACAAATTGGCGATTTGGCATCTCTCGTTGTGTGTTTCTGATGATATTTTGCACCTATTTAAATTTAGTGTAGAAAAAAGCTAAAATATAATGTTATAGATTTAATGCTATGACCACTAATTGGATTGATTGAGCATCATTCATGTAAACACATTTAAGGGTGACCATTTTTGTCCCTATCAAAACCCTCTTATGAGTAACTACCATATTCCGTGAGAAACAGACCATGGATTAGCCTGGAGTGCTCTCTAAAGATACAAAAAGCTTTAGAATTAATTTTTCATCAAATATTTGCTCCTCATTAAAAGAGTGGTATCACAGTATTTTTGAAAGAGATATCTGAGCAAAATTACAAATGCCTCCCAGATATGATGCTCAAAATTACATCCGCTTATTCGATGACAATGACGCCAATAATATGAAGGACAATGTCAACTCTAACCTTCGGGTTAAAATGGGTCAAAAGAAAACTGTGAAAAACCTTGAAAGATGTTATAATCTTGACAAAATAAATATTTGGATGAGGGAAATTCGGGCATATACTTGAAAAGATTTAAAAATACTCAGAACTCACAATACTCATAAAACTTAACATTTCCCCTGATAAAGAAAGACCAAAAATATTTCTATGATTACCAACAATCATAATGACGATGAACACCACAGATCAACAGAAAACTTTCAACTACATGAAACATGAGACAATCAGTCTTGATCAAGAAACCTTGAGACAATAATCAACATTGGCTGAAACAAAGAGTAAAAATTCATACAATTAAATTTTTTAATCAAAGCTCAATACAATACATCGATTTCAAACTTATATGAACAGTTATGAAGACCGACTTGATAAAAGACGTCACAAGTGAATAATTCCGGTCTGCAAGACGATGAAAATTTGAGAAAAGACAAAACTTAAACTCAATTCATCTCGAAAACATCCAATTAATAATGCATATTGGAACAAGCAACCAAATAATTACATACATATGAACAAGCAACCCAAATTAATTAAATAACATGGAACAAGCAACCAACATAATTAATATACATATGGAACAAGCAACCAAAATAATTAAATACAATTGGAACAAAGCACCAATTTTAATTCCATACATATTGGAACAGCAACCAAATTATTAAAATACTTATGGAACAAACAACTAAATGTATTAATACATATTGGAACAAGCAACAACCCAACTTATCGACAATAACCAAAATATTAAAACAATTGGAACAAACACCAAATAATTAAATACATATTTGGAACAAACAACCAAAATTAATTAATACTTCATGAACAACAACAAATAATACAATACATATTGAACCAAACAACCAATAATAAAACATATTGAACAAAGCAACCAAATAATTAAAATACTATGGAACAAGCATTCAAATTTAGTTCAACACATATGGACAAGCAACCAAATTAATACTATATGTATTGGAACAGCAACCAAATTAATGCATACTATTGGACAAGCAACCAATTAATTACATACATGTTGGAACAAGCAACCAAATTAATTGCATAACTATTTGGAACAACAACCAAAATTAAATTAAATGTTGGGAACAACAACCAAATTAATTCCAACATATTGGAACAAGCAACCAAATTAAATTAATGCATATTGGAACAAGCAACCAAATTATATACATACGTATTGGAACAAACAACCAAATAATTTAAATGCAATGGAACAAGCAACCAAATTAATAATACGTATTGAAACAAGCAACCAAATTAAATTAAATACATATGGAACAAGTTCCCTAATCCCACCCTTCTCGCTTCCGCCAAACCCTCCCCCCTCAGTTCCCCCTCGCAGTCCCACTCCCTCCACCTTCCTCAGACCCTCCACAGCTTCCCTCCCCCTTCCTTCTCCACGACCTCTCATTTCTTTCCACTTTGTATTGAGAGTCTGTCTGCATCCATCTTGTACCTCATACTCCTCTCGTCCTTATCCCCCCACCTGCTTCATTTCTCAAATCTCCCTTATCCTGCATGTTCATCAAATGCTGATGAAATTGCATTTTGAGAGAAACCTTGTCACGACAGACACTTGTAGGAAATGCCCAGTGTGGGTTTCTATGATGTTTAAACTCTGTACAAACAAAATCCTATCACATACAAGCATTTTAAGGACCTCTCCTGTGTGATCCTCATGTGTGTTTTCAAACCCTTTTTTGAGAGAACGTTTTCACATAGGACATTTTTTCAAGACGTCTCCGATCATCCTACGTGATTGTAAAACTCCTTTTTGAAAAAGAAACCTTTATCACAAAGGAGCATTTGTAGACGCTCTCCTTATGAATCCTCACGTTGGTTCAAATAGCCTTTGAGAGAAACTTTATCACACATGAGCATGAGAAATCCCTTATGATCCTACATATTCTTAAACTGCCTTTTTGAGAGAAACTTTTACACATATGGAGCATTTTAAGGACGCTTCTCCTAGGATCCTGACGTGATGTGAAAACTGCCTTTTCTCAAGAAACTTTATCACAAATGAGCATTTAAGGAGCTCTCCTGTATGGATCCTTCATACTGTGTTTTCAAACTCTAATTGTGAGAAGAAACCTTTATGCACAATGGACATTTGTACGAGCTCCCTGATGGCATGCCTCATATTGGTTCAAGTGCATTCTCAGAAGTTCACACAATGGACATTTGTAAGACACTCTCCGTATCGTCCGACGTATTTTCAAACACCTTTTATAAAAACCTTTTATCACACACGGAGCATTGTCAGCCGCTCTCTTATGACCTCATATGTGTTTCAAACTCTATTGTGACGGAAACCTTCTCACAAATGGCATTTAAGAGGCTCTCCTGTATGATGCTCAATGGTTTCATTGGTCATCTCGAGAAAGCTTCATCACAAATGGAGCATTTGTAAGGGACGCTCTCCTGATGGATCTGATTGATTTTCAAATACTTTTATAAAAACTTTTATTCACACACTGAGCATTGTAGACGCTCTCCTGATGATCCTCATGTGGTGTTTTCCAAACTGCTCTTGTGAGAAAATCTATATCACAAATAACATTTGTAATGACGCTTCGTATGGACCCTCAATGTGTTTTCAAATGCCTTTGAGAAAACTTTTCTCACATATGGAGCAGTTGGTGTCTCCAGGATTTATGGTGGTTCGAGATTTAAACACGTTTATAATAAAATCCTTATCACATCACAGAACATTTAAAGCGCTCTCCTGTATTTGATCCTACTGAATTTTCAACTGCTTTCAGAAATCCTTTACACATATGAGAGCATTTGAGGACGCTCTCCTGTTGGATCCTTATATGAGATTTCAAATCCTTTTGAAAGAACCCTTATCACAAAGGAGCATTGTATGGCTCTCCAGTGTCGGTGTATGATGATGTTAAACTATGTTTGTATTAAATTCTTATCACAGATAGAAATTTGTAAGATCTCTCCTAAGATCCTTCATATGTCTTAACATACTTCGTGAAGCAAATCAGTCCTCCCCACATACGAACGTATTCGCTCTCAAAACCTTTGGTTGGTTAACTTAATATTTGTGTTGTTCATCAGACGTGCACGTATTTAAAGGTCGTAAGTCTTGACTGGTTGGTTCAAAGACTTCTTCACTGTCAGCTCCAATCACCTTTTCTCCATTGACCCGTGATTGTTCTAAAAAAAACAAGACAATTGTTGTAATTTTTTTTAAAGTGAAAGTTAAAACTGCAGAACATACAGTGTCTATTGTAAAATTTTAAGACCAGAAACACGACACCCACTTTATATGATGGAACAACTTCCAGCTCATTATCCTATATTTCTGTTCAGACATAAGGTGAGGGCAAAAGAAGCCTACAGGCTGTTATGGAGGAAACGGTTTCTAAGCATCCAGCAAATGAATGGGAAGGAAAACTCTTTGTATCAACCCTGAAAAGCCCAAAGCAGGAAGAATATTCCTCACCCCCCCCCCCCCAACACATGAATGGAAACCTTCTACCAAGGCTCAAGGTTAAAAAAAGATGATTTCCCTCCCATTACAAGCTCATGTAATGAAGACCGATTCCCCCCGCCCCTTCCCCCCCCCCCCCCCCCACCTACTCTTCACTCAAGGCCCATAGTCAAAAAGGAGACTATCTCTGCCCATTGAGCAAATTTAAACTGAACTTCTATTAAAGCACCTTCTTCCATCAGATGATCAATGAAATTTTTCATTCTACGAGGAAATAAATTAATTTCGATACATCATCACCACATATATTCACAAAATTTCGAACTTATTCTGGTTATGTGTCTTTGTTGAGCAGAAATAAAACCATAAACTTCTCTCAATGCTCTGTTTACCACCCCTATCCACAATCATTTAGATTGTAAAAATTGTTTCCATTTCAATGATAACCATCAAGTTTCCGTCCAGTCAAGATATTTTTTTTCTTAATCCTCCAACTTATGTTCACGAAAAAATTTTTCACAAAAATAAGTGACCACTATATTCGTTATTCGTGTTTCTGTCGTCCCGAGCATAGCATCCGGGTTTTGAATCCATCCTGAAAAGTTGCTGGGAGTTATATCTGAATCAGTTGGTTTCCTGATAAGGTTCTGGTGCGCCCATATGCAGCCACGCCCAAAAACTGTTTAGGGCGAGCCATTTCCAATTGCATCTTCTCCGAGGTTGTCAAATCGACAGGTTCGGTTATTTGGTTAGCCCATGCACCGCATAAGCCCCACGGACTCGATTTTTCATTTCATCCCAAGTAAGGTTCACAACTACAACTTAAAATTGCGAATTTTACTAAAAATCCATCTTCTCGCAGGTTGTCAATCTGCAGGTTTCTGTATTTTGTAGCCCATGCACCCTGCATAGCCCCACGGAAGCTCGATTTTTCATTTTCTCCCAATGTCAAAAGTCAAGTCACAGGCACTAACTTAGAAAATTTCTATTTTACATTAAAAATCATATACCCCAACTTGAAGCTCGGATGACAATATTTTTTATGCATAATCTTGAGTCATCCCCACCTAAAGTCTTAACCATTGCTCTATCTCAAACACCTTGCCCGTCCCCCTTCAAGTTTTTTTACGCTGATTTCATCAAATTATGGATAATCCGAGGATGCCGAAATCCATTTAGCCATATGACTTATATTGTCCTGGAATGTCCAGAGAAGTTTCACCAAATATAATCCTTGACCTTTGACCTTAAATTTCACCAAAGGTCAAATTTCAAATGGGAATCAACCGGCTGTTTCCCTTCTTCGACGAACTAACTCCAATAAGCTATACACGATCCTCTATTTAATTCCACAAATGTTAACCTTAAAAGGTTACTGCAAAGGTAAATTTGAAGTTTGTTAACGAAACCGGGAGTTTCACATTTGCAGCTAATAAACCTTCACTCGTACCACATCATTGATCATTTTTATTTAACTGGTCAAAAAATTATTACATGTTCCATCCTTGACTTCGAAAATAATCTACATCGTCAAATACTTCTAACCTGCCAGTCTCCAGACTTGTTTAAATAAATTTAATATTTTTACCATGTACATAAATTTATATGAGAGAGTCTAATTTCTAAATACTTTCCACACATTTCTGTAAGCTGAGTGCACTGAAAACAGAGCTTGAAAATTTTCCAAATTACTGATCTGTTTAAAAAACAGGAAGCTGCCATTGTGTTCAGCCCGGATTATTTTCCAAATTACTATGATTCCTCTCTATCCCTGTGTCGTAAAGAGCGACCCAGGGTTGCGTCAGGAAGGCATCCGGCGTAAAACATACGCCAAATCACTATGCGACATACGATATCCGCATTGGGCGACCCCTAAAGGGAGCACCGAAGAGAAGAAAGAAAGAAGACTTCCTCCAGTGGAGGAATAACTTCCTCATTCTTATTACTGAATGTTAATATTTCAATCTTATGAATAATTTCTTCCTTATAATTATCTGATTGAATTACAGTTAATCCCCCATTCCGCGGGTTACGTTCCAAACCTCCCCCGCCTAAGTGAAATCCGCGATGAATGGACGCTCCCCAAAAATCGATTCGTCTGGTCTGTCGTTTGCAGTGAGTGGGTTTAGGTGCCGGATCGACTGGTCGGTCTGGTCGTTGCAGGAGGTTTGATTGCCGGAGACGGATGTTCTGTCTCGGTTGGCGTATGATGGTTTAGTGCCGAGATCGACTAGTCTGTCTGGTCGTTTTGAATCTGTATGAGCATGCTCGTCCAACGGCGCAAACCTTTCCTTCCGAAGCATATATCGGCACCGTGGTTTTTTTTTTTTTATTTTTTTTTTTTTTTTTTTTTTTGGTGTGTGGTGGTTTGTTTTGTTTTTTTTTTTTTTGTCGTTTAACCTATAAACCTTCTCTCTATCTTCCCAGACTCTCTCTTCTTCTCTCTCTAGAAAACCTTCGAATGCAGGCGTTTGGGCGCCATCTCTTGGAAAAAAACGTAGAAAATATTCGAAAGTACAAGCGAAACTTTGTCTCTCGTTGTTGGTATTGTGATCTGCTATCACTCACGCATAATTTATGCTAAAAATTTATATTATACATATTACCATTGTACCGGGTGAATCCGCAAAAAAATTACGTTCCAAGAAAACCCTTATGAACTGGTGTGTCTGATTGGTGAATCCTCTCATGAACCGGTATTCTTTATAAGAAAAGATATAGATGATTATAGTGTAGGTGGATATTGTCGCTACCCCAATTGACCACCATCCTCCCCCTCATCTCCCACCCCCTCTCCCCTTCCCTTTTTTGTTGGGGAAGTTTTTTTTTTTGGTGGTGTGGGTGTGGTCCAAAGGTGGGGCAACACAGGTGAGGGGTGCGGCTCGTTGGTGGCTTGTTGATGTGGTGCGGGTTTGGGTGTTGGGCTGTTGGGGTGGGGGGGCGGAGTGGGAGGCATTGTGGTGTGGATTGCTTGGGGGAGTGTGTGGGTATGTGTGGGCTGTTGGTGTGTGGGGGGGGGATGTTAGGTTGATGGTAGTGAGCTTGTGTGATGGTAGAGCATTTTTGAATTAACTGTTTGGAACTAATTACTAATCACTAATTATGTGAATATGAATGATGTGTTTTGTGTTGAGCTGTGTGTGGTTGTAGTGGTGAGCTTGTGTGGGTGGTTGTGTGGGCGGCTTTTGGCTTTGGTGGCGGCTTTTGGTGGCGGGGCTTATGGTGGAGCTGGGGTGGTTGTGTCGCAAGTCAACAGGGCGGAGTCAAATAAAAGATTTCCAATTATCTTTGTCTTTTGTTTTATTCCCGTGAATAAAATAACCAAAAATCTCTTCCCCCTTTAAATCATTATACCTTATAAGTCCAAAACTTATCTACACATCAACATTTTAGCTTATTTCTCCATCGCTTAGTATAACCTTTTCAATGAGATTTCCACCGTATTTTACACATCACCAACTTTGAACTGTAGCTTTCTGACATTAATCTCTTTTTGCATATCCTATTTTGTAAATTTCTGATGGTTTGTATTCGTTGAGGTGATCATATCATATTATAGCTTACAGTGGAGAACAAGTATTTGATACACTGACCGATTTTCAGTTTCCCACTACAAGCACGTAAGTCATTAATTTATCATAGGTACAACTTCAACTGTGAAAGACGATCTAAAAACAAAATCCTGAAAATCAACATTGTATGATTTTTAAAATAATAATTTGCATTTATTGCATGAAATAAGTAGTATACATCAGAAAAAACAAACTTAATATTTGCTACAGAAACCTTGTTGCAATGCCAAAGCAATGTTCCTGTAGTTCTTAAACCATTTGCACAGACTGCAGGCAGATTTGCCCACTCCTCCATACAGATCTTCTCCAATCCTCAGGTTTCAGGCTGCGCTGGGCAACACATACGTCAGCTCCCTCCAAAGATTCATGGTTTCAGCTGGAACGGCATAGCCCACTCCACGACCTTGAATCTTCTTACGAGCCATCCTTATTGCCCGCTTTTCGTCGTTTTCCATGCGGAAAAGGGGGACCCCCCCCCCATCACGCCCCACTTCAATCTCTTGTTGAGGGAAGAGGTTGTTGCCAAATCTCACGATTGAATGAGCATCCATCCTCCCCTCATACGGTGCAGTTACGGTCCCTTTGCAGAAAAGCATCCCAAAGAATGAATGTTTCCACCTCCATGCTTCACGTCTGGATGGTTGTCTTGGTTTACTCATCCTTCTCCTCCAAACACGCGAGTGGGTTTAAACCAAAAAGCCTCTATTTGCGGTCT
>CM068955.1:5345433-5362229 GCA_035128595.1 Eptatretus atami
GAATATTGGTTGATGTAATTCATCAGCTAATTGTTCTTCAGTCTTAATGACATCATTAGAGCCTATAAGTATTTCGAATTTCCAAGCCCAAGTTTCAATTTAGCACTGATCATCTTCTTCACGATGAACCTCTCAACTTTTTCTCATATTGATTATTGGGAATAATACCAAACTTTAGAAGAAAAGCATAAGCCGAGAAGAGACAATGTTGTATAATTTGTCTCTGATACAAAATCCAACCTGTTTGAGAAAAAGTTATCGGTCATCGTGAAGAAGATGACAGTGCTAAATTAAACTTGGACTTGGAAATTCAAAAAAACTTATAGACTTAATGATGGTCATTAAGATTGAGAGCAATTAGCTATGAATTACATTTAAAACCAATTTCACAAAGTTTCAGAGAAGGAAAGTTTATTCCAAGGAAGTTGATTATATCTGGTCTGCCTGATTTTGATTGAACTCAATAATGATAAGGGGTACAAAGTATGCTTTAACCGTTATTTAGTTGAGAGTAGATACTCATGGGTTTTCCCTTTAAAAAACAAAAACAGGTAATACTCTTATGTTAGCCTGTTCAACAGATATTAATAAAAGTAAGAGAAAACCTAAAAATTGTAGACTGATGCGGTCAGAGAGTTTTATAACAAGAACCATTTATGAATTTTCTAAAAAATAACGTATTACATTATACAGTACCTTTAATGAAGGAAGGCGTTAGTTGTTGAACGTTTATTAATCGTACCTTAAAAAGAGAGACTATATAAAAAATTCACACAACTCGGTTCAAAACAATGTTCTTTATTTCAGGATATTGTGGGAGTAAGTATAATAACACGATTCATACGTCACAAATATGAAACCATCCAAAAACCATTTACAAAAATTAAAATTATGGAAAAGAGATTTAATGTCAGAAACCTAAGTTCAAAGTTGGTGATATCGTAAGAAATATACAGGTGGAAATCTCATTTTGAAAAAAGGTTCGTAAAACGATGGACTAACGAACTTTTTTAAAATTGTTGATGCTATAGATACGGTTCCTTGACTTTTATAAGATATATGATTTGGAAGGGAAGAGATTTTTAGGTCATTTTATTCACAGGAATACAAAAGACAAAAAACTAAGCAAGATAATTACCCATGGAGCAATGGGTTGGCGCTTCACTCCCTCCTACTATACACCGTTGTGGACACTCGAGGGACAAGTCAGAGGTGTATGAACGTTATATATTGTGTGTCAAAGGGGGACGTCCTAGAGCTGTGAAACCCAAACACAGAATCCTCAACTGAATCCGTCAAGGCTTAAACATTTGTTTGTTGATGTGTGTGTGTGTGTGTGCTGTGTGTGTGTGTGTGTTGTGTTGTGTGTGCGCGTACCCAAGAATGTGTGTGTGTGTGTGTGGCGCCGTGTGGTGTTGTTTGGTTGTGTGTGTGTGGTGCGTGTGTGTGTGTGTGTTGTATGTGTATTGCGTGTGTGTGTATGCGTAAGGTGTGTGTGTGTGTGTGCAATGCCGGAGCAAATGGTTGTTGGCGCGTCACTCCCCTCCTCTATACACCGTTGTGGACATCGAGGGCAAGTCCGAGGTGTATAACAGTATATATGTGTGTGCCAATGGAGGCAATGGGTTTGGCGCATCACTCCCTCCTGCTATACACCGTTCCTGTGGACCACTCGAGGCCAAGTCCGAGGTGTATAACAGTTATATAATGTGTGTGCAATGGGTAGCAATGGCCTTGGCGCTTCCACTCCCTCCTGCTATACAGTACACCGTTGTGGACACTCGAGTGCCAAAGTCTGAGGTGATAACAGGTATATAATGTGTCAAGGGACGTTCTTAGATCTGTGAACCCCAAACACAAAATCCTTCAACTGAATAGTCAAGGGCTTAACTTTTGTTTTGATGTTGTGTGGTGTGTGTGTGTTGCGTGTGTGTGTGGCGTGCTGTGCGTTATGTGTGTATGCGTGTGTGTGTGTGCGTGTGTGTGTGTGTGGTGCGTGTCTGGATGTGTGTGTGTGCGTGTGTGTGTGGTGTGTGTGTGGTATGCGGTGTGCTGTGTGTGTGTGTCCCAACCCTACCTTCCAAAATCTTCAACCCCAACTCAATCCCGACCCAACACCCCCCCCCCTCAATGTCTTTTTCAAAATGAAGCATTTCCACCTATATATTATTTTTGACTTTTTTTTTTCTCTTCTTCCCAATTTCTTGTCTGTTTAAGGCTTTCAGGTTGATGCCATAGAAAGGGGGAATAAGCCTGCCACTTTCTTCCAGAACTTTCCTTGATTGCTCCCATTCAAGGCACCATCGACCAAAGAACTACATCGATAAGTTTTAGATCCCCAAAGATGTTGATGCATTTCAAGTCTCCAAAATTAACCAACTTTCCCAAGTCTCCCAAGGTATAACCCATCCTGTTGAAGTTCCAAGAACGTATCACATTGTGAGTTATTCAATCCAGAACCCACATTTCAAAGTCTCCAAAATAAAACCAACTTATAAAGTCTCGAAGATAACTCATTCCTGATTTTTCAATTTGTGAGTCTCCAAGGTAGGACCCATATTTAGCCATCTTGGCAAGAACCCTTTTCCTGGAGTCTGCCAAGTAAGTTATTTAAAACCACAAGAGAACTCAATTTACTGATTTTTTCAAAATTTGTGAGTCTCCAAGGTAGGCTCCCATATTTAGAACCATCTGCAGAACCTTTTCTGAGTCTCAAGGTAGTTATTTAAACCATCAAGGGCAGAACTCATTTACTGATTTTTCAAAAAATTTGTGAGTCCAAGTAGGACCCATATTTAGAAACCCATCTTGCAGAAACCCTTTCCTGAGTCTCCCAAGGTAGTTATTTAAACATCAGCAGAACTCATTTACTGGATTTTTTCTAATTTGTGAGTCTCCAAAGGCAAAACTTGTTCTGGCTCATCAAGGTATAAACTTGTTCAGTGGGTTATTGTCTTGATAACTCGCAATGAGTACTATTGCTGTAAAACTCTGTTTTCAGGATTTTGCTGGTCTCCAAGGTATAACTTCTTTGGTGGGTCATCTAAGACGAACTCGTTCTGTGGTCTTTGGTTCGCTCATGAGGTCTTCAAACCAAGCCAACAATTTTCGCCAAAGTTTGGCAAAAGCAGTATTTTCATGTCGTATTTCAGACAATTTCCTGTGAGAGAAATAATAATGTATTAATTAAGTGATTTAATTATTAAATGAGTCTATGCTTAAATCAAACTGAAAATAGGAAAAATAAATCTTACTCAAAACAGATAAGAGTTTTGAATCCAATTGATCAAAGTTGTAAGGTTTAGTTTCCATACAAGTTAGTCAATCTCCAAGGAACCCCAAGTTCATCCCACTTCCAAGGTCTCGCTCGTTCTGTGGGTCTTGGTCGCTCACAAGGTCTTCAACCAAGCATCAATTTCGCCCCAAAGTTGTGTCAAAACATCCGGTATTTTCAGATACAATTTCCTGTGAGTGAAAATAATAATGTATTAATTTAATAATTTAATTATTAAATGAGTCGATGTTTAAAAGGAACTGAAAATAGGGAAATTAGATTCTTACCTCAACAGGATAATAGGTTTGAATCCAATTCTTCAAACTTGTAAGTTCTAGTTTCCATAACCAAGTCATAGAGTTCCAGGCAAGCTCAGCACAGTAGTCCATTCTCGTAAAAGTAAAAATATGTTTAAAAATGGAGCCTGGGCTTTGCCAGGCTTTTATAGGAAGACTGGTGGTGTGGTTTCCTTGGAAATCCCTGAGCAAGCCTAGGTAGGCCTTCCAAAACCATAAACACTCCAGAATTTTCCTTGTGAGTCAGGATGAACTGGAAATGATGTAAGAGAGGCGGGGCTTTAGCAAAAGTGGCGGTGTTATGAAAAGTGGGGCGTTGGCCCTATGGAAAATATCTCGGGAAAAGTGGGCGGGCTTATGAAAAAGTGGGCGGGGCTTAGAAAAGTGGGCGCGGCTTTTAAAAAGTGGGCGGGGTTGTGCAAAAAAATAATCTGAGGATCAGAGGTGGTCAATGAGATCATTAACGAGAAGTAATCATTTCGTAATGGACACAAAAGGGTATCTTGAAAAAATATAAAGATTCCAAATGTTTTGTTATATTTTAGGATGGGGATTATTGTGGCAAAGAAATTAAACTATTAAGGAAATTGGAGAATGAACAAATCTTTATATCATATTGAGTGAGCTAAACAATATGCATGGTTATTTGAAAAAGAGTGTCCCTAGGTTAAAATGGGACAAACAAATATACCTTGATAAAAGGGGGTGTAATTTTAAGGGGAAAATTGAATCGCTGAAGAATCCCCCATTCATTTACATGGGGAAAAGTGAGCCCAGAAATCTGTATATTCACCCCGTACTGTCAAGGGTCGTCCCATGATGCATACCGCTCGAGCAGACGTCAGGGTCGTTCCATGATGCAGTGCGCCTCGAGCAGACTCACGGGTCGGTCCCATATGCAAATTGGCCTCGAGCAGACGCGTCGTTGTCTGATTTGCGTTTAAAGGTTTGCGTGGAGGAAATGGAGACTTTTTTGCTAATCCTCGAACGTGCGAGTTCGTTTTTTAACTTCGATATTTAATTTGTCTTCGGTTTTTGCGACGCTTTTAGGACTCTTTAAAACTGGTTGTCGAAATTACTGAACAGCGATGGAATAACTTGATATATATAATAAACAATAAGTCTTTTATTCAGATTCTTCTGAAAAGTAATACACCTATTATCTGCGCATATCCTGCTGGTACTGAATCACTGTAAAAAAAAAAGAATTTTTATAAAGAAATCTAGTTTTTGTCTGGACTCATTATCTGCAAACCACAGTGTAAAAATCGATTAGACCACAAATTAATTCAGAATTCAAGCTCCCTTGGGCTTCTGACTGATTCATGCTTTTATTTAGACCAAGGTCAGAGGTCAAGTTGATGATTTCGTAAGTACCAGTCTATGACTGCTTGTTGTTTGTTTGTTTGTATGTTTGTTTGTTTGTGGCCGATAACTCGAGAATGAAGAAGTACCATGTCAATTACATTCTCGTGATTCAGGAGGGTGATGGCTTAGTGCTGATATAGTTTTTGGTTCAAAAATCGGTCAAAGGTCAAGGTCACAGTGAGGGTCAAAATATTCGATTTTTGATGTTGGTACAGATAACTCGAGAAGGAAAGAAAGCTACCAATGGTCAAAACACCACGTGATTCAGGAGGGGATGGCTAGTGCTGATTAGATTTGGTCAAAATCGGTCAACGGTCAAGTCACGGTGAGTCAAACATGTTCGATTTTGATGGTTTGGTACACAGAATCATCGTGAAACTTGTGGTTTGCGTCGCTACCTTCTCTAGAGGACAACTTTTTTATGACAAGGTCAGAGTAATGACGATTCGTTAAGTACCAGTCTTGACGCTTGTTTGCTTGTTTGTAGGCAGGATAACTCGAGAACGAAGAAGCTACCAATGTCAAATACCAACAGTGATTCAGGGAGGGTGTGATGCTAGTGCTGATTAGATTTTGGTCAAATCGAGCAAAGGGTCAAGGTCACAGCGAAGTCAAATATTCGGATTTTGATGGTTTGGTACACATAAATCTAAACGGAGAAGCTACCAATTCAATTACAGCCACGTGATTCAGGAGGGTGATGGGAGTGCTGATTAAGATTTTGGTCAAAATCGGTCAAAGTCAAGGTCACGTGAGGTCAAACATTCGATTTTTGATGGTGGTACAAGAATCATCGTAGAAACTCTGGTTTGCGTTCGGCTAACCTTCTCTAAGACAGTTTTATTAGACAAGGTCAGAGGTTCATGTTTGACGATTTCGTAAAGTACAGGTCTATGACTGGCTTGTTTGTATGTTTTGTTTGTTTGTATGTTTGTTTGTAGCACGATAACTACGAGAACGGAAGAAGCTATCCAATTGTCAAATTACACACGTGAATTTCAGGAGGGTGATGCTAGTGCTGCTTAGATTTGCGTCAAAATCGGTCAAAGGGTCAAGGTCACAGTGAGGTCAAACATATTCCGTAAATTCATGTCGAGAATTGTGAGTATTTTTGCTTCGTCTCGACGTTTGGCGAGTTCGTTTTAACTTCGTTTTAATTTTGGTCTTCGGTTTTTTGCGATCGCATTAGGACGCTTAAAACTCGTTGTTTGGTTCGAAAATTCTGGTAAAAAATCGGATGTTTTGGAAGACGTTTTAAGATTGTATAAAAAATATTTCACTCGAAAGCCGTCAAGGGTCGTCCCATTATGCAGTTGCCGCTCGAGCCAGACGTTACGGGTCGTCCCAGGATGCAGTGCACTCGAGCAGACGCGTCGTGAGTCCGTTAAGGTTTTCCGTGGCGCGGGTGACGGTTTTTTCAAATAAAGATGGTTGTTTAAAATCAATTTTTTTATCCCAATTAAAGGTTATCGTCGCCATGCCTGACTCGCTGAGCACGTCGGGATTATGTAAAGATTGTTGGTGTGATGGCGAATATTACGTTTGTGACTTTGATAAAATAATATTAAATAAATTGCGTGGAGAAATGCCGATTTTGTTTGCTCGACGTTACGGAGTTCATTTTAACTTCGATTTTAATTTCGTCTTCGGTTTTTGCGATCGCTTAGGGACGCTTAAAAACTGGCGTTGTCGAAATTCGCGTAAAATCGGATGTTTTATGAGATTTATGTTCGGGTTCGTATCTGAGGATTATGCACTGAAATGTTATGCTATGAGGGGATTGTAAGACACAGTCATTACGCGCCTCGGTTTGCGTCGGCTACCCTTCTCAAGAGACAGCTTTTATAGACAAGGTCAGAGGTCAAGTGACGATTGCGTTAATACCAGTCTATGACTGCTTGTTACTTTACGAAAATCTAAAGTTTCGTAAGTATATTGATATGACTTACCGTTTCTGTTTGTTTATTTTGTTTTGTTTGTATGGTTTGTTTGTTTGTTTGGTATGTTGTTTGTTTGTAGGCACGATTAACTCGAGAACGGAAAGCTACCAATGTTCAAAAATTACACATGTGATTCAGGAGGGTGATGGCTTAGGGCTGGATTTAGATTTTGGTTCAAAATCGGTCAAAGGTCAATGTCACGGTGAGGTCAAACATTCGATGTTTGATGGTTTGGTAAGATAACTCAGAACGGAAGAGCCTACAATGTCCACCAATTACACCACGTGATTCAGGAGGGTGATTGGCTAGTGCTGATTAGATTTTGGTTCAAAAATCGGTCAACGGTCAAGGTCCACGTGGAGGTCAAACATTCGATTTTTGAATGGTTTGGTACAGAATCATCGTAGAAACTTCTGCGTTTTGCGTCTCTACCTTCTCTAGAGACAGCTTTTATTAGACAAGGTCTGAGGTCAATTGGACGATTTCGTAAGTACCAGTCTATGACTGCTTGTGTGTTTGTTTGTATATGTTTGTTTTTTGTATGTTTGTTTGTAGGCACGATTAACTGGAGAACGGGCAAGAAGCTACCAATGTCAAATTACATCACGTTGATTCAGGAGGGTGATGGCTAGCGCTGATAGGATTTTGCGTCAAAATCGCGTCAAATCGTCAAGGTCACAGTTGAGGTCAAATATCGACTTTTGATGGTTTGGTACATATTAACTCGGAGAACGGAAGAAGCTTACCAATGTCAATTACACACGTTGATTCAGGAGGGTGATGGCTAGTGCTGATTAAGTTTTGGTCAAAATCGGTCAAAACGGATCAAGCGTCACGGTGAGCGTCAAACATTCGATTTTTGATGCGTTTGGTAGCAGAATCATCGTAGAGAAACTTCTTGTTTACGTCGCTACCTTCTTCGAACAGCTTTATTAGACAAGTCAGAGGTCAAAAGTTGACGATTTCGTAAGTACCAGTCTATGAATGGCTTGTTAACTTGATTTCGTAATATATTGATGGACTACCGTTTCTGTTTGTTTTGTTTGTTTGTATGTTTGTTGGTTTGTTTGTAAGCACGATAAACTCGGAGGAACGGAAGAAGCTACCCATATTCAAATTACATCACGTTGATTCAGGAGGGTATGGCTAGCGCCGGTTTAGATTTGGGTCAAAATCGGTCAACAGGTCAATGGGTCACATGAGGATCAAACATTAATTCCGTTAAATTAACGTGGAGAAATGTGAGTATTTTGCTTCGCTCGACGTTACGAGTTCGTTTCTAACTTCGATTTTAATTTTGTCTTCGGTTTTTTGCGATCGCTTCGGCATGCTTAAAAACTCGGTTGTTGAAATTCTGGTAAAAAATCGGATGTTTTGGAGACGTTTTAAGATTGAATAAAAATATTTCACTCGAAGGTCAAGGTCGTCCCATGAGCAGTAGCGCTCGAGCAGACGTCTCGGGTTCGTCCCATGATGCAGTGCCGCTCGAGCAGACGTCACGGGTCATCCCATTGATGCAGTGCGCTCGAGCAGACGCAGTCCGTTTGAGTCACGTTAAGGTTTTCTTGTGCGCGGTGACTGTTTTTTCAAAAGAGGTTGTTTAAAAGTCATTTTTATCCCGAATAAAGGTTATCGTCGCAGCCTGACTCTGCTGAGCCGTGGATTTATTGTAAAGATTGTGGTGGAATGGCCGTATATTACGGTTTTGTGACTTGATAAAATAAATTAAATTAATTGCCGTGTGAGAAATGCCTTATTTTTGCTTTGCTCGACGTACGAGTTCATTTTAACTTCGATTTTAATTTGTCTTCGGTTTTTGCGATTCGCTTTTTGGATGTTAAAACTCAGTGTCGAAATTACTGTAAAAAATCGGATGTTTGGAGACCGTTTTAGATTGAATAAAAAAATTATTTTCACTCGAAGCGTCAAGGGTCGTCCCATGATGCAGTGCGCTCGGAGCAGACGTCAGGTCGTCCCATGATGCAGTGCGCTCGAGCAGACGTCACGCGGTCATCCCATGATGCAGTGCGCTCGAGCAGACGCGTCGTGAGTCACGTTAAGGTTTGTCCGTGTGCGCGGTGACGGTTTTTTTCAATAAAGATTTGGTGTTTAAAAGTCATTTTTTATCCCCAAATTAAAGGTTATCGTCGCATGCCTGACTCGCTGAATCCCGCGGATTATGTAAAGTTGTTGGTGGATGGCCGAATTATTACGGTTTTGTGACTTTGATAAAAAATATTAAATAATTGCGTGGAGAAATGCCGATTTTTTGCTTTGCTCGACGTATACGAGTTCATTTTAACTCGATTTTAATTTTGTTCTTCGGTTTTTGCGAATCTGCTAGGACGCTTTTAAAACTCGGTTTCTCGAAGAATTTCTGGTAAAAAATCGGGATGTTTTATGAGATTTATGTCGGGTTTTGTCGTTATCTGAGGTTTAGCACTGAGGAAGATTATGCTAATGATGGATTGTAAGACAACAGCATACGCGCTCGTTTGCCGTACGCTACCTTCTCTAGAGACAGCTTTTATTAGACAAGGTCAGAGTTTTCAATTGACGATTTCGTAAGTACCAGTCTATGAATGCTTGCTTACTTGATTTCGTAAGTTATTGATGACTACCGTTTCTAATGTTTGTTTGGTTGTTTGTTTGTATGTTTGTTTGTTTGTAGGCACGATAACTCGAGAACGGAAGAAGCTACCAATGTCAAAATTTACATCACGGATTCAGGAGGTGATGGCTAGCGCTGGTTAGATTTTGGTCCAAAATCCGTCAGAAAGCTCAAGGTTCACAGTGAGGTCAAACATAATTCGTAAATTAACATGGAGAAATGTGAGTATTTTATGCTTCGCTCGACGTACGAGTTTCGTTTTAACTTCGATTTTAATTTTGTCTTCTTTTGCGATCGCTTCGGAGCTTAAACCTCGTCGTTGTCCGAAATTCTGGTAAAAATCGGATATGTCTTGGAGACGTTTTAAGATTGAATAAAAAAATATTTCACTCGAAGCGTCAAGCGGTCGGTCCCATGATGCAGTGCCGCTCGAGCAGACTTCACAGGTCGTCCCATGATGCAGTGCGTCGAAGCAGACGCGTCGTGAGTTCGACGGTTAAAGGTATATTCCGTTCTGCGCGCGGTGACGGTTTTTCAATAAAGATGTGTTTCCAAAGTCATTTTTTATCCCAATAAGGGTTATCGTCGCATTGCCTGACTCGCTGAGCCGTCGGGATTATGTAAAGATTGTTGGATGGCGAATATTACGGTTTTGTGACTTTTGATAAAATAATATAAATAATTGCGTGGGAGAAATGCCGATTTTTGCTTGCTCAGACGTTGCGATTCATTTTAACTTCGATTAATTTGCTTCTGTTTTTGCGATGCTTAGACGCTTAAAACCGGGTTGTCGAAATCATGGTTAAAAATCGATGTTTTATGAGATTATGCGGGTGTCGTAAATCGGAGGTATTTATGCACTGAAGATTACTGCAAATGAGGGGTTTTAAGACACAGCATTTACGCGCTCGTTTGCGTCGCTACTTCTCCTCGAGGAACAGCTTTTATTAGACAAGGTCAGAGGTCAAGTTGACGATTTCGTAAGTTACCAGTCTATGACTGGCTTGTTTGTTTGTTTGTTTGTATGTTTGTTTGTTTGTTTGTAGGCACATAACTCTGAGACGGAAAGAAGGCTACCAATGTCAAATTAACTACATGATTCAGGAGGGTGATGGCTAGTGCTGATTCATTATTTGCGGCAAAATCGGTTCAAAGGTCCAAGGCACAGCGAGTCAAATATTTCTATTTTTGATGTTTGCTACAGCGAAGTCAATATTTCGATTTTTGATGGTTTGGTACAGATAACTCGAGAACGGAAAAGCTACAATTGTCCAAATTACACCACGTGATCAGGAGGGTGATTGATGGGCTAGTGCCTCATTAAATTTTTGGTCAAATCGGTCAAAGGTCCAAGGTTCACAGTGAGTCAAAACATTTCGATTTTTGATGGTTTGGTACAAGATAACTCGCTGAGACCAGAAGAAGCTCAATGTCAAATTACACCACGTGATTCAGGAGGGTGATAGGCTAGTGCTCATTAGATTTTGGTCAAAATCGTCAACGGTCAAGTCACCGGTGAGGTCAAACATTCGATTTTTTGATGGTTTGGTTACAGAAATCATCGTATTAAAACTTTCTGGTTTGCGTCGCTACCTTCTCTAGAGACAGCTTTTATTAGACAAGGTCAGAGGTCAGTTTGACGATTCGTAATACCAGTCGATGAACTGCTTGTTATTACTTACGAAATCTAAAGATTCGTAAGTATATTTGATGCCTTCCATTTCTGTTGTTTGTTTGTTTGTTTGTATGTTTGTTTGTTTGTTTGTATGTTTGTTTTTTGTTTGTTGTAGGCACGCGATAACTCGAGAACGGAAGAAGCACAATGTCAAATTACATCCCGTGATTCAGGGGGTGCATGGCTAGCGCTTGATGTAGATTTTGGTCAAAATCGGCAAAAGGTCAAGGTCACAGTGAGGTCAACATAATTCCGTAAATTAACATGGAGAAAAGTGTAGTATTTTTGCTTCGCTCGACGGTACGAGTTCGTTTTAACTTCGATTTTAATTTTTGTCTCTCGTTTTTTGCGATCGCTTCGGAATGCTTAAAACTCGGTTTGTCGAAATTCTGGTAAAAATCGGATGTTTTGAGACGTTTTAAGTTGAACAAAAAATATTTTCACTCGATAGCGTCAAGGGTCGTCCCATGATGCAGTACGCTCGAGCAGACGTCACGGGTCGCCATGATGCAGTGCCGCTCGAGCAGAGCGTCGTATGAGTCACGTTAAGGTTTTCCGGTGCGCTGGGTGACGGTTTTTTTTCAATAAAGAATGGTGTTTAAAAGTCATTTTTTATCCCAATAAAGGTTATCGTTCGCATGCCTGACTCGCTGAGCCGTCGGATTATGTAAAGATTGTTGGTGATGGCCGAATATTACGGTTTGTGACTTTGATAAAATAATATTAAATAATTGCGTGGAGAAATTGCCGATTTTTGCTTTCTCGACGGTTTGCGAGTTTCATTTTAACTTCGATTTTAATTTTGTCTTCGGGTTTGCGAGCGCTTAGACGCTTAAACTCGGTTTGCTCGAAATTCTGCGTAAAAAATCGGATGTTTTGGCAGACGTTTTAGATTGAATAAAAATTATTTCACTCCGAAGCGTAAAGGGTTCGTCCCCATTTGATGCAGTTGGCTCGAGCAGACCGTCACGGGTCGTCCCATTGATGCAATGCGCTCGAGCAGACGTCACGGGTCATCCCAGGATGCAGTGCGCTCGAGCAGACGCGTCGTGGAAGTCACGTTAAGGTTCCGTGTCGCGTGACCGGTTTTTTTCAATAAAGCATGGTGTTTTTAAAGTCATTTTATCCCAATAAAGGTTATCGTCGACATGCTGACTCGCTGAGCCCGTCGATATGGGGTAAAAAAAAAAGAAAAAAAGAGGGATTTTGGTGGATGGCCGAATATTACCGGTTTTGTGACTTTGATAAATTAATATTAAATATTGCGTGGAGAAATGCCGATTTTTGCTTGCTCGACGTTACGAGTTCATTTTAACTTCGATTTTAATTTTGTTCTTCGGTTTTTGCGATCGCTTTGGTATGCCTTAAAACTCAGTTTGTCGAAAGTCTGGTAAATCGGTATGTTGTTGAGACGTTTTAAGATTGAATAAAAAATATTTCACTTCGAAAGCGTCAAGGGTCGTCCCATGAGCAGTGCGCTCGAAGCAGACGTCACGGGTCGTCCCATGATGACAGTGCCGCTCGAGCCAGACGTCCGCGAGTCATTTCCCATGATTGCCACAGTGCGCTCGAGCAGACGCGTCGTTGAGTCACGTTAAGGTTCCGTGTGCGCGGGCAGGTGACGGTTTTTTTCAATAAAGATGGTGTTTTAAAGTCATTTTTTTATCCCAATAAAGGTTATGTCGCATGGCCTGACTCGCTGGAAGCCGTCGGATTATGTAAAGATTGTTGGTGGGATGCGAATATTACGGTTTTGTGGACTTTGATAAATAATATTAAAATGCGTTGGAGGAAATGGGATTTTGCTTGCTCGACGTTACGAGTTCATTTTAACTTCGATTTTAATTTGTTCTTCGGTTTTTTGCGATCGCTTAGGGCGCTTAAAACTCGGTCTCGAAATTCTTGGTAAAAAATCGGATGTTTTATTGAGAATTTGTCGGGTGTCGTATCTGAGGTATTATGCACTGAAGATTATGCAATGATGGGCATGTTAAGACACCAGCATTACGCGCTCGTTTGCGTCGCTACCTTCTTCTTTGAGACAGCTTTTATTAGACAAAGGTCAGAGGTCAAGTTGACGATTTCGTAAGTACCAGTCTATGAATGCTTGTTACTTGATGTCGTAAGTAAGGATTATTGATGACTACCGTTTCTGTTTTGTTTGTTTGTTTGTTTGTATGGTTGTTTGTTTGTTTGTAGGCACGATAACTCGAGAACGGAAAGAAGCTACCAATGTTCAAAATTAATCACGTGATTCGGAGGTGTGATGGCTAGCGCTGGTTAGATTTTGTGTCAATAAATCCGTCAAAGGTCAAGGTTCACAGTGAGGTTCAACAACACTAATTCCGAAATTACATGGAGAAATGTGATATTTTTGCTTTCGGCTCGACGTTTACGAGTTCGTGTTTTACTTCATTTAATTTTTGTCTTCGGTTTTTGCGATCGCTTCGGATGCTTAAAACTGGTTGTCGAAATCTGGTAAAAATTCGGATGTTTTGGAGACGTCTTTAAGATTGAATAAAAAATATTTCACTCGAAGCGTCCAAGGGTCGTCCCATGATGCAGTGCCGCTCGAGCAGACGTCACAGGTCTTCCCATGATGCAGTGCGGCTCGAGCAGACGCGGATCGTTGCAGTCACTTAGGTTTTCCGTGTGCGCTAGTGACGGTTTTTTTACAATAAAGTGGGTTTCAAGTCATTTTTTATCCCAATAAAGGTTATCGTCGCATGGCCTGACTCTGCTGAGCCGACTCGGATTATGTAAAATGAAATTGTTGGTGGCCATGGCGCCGAATATTACAGGGTTCTTTTTGTGACTTTGATAATAATAATATTAAATAATTGCGCTGGAGAAATGCGGATTTTGCTTGGCTCCGACGTTGCGAGTTGCATAACTTCGATTTTTACATTTGTCTGCGCGTTTTTGCGATTCGCTTAGCGCTTAAAACTCGGTTGTCGAAATTCTGGAAAAAATCGGATGTTTTATGAGATTTATGTCGGGTGTCGTATCGGAGGTATTATGCACTGAAGAATTATGCTAATTGGAGGGGGTTTGTAAGACACAGCATTACAGCGCTCGTTTATGCGTCGCTACCTTCTCTCGAGACAGCTTTATTAGACAAGGTCAGAAGCGTCAATGGTGTACGATTTCGTACTAGTACCAGTCTATGACTGCCTGTTTGTTTGTTTGTTGTATGTTTGTTGTTTGTTTGCTAGGCACGATAAACTCGAGAACGGAAGAGCTACCAATGTCAAATTACACTACATGATTTCAGGAGGGTGAGGCTAGTGCTGATCAGATTTTGGTCAAAATCGGTCAAAGTCAAGTCACAGCTGAGGTCAAATATTCGATTTTTGATGGTTTGGTACAGCGAAGTCAAAATATTCGATTTTTGATGGTTTTGTACAGCATAACTCGAGAACGAAGGAAGCTACCAATTGTCAAATTACACCACTGTGATTCAGGAGAGTGATGGGCTAGTGCTCATTAGATTTTGGTCTAAAATCGGCAAAGGTCAAGGTTCACATGAAGTAAACATTCGATTTTGATGCGTTTAGGTACAGATAACTCGAGAACAGAAGAAGCTACCAATGTCAAATACACCACGTTGATTCAGCTGAGGGTGATGGCGGCTAGTTGCTCATTAGATTTTGGTCCAAAAAATCGGTCAACGGTCAAGTCACGGTTGAGGTCAAACATTCGATTTTTTGATGGTTTGCGTACAGAATCATCGTATAAACTTTCGGTTTGCGTCGCTACCTTCTCTAGAGACAGCTTTTAGTTAGACAAGGTTCAGAGGTCAAGTTGACGATTTCGTAAGTTACCAGTCTATGACTGCTTGTTTAATTATACGGAATCTAAAGATTTCGTAAGTATATTGCATGCCTTTCCATTTCTGTTTTGTTTGTTTGTTTGGATATGTTTGTTGTTTGTTTGTTTGTTTGTAGGCACGATAACTCGAGAACCGGAAGAAGCTACCAATGTCAAAATTACATCCCGTGATTCAGGAGCCGGTGATGGCTAGCGCTATTAGATTTTGGTCAAAATCGGTCAAAGTTCAAGGTCACCAGTTGAGGTCAAACATAATTCCGTAAATTAACATGGAGAAATGTGAGTATTTTTTGCTTCGCTCGACGTTACGAAAGTCGTTTTAACTTCGGATTAATTTTGTCTTCGTTTTTGCGATCGCTCGGATGCTAAAACTCGCGTTGTCGAATTCTGGTAAAAAATCGGATGTTTTGGAGACGTTTTAGAATTGAACAAAAAATATTTCACTCGAAGCTTCAAGGTCGTCCCATGATTGCAGTGCGCTCGAGCAGAAGTCACGGGTCGTCCCATTGATGCAGTTGCGCTCGAGCAGACTCGTCGTTGAGTTCACGTTAGTTTCTGTGTAGCGCGGGACGTTTTTTCTTAAAGATGGTGTTTAAAAGCATTTTTTATCCCAATTAAACGGTTCATCGGCATGCCTGACTCGCTGAAGCCGTCGGATTATGTAAAGATTTGTTGGTGGATGGCCAATATTACGTTTTGTGACTTTGATAAATAATATTTAAATAAATTGCGTGGAGAAATGCGATTTTTTTGCTCTGCTCGGACGTGCAGTTCAATTTAACTTCGATTTTAAATTTTGTCCTTCGGTTTTTTGCGATCGCTTAGGACCGCTTAAAACTCGGTTGTCGGAAAAATTCTGGTAAAAATCGGATGTTTTATGAGATTTATGTCGGGTGTCGTCATCTGAGGTATGATTGCACTGAAGATATGCTAAATGAGCTGGGATTGTAAGACCACAGCATTACGCGTCGTTTGCGTCGCTACCTTCTCTCGAGACAGCTTTTTATTAGACAAGGTTTCAGAGGTCCAAGTTGACGATTTCGAAAGTACAGTCTATGACCTGCTTGTTTGGTGCTATTTTGTTTGTTTGTAGGCACGATAAACCGAGAACGGAAAGAAGTTATCATGTCAAATTACATCAACGTGATTCAGGAGGGTGAGGTAGTGCTGATTACCATTTTGGGTTCAAAATCGGGTTCAACGGTCAGGTCACGGTGAGGGTCAAACATTCGATTTTTGAGGTTCTGGTACAGATAAACTCGAGAACGGAAGAATCTTACCAATGTCAAAATTACACCACCTGATTCAGCAGGTGCATGGCTAGTGTCTGATTACATTTTGGTAAACGGTCAACGGTCAAGGTCACTGGTAGGTAAACATTCGATTTTTGATGCGTTTGGTACAGGAATCATCGCTAGATAACTTCTGGTTTGCGTCGTACCTTCTCTAGAGACAGCTTTTATTAGACAAGCGTCAGAGGTCAAGTTGACGATTTCGTAAGTACCAGTCTCTGACTGCTTGTTTGTTTGTTTGTAGGCCACGATAACTCGAGAACGGAAAGAAGCTACCAATTCAAATTAACACCACTGATTCAGGGGGTGATGGCTTGCTGCTTAGATTTTGGTCAAAATCGGTCAACGGTGTTCAAGGTCACGGTGAGGTCAAAACATTCGATTTTGATGGTTTGACCAGAATCATCGTTAGAACTTCTGGTTTGCGTTCGCTACCTTCTCTAGAGACAGTTTTATTAGACAAAGGTCGATGTCAATGTGGACGATTTTCAAGTACCAGATCTCTCTCT
>CM068955.1:5617387-5627974 GCA_035128595.1 Eptatretus atami
TTCATCGCCCATCACGTCCATTTTTCTGCTGTTTTCATCCATATTTCTGCTCATCGCTTCCATTCTGCTGTTGTTTTCTTCGCTCGACATTTTCATTTGTGCCATTAATTGCTCATGAAACATCATGTCATTCTCTTGGGCTTGCACTGGTGGCGAAACCCGGCGTTCTGCGTATGCATTTTCCAGAGACCGAGGGTGGGGGTTATTTTCCATCTCTCCCATTGCTTCCTCCTCACCCTCTACTGTGACTTCACGCGGGTCCTTGGTCAATTCCGTATCCATATTTACATCATCTACATGGCCACCGGGACCTGCCCGTGTTGGTCCGCCATTGTCAGTCCCAATAAATTTAACTAAAATTTTGTCTAACCGCTCCGAATTTTGAGGTGCGTGAAGCGCTCCACAGGTTGACGACCTGACACCAATTTATTGATCGAGGGGTTCAAAAAATCTCCCACTCCTGACACCAGTTGTTGCGGCCACGGGTACCGAGACACCAGCTTGTCACTCAGGGGGATTAATCCCCGGTTGTCCTCGGCAGAGCCGGACCTGGGGCCACCACTCACAATTAACGTTGCGGTGCGGTGGGTTGTTTTAGAACCACGAACGCCACCCAGTCAACCACGAGTTCCAGTGTCCACCGTCTAATTATTCCATTTAACGAGAGATCACATGGTTACCTGAGCGGGGAGCGCGCCCTCTGCAAAGCACCAATGTTATCTCGATTAGATTTTAATTAGGGCGGCCAAGTGTTTTAACCGCTGGTGCGTTCCGCCGATTTTTGATCAAATCTGTGGTAATTACCTCCCAGTCTATCTCGGTTCGAACAATGCTAGACCAATGGAAGGAAAGGACAAACACGGACAGGTTGGAAATCGACAAATAATTTATTAAAAATAAAATTAATAAATAAAAAGAACTTTTTATTTGCTGAGGTAAATAAAGAATGAATTTCAAGGCAAAATCAATCAAAATGCCAGGAAAGAGACAAAGAGCAGATGCTTATTGGGGGTTGACTTACTTACAGCAAACACACTACAGACATGGGTCCAACATCATTGCTCGTGGGGAGGGGGGGAAGAATCGTCTCGCTCACCAGAAAGTCGTCCGTGAAGCAAAAACGCCCTGAAATGCGTACGTGCGTGTCACATCCATCGCCAGCACCCAGCCTTGCTTTGCACCCTCTCGCGGGGCAGCCTTGAATGCCAGTCGAAACCTGTAGGGCACCAAGATCGTCTGTCGCGGGTTTAGACCCTGGTGTTGTTGGTGACCTACCCGTTCCTCACTTGTTGGCCGCGCTGCTCACACCCACACGCTCGCTTGCCAAAGCACTGGGAAGGACGAATTGTCTCGTCGGCGCTGGTCAGACACCCGCTTCTTGCTCGCTTCTCTCGCCCTTTGCTTTTTCCTCTCTCCTTTCGCTTTTCTCCTCTCTTTCACTTTTCTCCTCTCTTTTGCTTTTCTCCTCTTTCGCTTTTTCCTCCTCGCGCTTTTCTCTCCTCACGCTTTTCTCTCGCTCGTTTTTATATCTCCGGGCCATCTCTGCGGGTCCAGCCCGCAACAAGCTCACCCTGCCCCACTCTCGCACGGTTACCATGACGATCTGTGTGCTCTCAAAAAGGGCGGGCATCAGAGCTCACGAAAGATTGTTGCTGAGGAAATATAAGGGCGGACTTCAGAGATCATGAAAGAACGTTACTGAGTAAAAATGAGGGCGGGCTTCAGAGCTCGTGAAAGAAATGTGTGTTAATGTGTCTGCCGTAAACAAAAAAGCTCAAATGAGCTAAGATCCTCGTCCTCTTAATGATGACGTCATAAAAACGAATATGACGTCATTGTGATATATCAGGTTTGCGATAAATTATCCGTGCTAATGCCCGGCTTGATTCCCACAAACAAAATTCAAACAGCTTGCCTAGTTTCGGAGATAATGGTATAGGCGATTTCCATTAGCGGCGATATAATGACGTCAACTTTTTTTCGAGGAAGCATTTCCAAAATCGGAGATTGTTACTGCCTGCGCGTGGGCTTTCTGCATATACATGGCAAGTTTCCGAAGATCGATGAAAACTCTGGGTGTGAAAACAAAAAATGTTCAAAAAATAGGAATGACGTCATACGTGATTTATCTTATGTGCGTAATTCATCTCTGCTAATGCCTGTTCGATTCCTGCAAACAGAATTCAAAAAGCTTGCCTAGTTTCGGAGATATTTTTTAGGCGATTTCCATTAGCGGAGATATTTTGACGTCATAACTTTTTTTTTCTCGAGGAATTTTCAAAATGGAGATGGTTACTGTCTGCGCAGGGTATTTTTACATATATTTGCCAAGTTTCAGGAAGTTTCGATGAAAACTGTAGCTGGGAACAAAAAGTCCACAAGAAGAAGATGAAGAACAACAACGTGAGTAAGACTTAGAGATCCTCCAGGAGGATCTAAAAAGCTTCCCATGAGAGAGGGGATCTATCCTTTACCCTTCTCAACGCATCACGTTAAAGATCCCATTAGACATGGGGATGGGGCTCATCTGAACATGCATTTAAGGAAATAACTGTCTGAGGACCTGGATGTGTGGATGCATTCATCAGACTGGATTCTGAAATCCGTAACTATATATATATATATATAATATATATACAGTAATCCCCGTTTATCGCGGGGGTTACGTTCCAACCCCCCCCCCCCCCCCCCCCCCCCGCGATAAGTGAAAATCCGCGATGAATGGATGCCTCCCAAACACCATTTTAAACACATTTTAACTCAATAAACACATAAAGAAAACATTTGCAAGCATAAAAATGTACAGAAAATAATAATAATGGAATAAAAAACACTGAAAACACATTTTAAACTCAGTATGGTAAACTCAGTAACGTTGCAAGGTTGCAAGATCGGTTTGAGGTGCCAGAGATCGACTCGTCTGGTCTGGTCGGCTTGGCAGTGATCGGGTTTGAGGTGCCGGAGATCGACTCGTCGGGTCGGTCGGTTTGGCAGTGATCGGGTTTGAGGTGCGGAGATGATTCGTCTGGTCTGGTCGATTTGGCAGTGATCGGGTTTGAGGTGCCGGAGATCGACTTGTCTGGTCTGGTCGGTTTGGCAGTGCTCGTCCAACCGCGGAAACCTTTTTCCTTCCCGAAGCATATCGAGCACCTTAACCTTCTCCTGGAGCGTCAGGACCTTCCTCTGGCGCTTCGGTTCCTTGCCAGAAGCCTTAGAAGGTGCAGGGCGTTTGGCGCAGCATCGTAGGGCTTAGAGAAAAACGTAGAAAATATTCGAAGTTCACAAGCGAAACTTTGTCTCGTGCATTGTGTGACTGGTCGAGTGCCACACGTTATAATTTATTGCTTAAATAATTTATATTTTATATATTCTTACCGGATATAACCGGGGAATCCGCAGAAAAAATTATTTAGGTTCCAAGGGAAAACCGCGATGAACCGGGGGCGCGTTCGGTGAACCGCAATATAGTGGGGATTACTGTTATATATATATATATATATATTATTATATATATATATATATATATATATATATATTATATATGATATATGATATATATATATATATATATTTGTAATAGCCTGGTGTTGGCGTGTGGTAGGGTAGCGGCTTGGGATCCAAAAGGTCCTGAGTTCAAGCCCCGTTGGCCGCTTAATTAATACACACCAGGAGTTGACTCAGCCTGTCATCCTTCCGAGTCGGCGAAGTGAGTACCAGTGTACTGGGCCGGTGTATGCCCCGGTTGGAATAGGTGTACCATATCCCTGTGTCGTAAGAGGCGACCAGGGTTGCGTCAGGAAGGGCATCTGGCGTAAAACCTGTGCCAAATCAGTATGCGGATCATAACGGATGATCCGCTGTGGCGACCCCTAATGGGAGCAGCCGAAAGAAGAAGAATAAGAATTATATATTATATATTTATATATATATATATATATATATATATATATATGATATATCTATATATGATGTATATATATATATATATGTATATATATATATATGATATATATCATATATATCATGTATATATATATCATATATATATGATATATATATATATATATATGATATATACCGGGCGTAGTGGCGTGCGCCTGTAATCCGGCTACTCGGAGGCTTGAGTTGGAGGATCGCTGAGGACGGGTGCTCTGCGCTGGGCCGCGCTATGAGAGGGTGTAGGGCAGCCCGGAATCATGGCGAAACCCAATCCTTATCCCTGTGTCGTAAGAGGCGACCAGGGTCGTGTCAGGAAGGGCATCGCGCGTAAAACCTGTGCCAAATCGGATGGGATAATAACGGATGATCCGCTGTGGCGACCTCTAATGAGCAGCCGAAAGAAGAACAACAACATATATATATATATCATACCCTACAATATACTATATATATATATATCATATAAGAGTACTCTGACAAGAGTATTTCGAGAGGTATTTCATTCATCTGCTTAACAAAGATGCATAAACCAAGAACCAAGTTCAGGTAATACTCGATGGTGATGAGTGTTATTGGAAAATTAAGTTATTCCCAAAAATAAAACATAAACAAATATTTATAGGATCTCTATTTGACGACTCAATTTTCTTAAAGAAATGATCACATGAAAGGAAGGTGAAGCGCCAGCCCACGGCAGGGGAGTCCTGTCAAAAGAGAGGTGTTTTATGAAGTAATGTGTTTTCTGTTTGAAAAGGAGAAATACGACTGAGTGCAAGTGAGCGACCATTGCGACTTTGAGAAATGGGACACATTACTGTGTCAAACCCTCCCTTTTGACACTATTAATAGGGTACCTTATCTACCTCAAACAGAACAATTTAAATTGGGTACCAACCAGCCTGTAAGACTTGGTCCCCTCATTATCTGAACAGAAAAAATAGCATGCAAGCCTGTAAGTTCTTGTCCCCTCATATAACACTGGGAGTATGTGTTTGTGGTATATAAAGGTTTACAAATAACGTGTAATATTCTGCATTTTAGTTTGACTTTTAAAAAAAAGAAATTCACAAAATATATTGTTTTTTTTGTTTTTTTTCTAGGCCAATCACGAGGTCCAATTGGAGAAATCAGGTCGAGGTGGATCCTGACAGTGAAGAAGTCTTTGAAGAAGCAATCACCAGATCAAGACTCACGACCTTTAAAATACAAGTGCATGTCTGATCGAAACAACACAAATATTAAATTAACCAAACACAAAAAGATTATTGAAAGACGAATATGTTCTAAGTATAATGGGCGCAGGATGGATTTTGCTTCACTAAGTAATGTTAAAAGACAGATGAGGATCCTATCAGGAGAGCGAACACACAAATGTTCTGTTTGTCGGAAAGGTTTCTCTCACATAGGCAATTTGAAAGCACATATGAGGATCCATACAGGAGAGCGTCCTTACAAATGCTCCATTTGTGATCAAGCTTTCTCTCACAAGAGCAGTTTAAGAAAGCATATGAGGATCCATACAGGAGAGCGCCCATACAAATGCTCCACATGTGATAAAGGCTTCTCTCAGAAAGGCAATTTGAAAACACATATGAACATCCATACAGGAGAGCGTCCTTCTAAATGTTCTATTTGTGATAAGAATTTCAAATATAAACAGAGTTTAAACATCCATAGTACCACCCACACTGGAGAGTGCCCAAACAAATGCTCCATATGTGATAAAAGGTTCTCTCAAAAAGGCAATTTAAAATTACATATGAAGGTCCATACAGGAGAGCGTCCTTTCAAATGCTCCATATGTGATAAATGTTTCTCTTCCAAAAGCAGTTTGAAAAGACATATGAACATCCATACAGGGGAGCATCCTTACAAATGTTCTATTTGTGATAAGAATTTTAATTATAAACAGAGTTTAAACATCCATAGTGCCGCCCACACTGGAGAGCACTCACACAAATGCTCCATTTGTGATAAAGGTTTCTATCACAAAGGCCATTTGAAAACACATATGAGGATCCATGCAGGAGAGCGTCCTTTCAAATGCTCCATTTGTGATAAAGGTTTCTATGAAAACGGCAGTTTGAAAATTCACATCAGGATCCATACAGGAGAGCGTCCTTACAAATGCTCCGTATGTGATAAGGATTTTGTTTATAAACACACCTTAAACACCCATCGTACCACCCACACTGGAGAGTGCCCACACAAATGCTCCATATGTGATAAAGGTTTCTCCAGAAAAGGCAATTTGAAAACGCATATGAAGGTCCATACAGGAGAGCGCCCACACAAATGCTCCATATGTGATAAAGGTTTCTCTACAAAAGACCATTTGAAAATGCATATGAGGATCCATACAGGAGAACATCCTTCCAAATGCTCCATTTGTGATAAAGGTTTCTCTTTCAAAAGCAGTTTGAAAATACATATGAGGATCCATACAGGAGAGCGTCCCTTCAAATGCTCCATTTGTGATAAGAATTTTGTTTATAAACATAGTTTAAACATCCATAGTACCACCCACACTGGAGAGTTTCCTTTCAAGTGTTCTGACTGTGATAAAGGTTTCTCTCAAAAATGTGATTTCAATCAGCATCGGATGATCCATGCAAGATCAGAGCAGATTTCGAGAAATGAGGGAGGTGGGGGAGAATAAGGGTGAGAGGAGATTATGAGGTGAACAAGATGGATGCAGCCACAAACTCTCAATCACGAAAGTGGAAGGAAACCTGTGAAGAGTTGTGATTGGGGAGAGTTAAATGGGTAGAAAGGATTGTGGTTGTGGATGGGATATTACCTGACTTGGTGAACAGCCGACTTGAAGCTGAAGAGGGAAGAATGAGATTTAAGAGACTGAGGAGGTTGGGGGAAAATAGAGGAAAGAAGGAGTGGAGGTGACCAGTGAGTGCATTTTGAGAGTTTTACCAAGAGGGAGTTACAGGCATATTGTGTACGTTACTAGCAGATCATGTACATAGGGAACCTGTGGAGGGGATGGAACATGGAAAGGGAGGAGTGTGTAAAACCAGAAAGGAGGTGATAGAAGACAGCAAGACCACCGAACATTCTGTTACGTAGAAGTGATAGGCCCACAGACTTAGCCTCATTGTGGGAGATTCCAATGACATTGAAGTGCTTTGTTTTTCCTCAAGATACAATGACAATGAGAGGGTTTGAAGCTGAAAAATTGGTGGGGTTGTTGACCATTCCATAGGGGAGAGCATGACTTGATCAAGTTATAAAGCCTTGATAAAGATAAAGGCCTAGCAAGAAGGTAAAAGTTCTGATGTGCCAAAGAAAAAACTCATGGAGGATGTCCAGTCGGCAGCTGGCTTTCGTGACCAACTTAGACACATGGTTTGCCCAAGAAAAATCATGGCTGATAAGCCCCAAAAGTTTGAATGACTGAGCTTCAAGTGGATTATTTAGGAAGTAGATGGGAGGGTGAGCCAGACAATTTTTTAGTGCGAGACAAAGCTAGTCTGAGATTTGTCAGGATTGAAAGTATCTGACCGGATTGTGACTCTGATGAAGTTTATGGAGATGGAAGTGGCTGCTCCTGTCTCTCTGAAGGAGGAATGATATGACGGCAGAGGGTGGTGTCATCAGCAATGTCATCAAGAGTGTTTTCCATCAATTCAAAAGAATCATTCATAAAGATGAGGAATAGAACCTGGCCCAGAAAATTGGGGCATTCCAATTTTGACACAGAGGATCCCGTTGAGATCCACACCTTGACTACATGAGGAGAGGAAATAAGGAAGCCACATGGATGCCTTAGGGAGAGTGTGTCGAGAGCATATCTGGGTGCCACACCATATCAAATGCTCAAGATATGCTGAGAGAGACTGCCCTGATCTCATGTCTGAGATTGAAGGCCTCCATCCATCGTTGGGATAGCAGAAGCAGCATGTCCAGTGTAGAGTGACCGGGTCTGAATCCAAACTGATTCCAGAGACAGACACAATGAGGCTCCACTTTGTTTTTGAGAAGAGAGACAAGTTTGAAAGTTCAACCTTGAGGTTGGACTGTTTTCAGGCTCTCCTGAGAGTGGACACACTTCTTGATATGAGGGCTTTGTGGAAGTATCAAAGATTGGTTTCGGTCGGGTTTGCCTTCCAAGAGGAGATGCATGTTGTTTCAAGGCAACTGCCTCACCACATGATTCAGTGTACCATGGGTGGAAGTAGGTGTAATAATTGAAGACAAGACGGGATTTATGTGCATGAGGGAGAGCAAGTTGTTTGTGCAGGAATTCGCAGACTGCGTTAATATCCGAGGCAGTCGATATCGGAGACCAGTGCTGAAGTACGATCGCTGCTTGCAGTCCTTGCAAGTTTCCTTGAGTGAACTGCCATACCTGCCAGCACTGAAGCTGTTCTTTGAGAATAGCTGGAGAGATGTTGACCTTCACAAGCACGTGATCAAATGAACGAATTGGAACAGTGGAAGAGCACCAGACATTGCCGGGGAAGTTGGTCGTAACCAAATCCAGAAGGGAGGATTTGCCATTGCCAGAAATCTGGTGGGAATGTGTACAGTCAGTCCCATGGAGTCACAGAAGTCTTTTGCTGAAGTGCTGCCTTATGGCTGGTGAGAGGGGTACCAATACCCAGCCAATTGACATGGTGACGATTGAAGTCACCGTGTATGAGGAAGTGAAAGTTAGGATGAGTGGTTAAAGGTTGTTTCATGTTGACTGTGAATAAAGAGAGAGAGAAATAGATCGATATAAATGGAGTCGACACTGTTTCGAGGATGGTACAAGCAAAAGACAAACACGAGGTGGGAGTGGAGGGAAGTTCAGCCAGAGGTACTCCTAGAGTTTGGGAGGTGCAAGAGCAGTACACAGAGAGTGTGAATTGGAGTTGTTCTTGTACATTGCATCTCCACCACCAAAACGGGGTTCAGCTCGATCAAACTGAAGGAGACAACTTAGCCAGGGAGAGATGTTAATGAGTCAGGGTCATCCTTTGGGTGGAAGAATTCTGAAAAACAGATGTCTGATTTATCGGCAGTGTTCTGGTCTAAATTGGAAGATCTGTCGATTGGAGTGGAGGCCTCGGTTGTTTGAGGTACATACTGTTTGGGACAGGGGAGGAATTGCTGGTAGGGTGCAGAAATGTGGAGAAGGGAGCAGGGTGTAGGGAAGCTGTGATGGTCTTGGGAAGGTGGAGGGTGTGGGGCTGAGAGGAGGGAACCCGAGAGGGGGAGGGTCTGCGGGAAGCGGAGAAGGGTGGGACGAAGGGAAGCTTGTTCCCAAGATGTATTGAATTAATTTGGATGTTTTTTTCCCCAAGATGTATTTAATTAATTTGGTTGCTTGTTCCGAAGATGCATTTAATTAATCTGGTTGCTTTTTCCCCAAGATGTATTGAGTCTTATGTTTTGTCGATTTCTCACATTTTCCATCGTTTTGCCAAATACGGAATTATTCACGTGTAGAAGTCTTTCTCGAAGGTCGTCTTCACAACTTTTCACATCTGAGTGTTGAAATCAATGCCTTCGATTAAAAAAATTTTATTCTATGAATTTTCTTTGTTCTCAAGCCAACTGATAGATATTGTCTCAGGTTTCCTTGATCAAAGACTGAATTGTCTTCATCGTTTAATGTAGTTGAAAGTTTTTCTGTTCATCTGTGTATACATGCCTGGTGTTGGCTTAATGGTGAGGTTGGTTGGCTTGGTATCTTTGTGTCCTGAGTTCAAATCCTCCTTTCCTGTTGAATTAATACCAGGTGGGGTTTATTCAGTCTGTCATCCTTCCAAGGTCAGGAAAATGAGCACCAGCTTGCTGGTATCCTGTGTCAGAGTGGTGACTTGTCCAGGATTGTGCCCAATAGCCAAGGAGACTGCTTCGGCAGCACCAACACTCTGCACAGAATATGGTCTCAACGGATGTATTGTTACGAATCGAAGCCTTGTGCACACAGACAGGCAGCCGTCCCCGTAGCTTAGTTATTTCGATAAGTGTGTGTTTCTAGTTAGGGCCTCCTACCTGTGTCTAATGGGAATTACATACATGCGCTGCAGAGTTATTTTGATAATAGTTAGGATTTTTACATCACTCACAACAACAACTACAGCTACTACTACTACATCCACTACAACAACGCCACCTTCCCACACTCCACCGGTCGCCATAACGCTCGCGGCATTCTTCGCGCGCTCGCCAGCAAGCGCGCGCATGGGCGGAGCCTAACATAGGCATGTCGCCCCTCTAAGCCAATCGGCAAGGAGCGGGCGTCTCACCCGCCCCGTTTCCGACTCAGCACCATCGCCATTAGGCACGTGGCCAGAGCTGAGGACGTGGGTGGAGCCTCCGTCGCTTCGGCTCGAAGCTCCAGCCAATGAGCGGAGGGCGAGCACTACACACGTGCCTCCAGCCAATCGGGAGGCCGCCACAAGTCACGTGAGAACCCCTAGTCCAATCAGGAGGCGAGTGGTGAAAAGAAGAAGCCCCTCCCACCAGAGGAGGGCAGTGGTTGTCGGGATGAGTGTGAGGAGGAACAACGGCGCTCCGTCTGCTCGTCGCTGATTTGGGTCTGGTCTACTCGAGCGCGGAACGCATCTCTCGACGCTGAGTGCGGAACGCATCTCTCAACGCTGGGCTGGACGCATCTCGCTGGCGCTGGGCTGGACGCAT
>CM068955.1:5629661-5640108 GCA_035128595.1 Eptatretus atami
ATGGGGATGGGCCAGGCATCTGCCTGGGGGATGGCCAGACGGAGGCCCCTGGAGTACCAGCGGAAAGTACCACATACAAAGCTTTCGTCCACAGCCTGATGGAGTACTGTCTCCCTTCTGGGCTGGTGCTCCCACCTCTCACCGTTCTCGGCTTCACGCTGTGGAAACCAAGGCATTTAGGATCATGTGATCTCCCCGGTGAGCTGTCTTTGGGCCTCTCACTTCTCACCGCAGCAGGTCGGTGATCTTTCTGTCTTCACCATCTAATGTCGGTATTGCCCCCCCGCTCTGTCTGCGATATGTACCTCCCCCCCCCCAATTTTCGCAGGACACTTAAGGTCTGCAGCAACTCCTTGTTGTAAATCTCCCAAAATCACGAATCACTGCTCACCTTCACTCTTTTCTTCCTCTTTTTCCCCACTTTGGAATAAACTCCACACTCTCTTCAATCCATTCTTCCTCCAGGCCCAAAACAGCTGTTCACCACCATCTCTAATCATCCCCCATCCAAATCCTCGATCTTTTCTACCCCATTAATCACCCCCAAACTCACCTCCTTCAATTCCCTGCTTTACTTCCTGAAAGTCCCTGTAATGTTCCATCTTGTATACCCCATGTTACCCACCCATCCCCTCCCTTCACAGATCTCCTAATGTCTCTGTTCCCCACTATTTTCCTTCCCTCTCCCACCCCTCTTGTCTCATGCCCCCCCCCTTGCTGTGTGTTGTGTGTTAGCTCTCATATGAGCCTTGACAATGTACGCAAAAAAAAGGCATGAGATTGACGAGGTGTTATTGTTGTTTTTATTGAGCTATATCACCCAGTTAAACATAATTTTATTGTATTTACAGATCCGAGTTCCTGTAACTAACAATGCTGGCATCATCGAAGAAGGGAAAGTAGCGGAGGAGCGAGGAGTTGGCCATGGGTCACTGCATTATGTGTCACTAAGAATGTGATGAAGACAAGAGGAACACAGACATAGAGGCATGGACGAATCTCAAACAACATGCTGAACAATTCCGAGGACTCGACCATGAATGGCAAGGTTTATGATGAGGTTGTTTGGAAAAATGGGTCTGATGGCATATACAGTACTTCCATAAATTGTGTGAAACACAGCTATTCAGTAATAGTAGGTTGGAGTTTGCATTGAGTAAAAAAAGGAAACTTTAAATCGAACATGAAAGAGAGACACACAAATGCAGTCTCGGCTCGCACCAGTTGAGAAACATTCGACTGCTGGCCCGAGTAATAAACAGAGACGATCTTGTTCACACACTTGCTTGTTGCATGACAAGAACTTATGCATCTGTTGTATGAAGCCTGAAGACATAGTTAGGGAGCTTGCACAGTTTCATTTCCACTTTTGGGAACAAAAAGTTTGATGGTCTCATTCTGTCAAGAGTACATGGGGGATGAATAAAACCCATTCCTTAAGCATGGCATTCCCGGCCTGGAGGGGAGGCAGGGTCCCAACTCCCCCCCCAAAAAAGTGACATTCATTTACACTTTTGAGAACAACGCTGACATTCACACTGATGACACCCCTCATATCACTAGTTAGAAATATACAACTTAAGAAACAATATTTCCAGGGGTTGTGAGCAACAAGCGATGTGAGGGATTATTCAGTATCAATTTCACGTTGTTCTCAAAAGTGTAATTGAGACCCTTTTTGGGACCCCCATTGGGCCCTTCTTAAGTGCAAACCCTGGAAATATTGTTTCTTAAGTTGTATATTTCTAACTAGTGATATGAGGGGTGCATCAGTGTGAAAGTCAGCGTTGTTCTCAAAAGTGTAAATGATGTCACTTTTTTGGGGGGAGTTGGGACCCTGCTCCCCTCAGGCCGGGAATGCCATGCTTAAGGAATGGGTTTATTCATCCCCCATGTACTCTTGACAGAATGAGACCATCAAACTTTTGTTCCCAAAAGTGGAAATGAAACTGTGCAAGCTCCCTAACTATGTCTAGGCTTCATACAACAGATGCATAAGTTTTTGTCACTGAACAAGCAAGTGTGTGAACAAGATCGTCTCTGTTATTACTCGGGCCAGCAGTCGAATGTTTCTCAACTGGTGCGAGCCGAGACTGCATTTGTGTGTCTCTCTTTCATTGTCGATTTAAAGTTTCCTTTTTTACTCAATGCAAACTCCAACCTACTATTACTGAATAGCTGTGTTTCACACAATTTATGAAGTACTGTATATGCCATCAGACCCATTTTCTCAAACAACCTCATCATAAACCTTGCCATTCATGGTCGAGTCCTCGGAATGTTCAGCATGTTGTTTGAGATTCGTCCATGCCTCTATGCTGTGTTCCTCTTGTCTTCATCACATTTCTTAGGACACATAATGCAGTGACCCATGGCCAACTCCTCGCTCCTCCGCTACTTTCCCTTCTTCGATATGACCAGCATTGTTAGTTACAGGAACTCGGATCTGTAAATACAATAAAATTATGTTTAACTGGGTGATATAGCTCTAAATAAAAACAACAATAACACCTCGTCAATCTCATGCCTTTTTTGCGTACATTGTCAAGGCTCATATGAGAGCTAACACACAACACACAGCAAGGGGGGGGGGCATGAGACAAGAGGGGTGGGAGAGGGAAGGAAAATAGTGGGGAACAGAGACATTAGGAGATCTGTGAAGGAGGGGATGGGTGGGTAACATGGGGTATACAAGATGGAACATTACAGGGACTTTCAGGAAGTAAAGCAGGGAATTGAAGGAGGTGAGTTTGGGTGGATTAATGGGGTAGAAAAGATCGAGGATTTGGATGGGGATGATTAGAGATGGTGGTGAACAGCTGTTTTGGGCCTGGAGGAAGAATGGATTGAAGAGAGTGTGGAGTTTATTCCAAAGTGGGGAAAAAGAGGAAGAAAAGAGTGAAGGTGAGCAGTGATCGTGATTTTGGGAGATTTACAACAAGGAGCTTGCTGCAGACCTTAAGTGTCCTGCGAAAATATGGGGGGGGGGGAGGGGGTACATATCGCAGACAGAGCGGGGGGGCAATACCGACATTAGATGGTGAAGACAGAAAGATCACCGACCTGCTGCGGTGAGAGAGTGAGGGCCCAAAGACAGCTCACCGCGGGAGATCACATGATCCTAAATGCCTTGGGTTTCCACAAGCGTGAAGCCGAGAACGGTGAGAGGTGGGAGCACCAGCCCAGAAGGGAGACAGTACTCCATCAGGCTGTGGACGAAAGCTTTGTATGTGGTACTTTCCGCTGGTACTCAGGGGCCTCCGTCTGGCCATCCCCAAGGCAGATGCCTGGCCCATCCCCATCTCCTTGAGCATGCCGAATCAACCTGCTGCAACCACGAGGCACATGGTCGGCCCATTGCCTCCTCCCACTCACAAGACTCCCTAGCTGGAGAGAATCTGGTGAGCAGGATTAGCGTCAGGAAAACGAGCCACATGTCCATACAGCCGCAGATGATGCGCACGGACTATGCAGGTAACAAATCTCCTTTGAGTCTCTCAGCAAACCGCTCGTTGGACACAAAGTCCGACCAGCGATAGCCAAGGATTCTCCGAAGAGACCTGGAACCAAAGCAATTAAGTCTCCATCTCAGATCCTTGGTCAGAGTCCAAGTCTCGCATCCAGAGAGCAAGACGTGGAAGCAGCAAGGACTGAAGACTCGGACTTTCGTCCTCCGCACAGGTACCGGCAGCGCACACCCCATGATCAGTGAATCCATGAACTCCCCAGGCCCGACCCAGACGTCTATGACCTCTGACTTGCAGCTGGCAGAACATGAATATCACTGCCAAGGTAAGTGAATCTCTCCACGACCTCAACATCCTCACCACAAAACAACACAGACAGGACAGCGGCATAGCATGGAGTGCTATGCAAAAATGACAAAAAAGCATTATAATTAATTTTGGATGTAGATTTGTTGTTTCTGACAGATATGCTAAAGAGGCAGGATATCACAAGTGTGTTGAAGAGGCAATGCTGAGCAAATAACAAATACCTCCAGATTATGATGCTTCAAAAGATGGTTCTTATTCATGTCCAGTGTGCTCATAATTATATGGAGGACAATGTCTGAGCTCTACCTTAGGGGGTTTAAAATGGGTCAAAGAGAAGAACTATGAAAAAGTCTTGAAAAGATGTTTAATCTCGATAAAAAAATAATTGGATGAGGGAAAGTTAGGATATATATTGAAGAGGATTTAAAATACTCAGAACTTCACAATACTCATAAATACTTAACATTTGCCGCTGAAAAAGAAGACACAAAAAAGAATGTTTCCATGATTCACAACACTCATTTCTTACATGAAACACACACATACTGTTGGCGAGCGGGATCGTTTGCGAGCACGACCGCTGGGTGGAGCAGTAGGGTCGATCTACCGAACACCCGGAATCTAGATCGTCACCCCCGGAACTAACCCGGAGCCGACGGGTCCCTTATCGGACTGAAGATCGCCAATAGGTTCGACCATATGTGGATAGGGTCGATTGCCAATTTCAATTTACCTAAATACCCACGTCGTCCAAACTACCGGGGAAATTCACCTCGGCAGGATCTGCGCGATCCGAGCCGTTTACCGAGCTGCATTCCGAGTCGTACCCCAAGCGGAGAGTACCAGATTACTGCGGCCGATTGCACGATTACGGCAACAATGAAGCCTCCTAGTTCCTGTTCGCCGCGCGGCAAACCAATGATAGAAACACAAAAACGAGCTGATACATTCAACAAAATGGATATTTATTTACAATAGGCAGGGAGGGAACACAGAAGGGCAAGAGTTAGCGGACTATAAAGAATGCAAATTATGTACAAGGCACTTAACAGTTGCTACTTAAAGACGGGCCCCCAGACACACACACGCACACACAAATTCCCGAAGAGAAATGGACCTTCCCGCCTCATGCGGTTTGCCGGAAACGAGCGAACCAGGATGCGTCCAGCCCAGCGCCAGCGAGATGCGTCCAGCCCAGACCGCAGCAGAGATGCGTCCAGCCCAGCGTCCAGCCGAGATGCGTCCAGCCCAGCGTTGAGAGATGCGTTCCGCACTCAGCGTCGAGAGATGCGTTCCGCGCTCGAGTAGACCAGAACCCATAATCAGCGACGAGCAGACGGAGCGCCGTTGTCCTCTCACACTCATGCCGACAACCACTGCCCTCCTCTGGTGGGAGGGGCTTCTTCTTTCACCACTCGCCTCCTGATTGACTAGGTTCTCACGTGACTTGTGGCGGCCTCCCGATTGGCTGAGGCACGTGTGTAGTGCTCCGCCCTCCGCTCATTGGCTGTAGCTTCGAGCCGAAGCGACGGAGGCTCCACCCACGTCTCCAGGCTCTGGCCACGTGCCTAATGGCGATGGTGCTGAGTCGGAAACGGGCGGGTGAGACGCCCGCTCCTTGCCGATTGGTTAGAGGGGGACATGCCTATGTTAGCTCCGCCATGCGCGCGCTTGCTGCGAGCGCGCGAAAGATGCCGCGAGCTTATGCGACCGTGGAGTGTGGGAAGGTGGCGTTTTGTAGTGGATGTAGTAGTAGTAGCTGTAGTTGTTGTTGTGAGTGATGTAAAAATCCTAACTATTATCAAAATACCTCTGGCAGCGCATGTATGTAATTCCCATTAGACACAGGTAGGAGGCCCTAACTAGAAACACACACTTATCGAAATAACTAAGCTACGGGGACGGCTGCCTGTCTGTGTGCACAAGGCTTTCGATTCGTTCAACAATCATTCGTTGAGGACCAATATTCTGTGCAGAGTGTTGGTGCTGCCGAAGCGAGTCTCCTTGGCTATTGGGCAAATCCTGGACAAGTCACACTCTGACACAGGATACCAGCAAGCTGTGCTCATTTTCCTGACCTTGGAAGGATGACAGACTGAATAAACCCCACCTGTATTAATTACAGGAAAGGAGGATTTGAACTCAGGACACAAAGATACCAAGCCAACCAACCTCACCATTAAGCCAACACCAGGCATGTATTACACAGATGAACAGAAAAACTTCAACTACATTAACACGATGAAGACAATTCAGTCTTTGATCAAGAAACTGAGACAATATCTATCAGTTGGCTTGAGAACAAAGAAATTCATAGAATAAAATTTTTTTAATCGAAGGCATTGATTTCAACACTCAGATGTGAAGTTGTGAAGAACGACCTTCGAGAAAGACTTCATACACGTAATAATTCCGTATTGGCAAAACGATGGAAAATGTGAGAAATCGACAAAACATAAGACTCAATACATCTTGGGGAAAAAGCAACCAGATTAATTAAATGCATCTTCGAACAACAACCAATTAATTAAATACATCTTGGGGAAAAAAAACATCCAAATTAATCAATACATTTGGGAACAAGCTTCCCTTCGTCCCACCTTTCTCCGCTCCCGCAGACCCTCCCCCTCTCGGTTCCCTCCTCTCAGCCCACACCCCTACCACCTTCCAAACCATCACAGTCTCCCTACAACCCTCTCCTTCTCCACATTTCTGCACCCTACCAGCAATTCCCTGCCCCTGTCCAAACAGTATGTACCTCAAACAACCGGGCCCTCCACTCCAATCGACAGATCTTCAAGTTTAGACCAGAACACTGCCGATAAATCAGACATCTGTTTTTCAGAATTCTTCTCACCCAAAGGATGACCTGACTCATTAACATTCTCTCCTGGCTAAGTTGTCTCCTTCAGTTTGATCGACTGAACCCGTTTTGGTGGTGGAGATGCAATGTACAAGACAACTCCAATTCACACTCTCTGTGTCTGCTCTTGCGACCTCCCAAACTCTAGGATACCTCTGGCTGAACTTCCTCCCCTCCCACCTCGTGTTTGTCTTTTGTTGTTACCATCTCGAAACGTGTCGACTCCATTTATATCGATCTATTTCTCTCTCTCTCTTATTCACAATCACACAATGAAACAACCTTTAACCACTCATCCTAACTTTCACTTCCTCATACACGGTGACTTCAATCGTCACCATGTCAATTGGCTGGTATTGTACCCCTCTCACCAGCCTAAGCAGCACTTCAGCAAAAGACTCTGTGACTCCATGGGACTGACTGTACACATTCCCACCAGATTCTGGCAATGGCAAATCCTCCCTTCTGGATTTGGTTACGACCAACTTCCCCGCAATGTTGGTGCTCTTCCACTGTTCCAATCTGTTCATTTGATCACGTGCTTGTGAAGGTCAACATCTCTCCAGCTATTCTCAAAGAACAGCTTCATGCTGGCAGGTATGGCAGTTCACTCAAGAAACTTGCAAGGACTGCAAGCAGCGATCGTACTTCAGCACTGGTCCGATACGACTGCCTCGGATATTACAGAGTCTGCGAATTCCTGCACAAACAACTTGCTCTCCCCATGCACATAAATCCCATCTTGTCTTCAATATTACACCTACTTCCACCCATGGTACACTGAACATGTGGTGAGCAGTTGCCTTGAAACAACATGCATCTCCTCTGGAAGGCAAACCCGACCGAAACCATCTTTGATACTTCCACAAACCCCTCATATCAAGAAGTGTGTCTCACTCTCAGGAGAGCCTGAAAACAGCCAACCTCAGGTTGAACTTTCAACTTGTCTCTCTTCTCAAAAACAAGTGGAGCCTCATTGTGTCTGTCTCTGGAATCAGTTTGGATTCAGACCCCGGTCACTCACACGGACATGCTGCTTCTGCTATCCTCAACGATGGATGGAGGCCTTCAATCTCAGACATGAGATCAGGGCAGTCTCTCTCAGCATATCTTGAGCATTTGATATGGTGTGGCACCCAGATATGCTCTCGACACACTCTCTCCTAAGGCATCCATGTGCTTCCTATTTCTCTTCCTCATTAGTCAAGGTGTGGATCTCAACTGATCCTCTGTGTCCAAAATTGGAATGCCCCAATTTTCTGGGCCAGGTTCTATTCCTCATCTTTATGAATGATTCTTTTGAATTGATGGAAAACACTCTTGATGACATTGCTGATGACACACCCTCTGCCGTCATATCATCCTCCTTCAGAGAGACAGGAGCAGCCACTTCCATCTCCATAAACTTCATCAGAGTCACAAATCGGTCAGATACTTTCATCCTGACAAATCTCAGACTAGCTTTGTCTCGCACTAAAAAATTGTCTGGCTCACCCTCCATCTACTTAAATAATCCACTTGAAGCTCAGTCATTCAAACTTTTGGGCTTATCAGCCATGATTTTTCTTGGGCAAAACCATGTGGTCTAAGTTGGTTCACGAAAGCCAGCTGCCGACTGGGACATCCTCCATGAGTTTTTTCTTTGGCACATCAGAACTTTTACCTTCTTCTAGGCCTTTATCTTTATCAAGGCTTTATAACTTGATCAAGTCAGCTCTCCCCTATGAGATGGTCAAAACCCCACCAATTTTCAGCTTCAAACCCTCTCATTGTCATTGTATCTTGAGGAAAAAAAGCACTTCAATGTCATTGGAATCTCCACATGAGGCTAAGTCTGTTGGGCCTATCACTTCTACGTAACAGAATGTTCGGTGGCCTTGCTGCTTCTATCACCTCCTTTCTGGTTTACACACTCTCCCTTTCCATGTTCCATCCCTCCACAGGTTCCCTATGTAATGATCTGCTAGTAACGTAACACAATATGCTGTAACTCCCTCTTGGTAAAACTCTCAAAATGCACTCACTGGTCACCTCCACTCCTTTCTTCCTCTATTTTCCCCCAACCTCCTCAGTCTCTTAAATCTCATTCTTCCCTCTTCAGCTTCAAGTCGCTGTTACCAAGTCATGTAATATCCATCCACAAACACAATCCTTTCTACCCATTTAACTCTCCCCAATCACAACTCTTCACAGGTTTCCTTCCACTTTCGTGATTGAGAGTTTGTGGCTGCATCCATCTTGTTACCTCATAACTCCTCTCACCCTTATTCTCCCCACTCCCTCATTTCTCGAAATCTGCTCTGATCTGCTGATCATCCTGATGCTGATTGAAATCACATTTATGAGAGAAACCTTTATCACAGTCAGAACACTTGAAAGGAAACTCTCCAGTGTGGTGGTACTAGTGAGTGTTTTAACTATGTTTATAAACAAAATTCTTATCACAAATGGAGCATTTGAAGGGACGCTCCTGTATGATCCTCATAGTGTATTTTCAAACTGCTTTTGAAAGAGAAACCTTTATCACAAATGGAGCATTGGAAGGATGTTCTCCTGTATGGATCCTCATATGCATTTTCAAATGTCTTTTGTAGAGAAACCTTTATCACAATATGGAGCATTGTGTGGCGCGCTCTCCTGTATGGACCTTCAATAGCGTTTTCAAATTGCCTTTTCTGGAGAAACCTTTATCACATATGAGCATTTGTGTGGCACTCTCCAGTGTGGTGGTACGATGGGTGTTTAAGGTGTGTTTATAAACAAAAATCCTTATCACATACGGAGCATTGTGTGAAGGACGCTCTCCTGTATGGATCCTGAGTGAATTTTCAAACTGCCGTTTTCATAGAAACCTTACAAAAATTGGAGCATTTGAAAGGACGCTCTCCTGCATGGATCCTCATATGTGTTTTCAAATGGCCTTTGTGATAGAAACCTTTATCACAAATGGAGCATTTGTGTGAGTGCTCTCCAGTGTGGCGGCACTATGGATGTTTAAACTCTGTTTTTATAATTAATTCTTATCACAATAAGAACATTGTAAGGATGCTCCCCTGTATGGATGTCATATGTCTTTTCAAACTGCTTTTGGAAGAGAAACATTTATCACATATGAGCATTGAAAGGACGCTCTCCTGTATGGACCTTCATATGTAATTTTAAATTGCCTTTTTGAGAGAACCTTTTATCACATATGGAGCATTTGTTTGGGCACTCTCCAGTGTGGTGGACTATGGATGTTTTAAATCTGTTTATATTTGAAATTCTTATCACAAATAGAACATTTAGAAGGACGCTCTCCTGTATGGATGTTATATGTGTTTTAAATTGCCTTTCTGAGAGAAGCTTTAATCACATGTGGAGCATTTGTATGGGCTCTCCGTATGGATCCTCATATGCTTTCTTAAACTGCTCTTGTGAGAGAAGCTTGATCACAAATGGAGCATTTGTAAGGACGCTCACCTGTATGGATCGCTCATATGTGCTTTCAATTGCCTATGTGAGAGAAACCTTTCCGGACAAACAGAACATTTGTGTGTTCGCTCTCCTGATAGGATCCTCATCTGTCTTTTAACATTACTTAGTGAAGCAAAAATCCATCCTGCGCCCATTATACTTAGAACATATTCGTCTTTCAATAATCTTTTTGTGTTTGGTTAATTAAATATTGTGTTGTTTCGATCAGACATGCACTTGTATTTTAAAGTCGTGAGTCTTGATCTGGTGATTGCTTCTTCAAAGACTTCTTCACTGTCAGATCCACCTCGACCTGATTCTCAATTGGACCTCGTGATTGGCCTAGAAAAAA
>CM068955.1:5640133-5659846 GCA_035128595.1 Eptatretus atami
GCTGCTAGGAGTAATATTTTTTTCACAAAGGGATGTTCGGAAAAAGGGGATCGGGAAAAAGAACATATATGCTTGAGTGTATTTTCTTGAAAGGGAGTTTCACACCTGAGCTTTCTAAACCATTTTTAAAGCATTCATCTTGCGTCGACACTGCTCCGCCCTCTGTGGTGAAGTGCTCCTGCCTCACGCCTAGCTCTTACACGGTGTGGAAACCAAGGCTTTGGAACATTGGTATCTCATGATGAAGCTGAGGCTTTGCGGTCTCTCACTTTCAGGAGCGTCTCGTGTCTTTCTGTCCTTCCTACCATCTCCTGTTCCGGCCTTGCCCCCCCCTCCCCCCGCTCTGTCTGTGATCTGTTTCCCCATATTTCCTCAGGGTGGTCGATGTCCGCCAAAAAAAACCCTTCTTGGTGATACTCTCACAAATCAAAGGAATCATTGCTCACCTTCACTCTTTTCATTCCTCTTTTTCCTTCTTCCTATGAACAAACTCCACACTCTACTTTCATTCCACTCCTCACCTCCAGGTCTTCAAAACAGACTGTTCCACCATCTCTCACTTCTTCTCCCATCCAAAATCGTTTGAGTCTTTACTACCCCTGTTAATCCACCCCAAACCCTCCTTCCTTCAAATTCCCTGTTTTCCTTCCTGAAGTCCCTGTATTTCCATCTTGTTTCGCCCATGTACCCTACCCCATCCCACTCCCCTTCCACAGAATATCGTGATTGTCTTTGTTCCCCATGATTTTGTGCTTTCCCTCCTGCCTCTACTTATCTCCTTCCTTGTTAATGTTCTGTGTTTAGTTCTTACACGAACCTCGACCGGTATAACAAAAAAGTGTTAATTATAAAATCTCTCTCTTTTCACGTAGCTGTTCATTTACAGGTGTTAAACCACACACATTGGGCCAATAATGCAAAATATCTCACTGCACTGGAAGTATCATTGTCACATTCAAGACGTCCACTTTCTCCTGAATCAGTTGGAGTATCGCAAACTATGGGCACCTGACGTCGCATGACTTCATTCAAGCTAACCTCGGAGGGCTGGCTTGTGTGTAATAGCACAGGTGTGCATGCACCTTTGTCTCATGTCACACCCATGATTCCAGGGGAATGGAGGTGAATTGCCTTCTCAAAAGTCAGAAGCATGAACTGTACTGTGTGTTCACTGCTTTTCACTTGTAGATCAGTGATCTCTATCTGGTGGACGAGTTCTGAGCATTAATTTTGCTTCTCCTTCATTTCTGCACCCATTTCTGTGGCTCATGCATCTCCCAGAGAACTTGCTTGAACTTATCATGCTGATTGAACGTATGGTGAACATGCCATAATCATCCAGTACAACGTTGTGTCACGGGAGTATATGTCCAACTGAACCCCATGGGAAAGCACGTGGTCTGCTTAAGCAGGTGTTTCTTCATAAATATTGTGCTGCTATCCGCAAAGGAAGGTAGCTGTACTTCAGATCCACGTGAACATGTAATGGGTTATTGATGTCTGATAGTCTCTTTGGAGCATTTAATGTGTCAACAGTCTATATATATGTTTGCTTTTGATCACCAAATACCATCAACTGCGTAAGCAACTTATGCGGCTAAAAAAAGAATTTGCCGTATCTCTGCATCAATGACGACTGTTGTCTGCTTCGAGATTGCGGATCTTTGGATAGATGAGGAGTAGATGAGTTCTGTCGAATTTTAGTATTCAACAGTTCCATAGAGCCATCTATGCTCCATGAGCCCAACAATTTGGGTCCCACACAATTAGGCATATTGTATTGGGATTCACATGCTAAGCACGCTTGAACCTTCAACTGAAGAATTTGTAAGCATTGTTTCACTTGTGGGATTGCGCAAGAGATCGTGGAAAGCTCCAGCTGATGGGAATATTGTCTGTTGCTGTGAGGAAAGATGTTCAAGCACCCGTCAGGTTACTCCGGCGCAGGTTCCTTTCACCGTCTTTGATTGTAAAAGGTCAAGTCATACGTGGTCATTCACCGAGCACACGTGCGTGCATTCGTTGTGTCTCGCATGATTTACAGAGATCTTGGATGCATAATTCTACATTTGAAGCTGCCATCCAACCGTTTCAAGGTTCTTCAAGTGATGGTGTTGACAAGCGCCATATGAAATTTCCATGTTCAAGTATGCAACACTCACATGAAGTGGATTCAATGGTTGCATGTGGAGCTTGCTCCACTGTGTTTCGACTTTCTGCGGTTCATCCTCATTGTGCCCAAAACATTGGAGCAAGTGTAGGGACATTTTGGATGCTGACTTCCTGGTCTGTACTTCGTTTGTTGTGGGAGGTGTTGAGGTCCGGAGAGATTCAACTTACCTTGGAATTGATATTCATGTCTCTGCGCTGGAGCAGAGGTCAATAGAATCTGGGTCGGGCCTGGGTCAGTTGATTCACTGGATCATGGGGGTGGCTGCGGTACCTGCGAGGAGACGAAAGTCCGAGTCTTCAGGTCCTTGGTGCTTCCAGTTTTTGCCTCTGGATGAGACTTGGACTCTGACCAGGGATCTGAGATGGAGACTTCAATTGCTTTGGTCCAGGTCTCTTCGGAGAATCCTTGGCTATCGCTGGTCGGACTTTTGTGTCCAACGAGGGTTGCTGAGAGAGACTCAAAGATTTGTTACCTGTGTCGTCCATGGCATCATGCTGCGGCTGTATGGACGTGGCTCTTTTCCTGACTGAATTTTTTCCAGATTCTCTCAGCTAGGGAGGCCTCGTGAGTGGAGGAGGCCAATGGGCCGACGACGTCTCTCGTGGTTGCAGCAGGTTGATCGCATCTCAAGAGAGATGGGATGGGCCAGCATCTCGCCTGGGGGATGCCAAGGATGGGGCCCTGGAGTACACGTCGGAAAGTGGATGATCAGTCCATCCGTGTCAGCCCTGTGACCTGTATTGGTTCGCGTCCAACATAGAGCTCAATCTTTGACTGGAAGGTCTGGGTGAACCAATGGTCAAAGCTCTCAGTAATTTCCAATTTACAGTGTGATTGATACAACAAATTTCCATACTGTGCCGATTCTTAGTTTCGGGAGTCAGTATCATTGACGCCTAATTTTGTGTCTCTTCAAACTGGTGCTAAACCCTTCCTTAAGATTGATTTCGTCGGGAGCTAGCGGTCCCCCCCCCCCCAAAGAAATATTAATTCATTGCTTACCCTTTTGAGAATTACACGTCTGTATCCACTTGTTGCCTTCTATTCGGCTAAGTCTTGATATGATTCTAAGTACACGGAACAACATTTCCAGGGCTTGCCCTTAGCAGCCCAAGGCCCCGCCCAAAAACTTGTCATTACACTCTGTGAGAGCTTGAATGTCGAATATCCCTCATTCACTTGTCATTCTAACAACATTTCACTTAAAAGCATTTCAAGTAAAAGGTAAGTCCACTGGAACAGTTTGCGGCTTAAGGTCAAAGGCAAGGAGGCGAGAATCCTTATGGATGGCCTGGCACACTAGGCACATCTGCCTCGCCAGGTGTTCGCTCTTACATCCAATACACCATTTCTGAGCCAACTAGACATTAATTCTATTGTACTTGACAAATACACGCGCGATCTCAGAAAACGACTATAATCCCAGTGCCTTGGCGGCGATGCTTACTGCGTGACTATGGATTCAGTATCCACTGTCAATCTTATGGACGTCAGTGCCCCTGTGCATTCAGTCCACACACACCTACACGTGTGAGTGTAAAGTGAAATGACCAGATCCGTGACATTGCTTCTCTTTCTTTGACACAAGTTAATATGATGGCAAAGTTATGAAGTATTACATCTAATTTCTCGCGGCATCATATGACCCAACACTGAAATGAAAGAAGAACACTGAACAGCTACACTTATCCTAACAAAGGTAAGCAAAGTCTTACTATGTACAGTCTATTATTTCGGTTACATGACCTTCTAAAGATTCTTGAGAAGCCGCCATCAGTTCTTCATGACGCTGATGCAATTGCTCGGCGGAGACCATAAGGGGGCTGTGCTTCGCCATGCACACCAGGCCCATGGGTAATTCTCATTGAGCTTAAAATATGAATTGAGCACGTTTTTTTTAGGGGAAGCAGTGGTGTAGTTGGCAAGCTTCAGTCTCCAGGAGCGGAATGCTCGCGTTCGATTCCGCGTTTCTGATCACCATCTGTTTCTTGTGTCCTGGCCAGAAGGCACTTGACCACTTGCTTCTCCCCACCGAGGATAATGGGTCCTGCGGCTGCAGAGAATGAGAAGTTTGAGCGCTGAAAAAGCAGCCGGGACTGTAAATACTCCCCAAGAGTGGAAGAAAATTGGAAAAACAGGCTCAATAGCTGGGGTAATAAATGTGAGTGCTTTGAGAATGCCACATTATAAAGCGCTTATAATTAAATACTTCACATTATTTATTTTCCTTCTTCATCCTTTAGAACTCATTAAATCAGGCTCCTGATATTCACATTAAAAATGGCAAGCAAGGAAATGATAATGGCTAGGCTATGTAATGATAAGTGTCAATCAGTCCATATCTTGTCAATTCTGTATATATTCGGTAATTAGAAATTACATGACACCAACACACACGTCCCTTTTTCTTCCCTTCACTGCATCTCCCACCACGTCATTGCCTTCAAACTATCTATATAATGTTTGTTCCGACCGAGACAAGCAAGTTACTTCCTGGCAGCAAGAATCAAATGGCAGTTGTTCAGCGTGCTGCTGAGGCCGGAAGGAAATAGAACTACCAATCTTCCAATACAAGCACAGTTGTGAGGGTATACCAATTCATCAGAGATGGTGATGGTACCACGCCATTGTGCTACAAGAATTTACAGCCATTATACTCAGTTTCACCTAGGGCTATTGGGAATGAACACTGTAGACCCAGAGAGAAAGGTGTTACTGCTCTGCATCTGCTCTCAACTTGTTAGTGGTGAAGAGTTCTAGCGAGAAGGTGTCAACTCTTGGATATTTTCCCTGTACATGTTTGTTTTGTGACAAAAAGGTCCAAAAAACGCCCAGATGAGACAAAGATGCTCCAGGAAAATTGCTAAACCAAGCAGCAGCACAAAAAAATTATGAGAGATTGTTAGCCTACCCTTCAAAGCAAGCATTTACTTGAAAAAGTCAGTGGGTTGACCTGATGCTTCAAGGAAGCCCAGGTTCACCACAGTGTCGTTGCCAGACATATATCCGGAGGGCGATAGGAGTGAAAAGTTTGGGCTTGTCCCCCGTCGCTGAGAGCCTGTTAATCCCAAGTTTCCTCTTGACTTATAATCATATTCGTACGTCAAAGCAACAATCATGACCGGACAGAACCTAACGCTTGCATTCCATTTATGAACAACACCGACCTCTGTACTGAACTTGACAGTGGTCCCTCAGCTAAGCAAATCGCAATACTGGGGACCTTTCTGACCAGGAAATTCCCTGACATGATTATTAGCTCCCCAGACTGCTGCCAAGCAAGGGTGTGATGATCCACAGCACAGCCATTGATATTGCTTTCAATTAAGAGCAAGTGTATACTTAGTCATCTCTGAGTGTTAGTTACTAAAGTTGCATTGCAACTCGACAGGCCTGGAAGTCTGTGACGAAAAGAGCCCTCCTGATCCACTGACCGTGAAAGCTCTCAACAATGCGAGGGACCCACCTGACCTTGTCAAGAGACTTCTTCTTCAGGACACTATTGGAGGACCAAATACCTGTCAATATTCAGAGTCAGTCAAGCGCCGCTTGATTCATTAGATCGGATGTGTTCTGTTTCCAGTGACAGATTGTACCTAAAACGAGAAACATATTCCCTGATGGGTTTGTCTTGACAGTCACTGACGAAGCAAGATTCTCACAATCTTGAAAATCGGATGGGGCATCGCTTAACACCACGCCTTGAGGAAATTGAACAGACGCCTAACAATGCCACTTTGACGAAGCTGACTGTCTCTGTGGTTTCAGTTCCTGGAGTTACCTTGGTGTGACTTGCTTTACAAACTACGACGAATTAAAACACACACACTTAGGTACGACCGCTCCACCGATCGAGGGGTTTATAGTTATAAGACTCAGAGCACTTCCAGCCTCGTGCCACAGGAAGCAGTAGGCTAATGGGAGACGTAACCGGAAATCAAGCAAAGATAGACCTTTCAATCGTTGGTGGAGAAGGAACGAGGAGGACATGGAATGTTGCGAGTTAGCCCTAGCTCCTCACAGGAAAGCCAAGAATGGGAATGATTTCTCTTACGCAAACAAGATCTTCGGCAATAGCGGGGCTGTAGCCCTGTACAGACCTTTCCCTCCATCAAGAAGCGCTTGATTCTTGTGGTGGTAACTCATGCGCTAGAATGGAAAGCATTCCTATGTGGACTGCGTTCAATGCTTGGAAACTATGTGACCATCCCAAAGTCAAGTAGGTTCCTGTACATGTCAATTGATCGCTCACCAAACTAACAATGATGTAGTTGCGACAACACTGTTCCATCACCCAAAAAGTGTGTCAGGAGTGCGGAGGGAGCCGTAGGTGTAGTACATAGACCTTTGATGTCTAACAGGCCAGCTCTAGATCCAAAGTCACAGACGCGCCCAGACTTCGACCAACATTTCTTATGTCTCCGGCCTTCATCTACAGATGTGCTCTTCAAAGCCACGAAAGGTATCAAAGAATCTGGCATGCAGATTAGTTAGTGACAGTTGATCGCTTCGCACCTGGCTCCTTGAATGTATCATAGAATGTAAGACACTTAACCGCTGTAAGAGGCTCCATCAATGCTGGCGATGCTTTGAAACACTTGGCACCTTTCACCAATTCTGCAGCAATCATACCATGAACTTCATGGACAGTGAGTGCAGTGACAAAGATCACCGTTGGACAACAAGAAGCTCGAGCACCAGCTGTGTCACCTGCACCGTTCTCATCCGCTCTCTCGAACGAATACCTCTCGCGACACACTCAATTCAACTTGGATAGGCAAGCATGGACCACTGCCAGGATTTTACATGGCAGTAACATCCAGAGAGTTGAACCGCTACCCACATCATCGATAGAGCATCCGAGAGTTTTTTTTCAAAAATGGTCTTTTTGGACCTCGTACACTGGGCTCTACACGCAGAATACTGGAATTTTCTTCGGACATCGCCAAACATGCAAGGTGGATGTCCGAAGCATCCAGATTGCATTTCGATGAACATTACAACACACCCAGGCTGAATGGATATGTAGTCGCTGGTCTTGTTTAGCATTCGCTCGATGAGACAATCAGTTCAGCGAGTGGTACCGGTAAGATTCACTCTCGAGCAGAGGTAAATGCTGATGCAGCGTCCAAGGATTTGAACGGTGGTACGCAGACGCCACTAATAAGCTTCCAGCGCTGATCTGCGTGTGGAGTAGGACCAAGGATGCCAGAGCTAGCACTCATTAGCGCCAGCTCGAAATGCTGGAATGAATATAACCGGTGACACACAGCTGAGCTGACCCCAAGCACATTTTCACGGGACAATAAGGACCTGGCAACCTGCTGACCATCGAAGGGGTTGCCAATCCCTTCAATCTCAAATCAGAGTCCCTTTGTAAACATCCAGACAGGGAAAGCTACCACCAATGAGATCACGATTCCTAACTCAGTGTGGAAGAAAAAGTGAGAGAAAACATGATGTTTGTCGGTCAGAGTTGCGCAGATGATGCCGCTAGATTTGAGAAAGCTCTCACTACGGAACACCTGAAGCTTTTGCAACCAAGGCGCAAAAAAACAGAGACACAGTTAACCCGATCGTACAAGACTTAGGTGCACAAGGACCTGTTTGGACAGATTTCCATCATAGCTGCGAAAAGGCAAGATAGACTGAATACCTCCTCACCATACCCATTAGACTCGTTCCTCTAACACATGTGATAAACAGATGTCACCCTGGTACAATGGCCCTAGAACAAACAAGATGATCTCTTCGCAGTCCTTGAAATGAGCAGGTAGCAGTGCATGGTTTGCAACAAAGGTAAGGCTACTGTAATAGTGGCAACTTTCTTCTTACCATTGCCTCACCAAATCTACCTCCGACGTATATGTGGACTTTCACGTACTTGCTCATGCAGTCCTCTCGCATCCCCTCAAAATTGGAAGACATCCTCTACTACACTTCCGAGGAACCTCCATAGAAGTAACGAGCACGAAACGCCTGTGGTGCAGAAGATTCTGTCTATCACATCACAGACACGAACAAGATTCGTCCGCGGAATATTTGAGAAGGCAACATGACGTCACAATTATTTTTTCACACAAAAACGCAAATAATACCACCTTCTTATCTGGTCAAAAGAATTGCGGCTGAAACTAGAGTAAGGCATTCAAGACTAGCCTGAGAATGGCAGGTACTTATACCTTCAGAGTCGACACGACAATGATATGCGTCAGAGAAGCACAGTAGGGAATGGCTCTTAAAATGTAACGCTGTACCTCCATATGAAGATGCATCCCCAACGAGCTGATCACAAAGGACAGCATTACATATGCCATCTGGAACATATGCCAGTTTCCTAAGTAGCTCAAACAACCAGGTGACATGTTGTCAAACCATAGATCCAGAAAACATAGCATATATTCTTCTACCCTATCCCCATCGACAGTGGAACACAAGCATAATGAATGGCGTCGAGCACCTCATAGGCAGCAAGAAAAGAGTAACAGGCAAGTTCATTAACCTCTCTGCCATGTTGCAAGCAAAGATTGACCGCCTTTGCAAGAACCCTGCCAGCTTCCCATGCATACTCACAGGATGTCGACTACAACCTCATCCTTGTAGGAAGAAGGAAAAACGTCCACTCTGAAAATTGACATGAGAGAAAATGTTCCTTCTGGATTCTTTCTACTGCATTGCAAGAACAGAAGCAAGTATAGACGAAGACACTAATGCAACGTAATTTAAATGAGAAGAGACATAGACGAAATACGTACACGGCTGCAAGAATACAATGCCCGACTGAACCAAGCACAAGAATTTATAGTAATTTGAGAAATCATTCGACACGAAGAAGAAGTTACAGCATTAAGCAAAACTCGGGATGTAGAAAAGCTACAAGAATCCACACCAATGCGAGAATGTCGATCCAAGAACGAAGTCCATAACGACAAGACAACTTACTGTTGCAATGACATGCCGCCAGCCAAGTGCAACAACTCTCGTCCCAAAAAATCACTCAAACAAAGGATAGGGAACTGATGGAGAGACAATTCTGACACAAACTGTGATAAGTTCAGCCTCCAAGAACATGCACGACAGATTCCTTACCAAAATCCCAGATTGAATCTCGGCAGACGACGACACAAACACTAACAACATAAAATAGCCCATGAGATCTGGAACACAGATAGACAATAAACACATGCAGTACGCGAAAACCAAATGACGAATGGATATGAACTAATCGATTAAATTTACAAAATATGTATCATCCTATAAGACAACCAATCTGTTAAAAAGACAATAATAATATCAATGATGAAAGAGTCTTGTTATATTTGCAAGGCAGACGCCTTCATAATTCATTCGTCCGAAATGACAAAAAATAAGATGAGGAAATATGTACAAAGTCATCTCATAACTAAACTTTGATGTGCACAACAAGAAAAGCGAAAAATATAGGCATAATACATAAAATCCTTCTCGCTTATGTAATAATTAGTGAGACAATTAGAAACATAATCTGGAACATAAAATTAGCTATAACTTGCTGAGACAAGCAGAGCACCCACAGAACTTGAATGTCTACTTAAAAAATTATATTTTACTGTTACCTCCAAATAGATATAGTTCACAAAAACTATCTATTTATCAAGATACATCTATGTCTCACTCTGTCATAATCAATCTGAACTATGAATTAGTTATGACCCTCATTATCCTTTAAGAACACACTTCTTAAAAGACCAGAAAACAGACCAAAAAAACAATATACCATTCAGTAATAAAATAAATAATTAAAATGATAGAACAAGCGAAAAAAAAATGATAAGGAAAAATAATCAATAAAATCCAATTTCACTATAAATGTATAAACTCAAAAGATGATAAATGAAACCTTTTTGGACACACCAACAAAAATATAAGATAGTGCCCTTCATTTAAAAGTGCAAAAAAACCCTGAAAAATTGTATTAATATAAAAGTATGAAAAAATGTAACTTAAGAAAGGATAGTCCCTGGCGTTTCGGCTTAAGAAGGGCTCAAAAGGACCAAGGAGGGTCATAACTCATCATAGCCAAGATAGACAAGGAGGAGACAAGTATGAGCTTGATAATAGAATTTATTGTGAAACATACAGGAGGAAACAGTAAAATAAAGGTAAGTAGCATCAATTCTAGGCTTGGGTGCCTTTGCTTTGTCTCACAATTACAGCACTTTAGTTCCAATTTATGTTACTAAATCGGCTTCTTTAGCTATTGTTCAATCCTATAGGCACCATCTGTTAAAAAGAGATAGTAATATCAATGGATGAGAGTATGTTTATTTGCAAGGCAAGATGCGCATCAATTTCATTGTGCGATATGCTAGGATGAGGATATGTCAGTAATCTCATTATACTTTGATGTAGCACAGGCGAATATGGCACTTACAAGTAAAATCCTTGCTGAAGTTATTATTTGTGAACTTGAACATAAATTGGAACTAAAAGTGCTGTAATTGTGAGACAAGCAAAGGCACCCAAGCCTAGAATTGATGCTACTTACCTTTATTTTACTGTTTCCTCCTGTATGTTTCACAATAAATTCTATTATCAAGCTCATACTTGTCCTCCTCCTTGTCTATCTTGGCTATGATGAGTTATGACCTCCTTGGTCCTTTTGAGCCCTTCTTAAGCCGAAACGCCAGGACTATCCTTTCTTAATTACATTTTTGTGACAAAAGCGATGTGAGGGATTATTCAGTATCAATTTCACTTGTTCTCAAAAGTGTAATTGAGACCCTTTTTGGGACCCCCATTGGGCCCTTCTTAAGTGCAAACCCTGGAAATATTGTTTCTTAGTTGTATATTTCTAACTAGTGATATGAGGGGTGTCATCAGTGTGAAGTCAGCGTTGTTCTCAAAAGTGTAAATGAATGTCACTTTTTTGGGGGGAGTTGGGACCCTGCTCCCCTCAGGCCGGGAATGCCATGCTTAAGGAATGGTTTATTCATCCCCCATGTACTCTTGACAGAATGAGACCATCAAACTTTTTGTTCCCAAAAGTGGAAATGAAACTGTGCAACTCCCTAACTATGTCTTAGGCTTCATACAACAGATGCATAAGTTTCTTGTCATGCAACAAGCAAGTGTGTGAACAAGATCGTCTCTGTTATATTACTCGGGCCAGCAGTCGAATGTTTCTCAACTGGTGCGAGCCGAGACTGCATTTGTGTGTCTCTCTTTCATTGTCGATTTAAAGTTTCCTTTTTTACTCAATGCAAACTCCAACCTACTATTACTGAATAGCTGTGTTTCCACAATTTATGGAAGTCACTGTATATGCCATCAGACCCATTTTCCAAACAACCTCATCATAAACCTTGCATTCATGGTCGAGGTCCTCGGAATGTTCAGGCATGTTGTTTGAGATTTCGTCCATGCCTGCTATGCTGTGTTCCTCTTGTCTTCATCACATTCTTAGACACATAATGCAGTGACCCATGGCCAACTCCTCGCTCGCTCCGCTACTTTCCCTTCTTCGAGACCAGCATTGTTAGTTACAGGAACTCGATCGTAAAACAATAAAATTAATGTTTAACTGGAGTGATATAGCCTAAAATAAAAACAACAATACACCTCGTCAATCTCTGCCTTTTTTCGTACATTGTCAAGGCTCATATGAGAGCTAACACACAACACACAGCAAGGGGGGGGGGCATGAGACAAGAGGGGTGGGAGAGGGAAGAAAATAGTGGGGAACAGAGACATTAGGAGATCTGGAAGGCAGGGGATGGGGTGCGGTAACATGGGTAATACAAGATGAACATTACAGGGCTTTCAGGAAGTAAAGCAGGGATTGAAGGAGGTGAGTTTGGGGGGATTAATGGGGGTAGAAAAGATCGAGGATTTGGATGGGGATGATTAGAGATGGTGGTGAACAGCTGTTTTGGGCCTGGAGGGAAGAATGGATTGAAGAGAGTGTGGAGTTTATTCCAAAGTGGGGAAAAAGAGGAAGAAAAGAGTGAAAGGTGAGCAGTGATCGTGATTTTGGGAGATTTACAACAAGGGAGTTGCTGCAGACCTAAGTGTCCTGCGAAAATATGGGGGGGGGGGAGGGGGGTGACATATCGCAGACAGAGCCGGGGGGGGCAATACCGAATTAGAATGGTGAAGACAGAAAGATCACCGACGCTGCTGCGTGTGAGAAGGTGAGGGCCCAAAGACATGCTCACCGGGGAGATACCACATGATCCTAAATGCCTTGGGTTTCCACAAGCGTGAAGCCGAGAACGGTGAGAGGTGGGAGCACCAGCCCAGAAGGGAGACAGTACTCCATCAGGCTGTGGACGAAAGCTTTGTATTGTGGTACTTTCCGCTGTACTCCGAGGGGCCTCCGTCTGGCCATCCCCAAGGCAGATGCTGGCCCATCCCCAATCTCCTTGAATGCCGAATCAACCTGCTGCAACCACGAGGCACATGGTGGCCCATTGGCCTCCTCCCACTCACCAAGACTCCCTAGCTGAGAGAATCTGGTGAGCAGCAGGATTAGCGTCAGGAAAAACGAGCCACATGTCCATACAGCCGCAGATGATGCGCCACGGACTATGCAGGTAACAAATCTCCTTTGAGTCTCTCAGCAAACCGCTCGTTGGACACAAAGTCCGACCAGCGATAGCCAAGGATTCTCCGAAGAGACTGGAACCAAGCAATTAAGTCTCCATCTCAGATCCTTGGTCAGAGTCCAAGTCTCGATCCAGAGAGCAAGACGTGGAAGCAGCAAAGGACTGAACGATCGGACTTTCGTCCTCCGCACAGGTACCGGCAGCGCACACCCTCATGATCAGTGAATCCTGAACTCCCCAGGCCCGACCCAGACGTCTATGACCTCTGACTTGCAGTGGCAGAACATGAATATCAACTGCCAAGGTAAGTGAATCTCTCCACGACCTCAACATCCTCACCACAAACAACACAGACAGGACAGCGGCATAGCATGGAGTGCTATGCAAAAGATGACAAAAAGCATTATAATAATTTTGGATGTAGATTTGTTGTTTTCTGACAGAATGCGCTAAAGAGGCAGGATATCACAAGTGTGTTGAAAGAGCAATGCTGATGCAAATAACAAATACCTCCAGATTATGATGCTTCAAAGATGTTCTTATTTCATGTCCAGTGATGCTCATAATTTATATGGATGGACAATGTCTGAGCTCTACCTTAGGGTTTAAAATGGGTCAAAGAGAAGAACTATGAAAAGTCCTTGAAAAATGTTTAATCTCGATAAAAAAATAATTGGATGAGGAAAGTTAGGATATATACTTGAGAGAGGATTTAAAATACTCAGAACTTCACAATACTCATAAATACTTAACATTTGCCGCTGAAAAAGAGACACAAAAAAGAATGTTTGCCATGATTCACAACACTCATTTCTTACATGAACACACACATACTGTTGAGCGAGCGGGATCGTTTGCGCAGCACGACCGCTGGGTGGAGCAGTAGGGTCGAACTCTACCGAAACACCGGAATCTAGATCGTCACCCCCGGAACTACCCGGAGCCGACGGGCCCTTATGGACTGAAGATCGCCAATAGTTCGACCATTGTGGATAGGTGTCGATTGCCAATTTCAATTTACCTAAATACCCACGGTGTCCAAACTACCGGGGAAATTCACCTCGGCAGGATCTGCGCGATCCGAGCCGGTTTACGAGCTGCTATCCGAGTCGTACCCCAAGCGGAGAGTACCAGATTACTGCGGCCGATTGCACGATTACGGCAACAATGAAGCCTCCTATTCCTGTTCGCCGCGCGGCAAACCAATGATGAAACACAAAAACGAGCTGATACATTCAACAAAATGGATATTTATTTACAATAGGCAGGGAGGGGAACACAGAAGGGCAGGTTAGCGGACTATAAAGAATGCAAATTATTGTACAAGGCACTTAACAGTTGCTACATTAAAGACGGGCCCCCAGACACACACACGCCACACAAATTCCCGAAGAGAAATGGACCTTCCCGCCTCATGCGGTTTGCCGAAACGAGCGAACCAGGATGCGTCCAGCCCAGCGCCAGCGAGTCGTCCAGCCCAGCCGTCAGCAGAGATGCGTCCAGCCCAGCGTCCAGCGAGATGCGTCCAGCCCAGCGTGAGAGATGCGTTCCGCACTCAGCGTCGAGAGATGCGTTCGCGCGCTCGAGTAGACCAGAACCCATAATCAGGCGACGAGCAGACGGAGCGCCGTTGTCCTCCTCACACTCATCGCTCGACAACCACGTGCCCTCCTCTGGTGGGAGGGGCTTCTTCTTTCACCACTCGCTCCCTGATTGGACTATGGGTTCTCACGTGACTTGTGGCGGCCTCCCGATTGGCTGAGGCACGTGTGTAGTGCTCCGCCCTCCGCTCATTGGCTGTGAGCTTCGAGCCGAAAGCGACGGAGGCTCCACCCACGTCTCCAGCTCTGGCCAACGTGCCTAATGGCGATGGTGCTGAGTCGGAAACGGGCGGGTGAGACGCCCGCTCCTTGCCGATTGGTTAGAGGGGGACATGCCTATGTTAGGCTCCGCCCATGCGCGCGCTTGCTGCGAGCGCGCGAAAGATTGCCGCGAGCTTATCGCGACCGTGGAGTGTGGGAAGGTGGCGTTTTGTAGTGGATGTAGTAGTAGTAGCTGTAGTTGTTGTTGTGAGTGATGTAAAAATCTAACTATTATCAAAATACTCTGCAGCGCATGTATGTAATTCCCATTAGACACAGGTAGGAGGCCCTAACTAGAAACACACACTTATCGAAATAACTAAGCTACGGGGACGGCTGCTGTCTGTGTGCACAAGGCTTCGATTCGTCAACAATCATTCGTTGAGACCAATATTCTGTGCAGAGTGTTGGTGCTGCCGAAGCGAGTCTCCTTGGCTATTGGCAAATCCTGGACAAGTCACAACTCTGACACAGGATACAGCAAGCTGTTGCTCATTTTCCTGACCTTGGAAGGATGACAGACTGAATAACCCCACCTGTATTAATTACAGGAAAGGAGGATTTGAACTCAGACACAAAGATACCAAGCACCAACCTCACCATTAAGCCAACACCAGGCATGTATACACAGATGAACAGAAAAACTTTCAACTACATTAACCGATGAAGACAATTCAGTCTTTGATCAAGGAAACTGAGACAATATCTATCAGTGGCTTGAGAACAAAGAATTCATAGAATAAAATTTTTTAATCGAAAGGCATTGATTTCAAACACTCAGATGTGAAATAGTTGTGAAGACGACCTTCGAGAAAGACTTCTACACGTATAATTCCGTATTGGCAAAACGAATGGAAAATGTGAGAAATCGACAAAACATAAGACTCAATACATCTTGGGGAAAAAGCAACCAGATTAATTAAATGCATCTTCGGACAACAACCAATTAATTAAATACATCTTGGGGAAAAAAACATCCAAATTATCAATACATCTTGGGAACAAGCTTCCCTTCGTCCCACCTCTTCTCCGCTCCCGCAGACCCTCCCCCTCTCGGGTTCCCTCCTCTCAGCCCACACCCCTACCACCTTCCAAACCATCACAGCTCCCTAAACCGCTCTCCCTTCTCCACATTTTGCACCCTACCAGCAATTCCTGCCCTGTCCCAAACAGTATGTACCTCAAACAACCGGGCCTCCACTCCAATCGACAATCTTCAAGTTTAGACCAGAACACTGCCGATAAATCAGACATCTGTTTTTCAGAATTCTTCCACCCAAAGGATGACCCTGACTCATTAACATTCTCCCTGGCTAAGTTGTCTCCTTCAGTTTGAATCGACTAACCCGTTTTGGTGGTGGAGATGCAATGTACAAGAACAACTCCAATTCACACTCTCTGTGTACTGCTCTTCACCTCCCAAACTCTAGGAGTACCTCTGGCTGAACTTCCTCCACCTCCCACCTCGTGTTTGTCTTTTTTGTACCATCCTCGAAACAGTGTCGACTCCATTTATATCGATCTATTTCTCTCTCTCTCTTATTCACAATCACACAATGAACAACCTTTAACCACTCATCCTAACTTTCACTTCCTCATACACGGTGACTTCAATCGTCCACCATGTCAATTGGCTGGTATTGTACCCCTCTCACCAGCCATAAGGCAGCACTTCAGCAAAAGACCTGTGACTCCAGGGACTGACTGTACACATTCCCACCAGATTCTGGCAATGGCAAATCCTCCCTTCTGGATTTGGTTACGACCAACTTCCCCGCAATGTCTGGTGCTCTTCCACTGTTCCAATCGTTCATTTGATCACGTGCTTGTGAAGGTCAACATCTCTCCAGCTATTCTCAAAGAACAGCTTCAGTGCTGGCAGGTATGGCAGTTCACTCAAGAAACTTGCAAGGACTGCAAGCAGCGATCGTACTTCAGCACTGGTCTCGATACGACTGCCTCGGATATTACAGAGTCTGCGAATTCCTGCACAAACAACTTGCTCTCGCCCATGCACATAATCCCATCTTGTCTTCAATTATTACACCTACTTCCACCCATGGTACACTGAACATGTGGTGAGCAGTTGCCTTGAAACAACATGCATCTCCTCTGAAGGCAAACCCGACCGAAACCAATCTTTGATACTTCCACAAACCCCTATATCAAGAAGTGTGTCCCACTCTCAGGAGAGCCTGAAAACAGCCAACCTCAGGTTAACTTTCCAACTTGTCTCTCTTCTCAAAAACAAAGTGAGCCTCATTGTGTCTGTCTCTGGAATCAGTTTGGATTCAGACACCCGGTCACTCACACGGACATGCTGCTTCTGCTATCTCGAACGATGGATGGAGGCCTTCAATCTCAGACATGAGATCAGGGCAGTCTCTCTCAGCATATCTTGAGCATTTGATATGGTGTGGCACCCAGATATGCTCTCGACACACTCTCCCTAAGGCATCCATGTGCTTCCTTATTTCCTCCTGCATTAGTCAAGGTGTGGATCTCAACTGATCCTCTGTGTCCAAAATTGAATGCCCCAATTTTCTGGGCCAGGTTCTATTCCTCATCTTTATGAATGATTCTTTTGAATTGATGGAAAACACTCTTGATGACATTGCTGATGACACACCCTCTGCCGTCATATCATCCCTCCTTCAAGAGGACAGGAGCAGCCACTTCATCTCCATAAACTTCATCAGAGTCACAAATCGGTCAAGATACTTTCATCCTGACAAATCTCAGACTAGCTTTGTCTCGCACTAAAAAATTGTCTGGCTCACCCTCCCATCTACTTAAATAATCCACTTGAAGCTCAGTCATTCAAACTTTTGGGCTTATCAGCCATGATTTTTCTTGGGCAAGACCATGTGGTCTAAGTTGGCACTGAAAGCAGCTGCCGACTGGGACATCCTCCATGAGTTTTTTCTTGGCACATCAGAACTTTTACCTTCTTGCTAGGCCTTTATCTTTATCAAGGCTTATAACTTGATCAAGTCAGGCTCTCCCCTATGATGGTCAAAACCCCACCAATTTTTCAGCTTCAAACCCTCTCATGTCATTGTATCTTGAGGAAAAAAAGCACTTCAATGTCATTGGATATCTCCCACATGAGCTAAGTCTGTGGGCCTATCACTTCTACGTAACAGAATGTTCGGTGGCCTTGCTCTTCTATCACCTCCTTTCTGGTTTACACACCTCCCTTTCCATGTTCCATCCCTCCACAGGTTCCCTATGTACATGATCTGCTTAGTAACGTAACACAATATGCTGTAACTCCCTCTTGGTAAAACTCTCAAAATGCACTCACTGGTCACCTCCACTCCTTTCTTCCTCTATTTTCCCCCAACCTCCTCAGTCTCTTAAATCTCATTCTTCCCTCTTCAGCTTCAAGTCGCTGTTCACCAAGTCATGTAATATCCATCCACAAACACAATCCTTTCTACCCATTTAACTCTCCCCAATCACAACTCTTCACAGGTTTCCTTCCACTTTCGTGATTGAGAGTTTGTGGCTGCATCCATCTTGTTACCTCATAACTCCTCTCACCCTTATTCTCCCCACTCCCTCATTTCTCGAAATCTGCTCTGATCTGCTGATCATCCTGATGCTGATTGAAATCACATTTATGAGAGAAACCTTTATCACAGTCAGAACACTTGAAAGGAAACTCTCCAGTGTGGTGGTACTAGTGAGTGTTTTAACTATGTTTATAAACAAAATTCTTATCACAAATGGAGCATTTGAAGGGACGCTCCTGTATGATCCTCATAGTGTATTTTCAAACTGCTTTTGAAAGAGAAACCTTTATCACAAATGGAGCATTGGAAGGATGTTCTCCTGTATGGATCCTCATATGCATTTTCAAATGTCTTTTGTAGAGAAACCTTTATCACAATATGGAGCATTGTGTGGCGCGCTCTCCTGTATGGACCTTCAATAGCGTTTTCAAATTGCCTTTTCTGGAGAAACCTTTATCACATATGAGCATTTGTGTGGCACTCTCCAGTGTGGTGGTACGATGGGTGTTTAAGGTGTGTTTATAAACAAAAATCCTTATCACATACGGAGCATTGTGTGAAGGACGCTCTCCTGTATGGATCCTGAGTGAATTTTCAAACTGCCGTTTTCATAGAAACCTTACAAAAATTGGAGCATTTGAAAGGACGCTCTCCTGCATGGATCCTCATATGTGTTTTCAAATGGCCTTTGTGATAGAAACCTTTATCACAAATGGAGCATTTGTGTGAGTGCTCTCCAGTGTGGCGGCACTATGGATGTTTAAACTCTGTTTTTATAATTAATTCTTATCACAATAAGAACATTGTAAGGATGCTCCCCTGTATGGATGTCATATGTCTTTTCAAACTGCTTTTGGAAGAGAAACATTTATCACATATGAGCATTGAAAGGACGCTCTCCTGTATGGACCTTCATATGTAATTTTAAATTGCCTTTTTGAGAGAACCTTTTATCACATATGGAGCATTTGTTTGGGCACTCTCCAGTGTGGTGGACTATGGATGTTTTAAATCTGTTTATATTTGAAATTCTTATCACAAATAGAACATTTAGAAGGACGCTCTCCTGTATGGATGTTATATGTGTTTTAAATTGCCTTTCTGAGAGAAGCTTTAATCACATGTGGAGCATTTGTATGGGCTCTCCGTATGGATCCTCATATGCTTTCTTAAACTGCTCTTGTGAGAGAAGCTTGATCACAAATGGAGCATTTGTAAGGACGCTCACCTGTATGGATCGCTCATATGTGCTTTCAATTGCCTATGTGAGAGAAACCTTTCCGGACAAACAGAACATTTGTGTGTTCGCTCTCCTGATAGGATCCTCATCTGTCTTTTAACATTACTTAGTGAAGCAAAAATCCATCCTGCGCCCATTATACTTAGAACATATTCGTCTTTCAATAATCTTTTTGTGTTTGGTTAATTAAATATTGTGTTGTTTCGATCAGACATGCACTTGTATTTTAAAGTCGTGAGTCTTGATCTGGTGATTGCTTCTTCAAAGACTTCTTCACTGTCAGATCCACCTCGACCTGATTCTCAATTGGACCTCGTGATTGGCCTAGAAAAAA
>CM068955.1:5659871-5674130 GCA_035128595.1 Eptatretus atami
CCAACGGAATTCATGGGCCGGTCAGGGTCTATGGTGATTCGTGTTCGCCACCGCGGCCAGAATCAAAGCAGGACGATGTACTGCGTACAGTGCCGGTCAGAACTGCCAGAGTTCTATTAGGCATGCATAACGCAGACATCGTACATTATGGACACGAGCCAGTACTACGCTATATTACGCGCACCACAAAAATAGGTACACACCACAGACACCACGCAAAAGTACACACAAGACCTGTCTTGACGGTTCTGCAATCCTGGCCATTGTATACCCTCAGGAACGGGACACGACGGACTTTTCTCTGGTCTAATTCATTGTCTGTTCTAGAGACAAATAGACAGTATGTCGTACCTTCCTCGAGTTTTAATATGCAGATCTTCGGCGGACATACTCTCTCAACAATCACCAAGCGATTCTGAGTATTCTAAAGACTCACCACCAGCACAGCATTACGTGCTCCTTGTCATGTTGTTTTGGGAATCCGTACATGGCACACGGACGGAGGGATGCAGCCAAATTTTGGTCACATGTCATATCGCCTAAACAGAACATTTCATCCAAATCCCTGAACGACTCTGAGACACAAGCGCAGAAACAGCCAAGGCTTGCAGGAGAATTATTGACTTCTCGCTACTAGACTGCAAACATCTCCCGGCAGCTCAAATGACCTGAAGAAGCCTTGCTTTTAGAACATGTCGTGCACAGAGTGACGAGCGAACGGCAAGCGTGCTAAGTGCAAGACGTGCAACCTGATAAAGCGACCGCCAGTCATTGGCCGGTACACCGCAACCCCCCGATCCAAATTCTGCGGCTGACAAAACACCCACATAGCAAACCAAGCTGAAACTCTCAGGCTTAGACATCGGTGACCGAGTGCCAAGAAACCAATGAAGACGAGCATCACGACAGCGACTTTCATACAGACATACACATCTCAATATATTACTCTGCACAAAGCTGAAGGGCAGGTTATGTTTTCACCCCTGGTCGTCGTTTGTTTGTGTGCAGGGGAATTCAAAAGTTTGTGGACGGATTCGACGAAACTCTGGTGGACACGTTGGAGTGTAGACAAGGAGAATTAATTCAATATTTGGTGAAGATCGATTCGGATCTGATAATTTTTTAAGTGATTTCTTCACCAGTTGTAGAAATGCGCGGCCCAAAACGATATATAGCTTGTAATGTTCAAAAAATGTAATTTGGCCAGAAATGTTCTCGTGAAGTGCGTGCCGATGTGCCCTTCTAGTTCAAAATGTATTGGCTCGATTTATGTTCTCATGGTTCAGGGCATTACGTGGCTGGAGGATGCCACCTATACCGTAAGTGCCCTGTCGAGTTTTGTATGTGAAGCACAGCTGTGCAGCTGAGGCCAGTCCTGCCCTCCTGTAGGTTTCAGTCAGGAATATGTAATCTTGTGAAGGGGTCAGCGGTAACTCATATATGCACCTCATTAGTTTTTTCGAGATCAGATTCCAAACATGGCCCGCTGATGGCGTGCCATTTATAGTTGTAAAAGATCTGATATGATAACATCTTCCAACCATCTCTCAGACATGCATTTACTGATATGTTCAAATTCGGCACACCAGATAAGAATTTATGTCTTTTTTTTTTGAATATACCTTTGTCGAGGCTCATATGAGAGCTAACACACAACACACAGCAAGGGGGGGGGCATGAGACAAGAGGGGGGGAGAGGGAAGGACAAAAATAGTGGGGAACAGAGACATTAGGAGATCTGTGGAAGGGAGAGGGGATGGGGGGAACATGGGGTAACAGAGAGGGAACATTACAGGGCTGTTCAGGAAGTAAAGCAGGAAATTGGAGGAGTGAGTTTGGGGTGGATTAATGGGGGTAGAAAAGATCGAGGATTGGATGGGGGATGATAGAGATGGTGGTGAACAGCTGTTTTTGAAGGCCTGGAGGGAAGAATGGGATTGAAGAGAGTGGGGAGTTTATTCCAAAGGGGGGAAAAAGAGGAAGAAAAGAGTGAAGGTGAGCAGTGATCGTGATTTTGGGAGATTTACAACAAGGGAGTTGGTGCGCGAGACCTGAGTGCCCTGCGAAATGTGGGGGGAGGGGGGTGACATATCGCAGACAGAGCGGGGGGGGGCAGCGGATGAGGACACGGTGAAGACAGAAAGATCACCGACCGCCTGCGGTGAGGGTGAGAAGGCCCAAAGACAGCCTCAGCGGAGATCCAATGATCCGAAATGCCTTGGGTTTCCACAGCGTGAAGCCGAGAACGGTGAGCAGGGGGAGCACCAGACCAGAAGGGAGACAGTACTCCATCAGGCTGCGGAAAAGCTTGTAAGTGGAGGAGCTCAGGTGGCCGAGAGGAAGGACCTTTGCCGACGAGGATTTCCAGTCGCCGACTGGCTTTAGGAGCGAGGTTTGAATTGTGGCTTTCCCAGGAAGGTCAGTGCAGATAGGGTTGAGACCCAGAAGCTTAGAAAGAAGGACTTCTTCCAGAGGATTGTTGAGAAAGTGACTGGGGGGGGTTTTCTACATGGTCCTTTCTAAGACACTAGTGAGAGTGTGAGTTTGTCCGGCATGAAAGACACTGTTTCCACTGTTGACCAGTTTGTGATTTTATCCAGAATCAGCAGTTGAGCGAGAAGTGCTGCTTGCCGGTCTGAGGATGGAACAGATGGTACGCAGAGGGTTTGGAGTCATCAGCAAAGAGTGAATGAGGATCCATTACGTGTTAAAGCTGAACACGCACACTGTATGGAATTTGCTCGGAAAGCAGACACGTACGCCGCTCTGTGAAGTATGAGCATTGATTATCCCTGGCGATGTACCTTCGTCCTCGCTGGCAGCAGGGATTCTCCACGGATGGTGGACGTCTCTCATCTCTATGGCCAGCGCAGCTGCATCGAGCCGGGGAATGTACAGTGCGGGCCACTGTTGGCGCACGCGAAACCGAACGCGTTGATCTGACGCTGTCGGACCTCCGGACGGGCATCCAGAAAGAGGATTTTCAGAGATGCGGAGAGATCATTTGATGAAAACCAAGAAAAAGAAAACAGGGCCCAGAACGCTACCTTGAGGAAACTCCAGCCTGGGACAGGAAAGGGGGGGATGTAAAGAACCCATTTGGGGCCAACGTTGACTGCTACAGAGAAGGAAGTTTTGCGAGCCATGAGTGAGATGGATACCTAAGCATACCTTGGATACTAGGAATGAGGTTTGAGTGAGGCAGCGGCAGAGGTGTCAGACTGTGTCAAAAGCACGTGATATGTCCAGGGATATGGCTCGGATTTCTGTCTGGCATTGAGGCTCTCCATTCCATTGTTGGACGAGCAGAAGCAGCATATCCAGGTTAGAGTTGGACCTGCGTCTGAAAACCAAATTGATGATCAGAATCAAGCCATTGGAGAGAAGGAAGGATTTGAGTCTGACGCATGATGGATTCCATAACCTGCTTGATGATTGGGAGAAGGCTGATTGTCTGTAGTTGCAGGGATCTTGGGGTGTTTTTTTGGGGCCCAACCCCTTTTTTTTTGGTGCCCCAGGCGCACAGTGATGTTTGCTGATTTTCCAAAATCAGCAGATACCTCATTGTTATTTTCGTCCTGTTTGCTGTTTGCCTTACATATACCTCATTTTTTCGAGAACAGATCAAAGATGGCCACTGGCGGCCATTTTGTACTTAAATGTGCCCCAACCATTTTCAGACACGCATGGTCCAGTTTTGTTAACTTTAGAAGCAAGCATAGGTACATGACTTGCATACCTGGCCCTCACATTATTTTGCAATGTGATCAAGATGGCCAACTGGTACACTGGCTGCCCATTTTAGTTTGTACATAAATATTGGGCATAGCCACAATGACTCCACACAGGCATAATTACTAAAACAACGGGGGCTATTGACATTCATTGTCTTTTTTGTTTGTTGGTTTGCGATGGAATTGAGGATGCTGAACAAAATAAGCTGGGGACACCTTCGTGAAAACGTGCACCAACTCCACCAGAGGGCCAATCCAAGATGGCCACCACAAGATAAATTGACATCTTCGTTGTATACTACCTTATACAATGTGTTCTTGGTGTTATAATATAGGTTTTGATGTCAAGGAATCCTATTCTGATTTCAGAAAAAGTTATTATTGAAGAACCATGTGCTAGAGTGATATTTTTTTCAAAAGGATGTTCGGAAAAAAGGGGTCGGGAAAAAGAACATATATGCTTGAGTGATATTTTCTTGAAAGGGAGTTTCACACCTGAGCTTCTAACCATTTATTAAAGCATTCATCTTGCAGTTCTGACACTGCTCCGCCCTCTGTGGTGGTGCGTCCTGCCTCACGCCTGCTTTACACGTTGTGGAAACCAAGGCTCTTTTGGAACATTGGTATCTCATTGATGAAGCTGAGGCTTTGCGGTCTCTCACTGGAGGCAGGTCTGTGGTCTTTCTGTCCTTCTACCATCTCCTTCTGGCCTTGCCCCCCCCCTCCCCCCGCTCTGTCTGTTTGATCTGTTTCCCCATATTTCCTCAGGGTGGTCGATGTCCGCCAAAAAAAAACCCTTCTTTGATACTGCCACAATATCAAAGGAATCATTGCTCACCTTCACTCTTTCTTCCTCTTTTCCTGCTTCCTATGGAACAAACTCCACACTCTCTTTCATTCCACTCCTCCCTCCAGGTCTTCAAAACAGACTGTTCACCATCATCTCATATCTTCCCCCATCCAAAAATCTTTGATGTCTTTACTACCCCTGTTAATCCACCCCAAACCCTCCTCCTTCAAGATTCCTGTTTTCTTCCTGAAAGTCCCTGTATTGTCCATCTTGTTCCCCCATTTGTACCCTACCCCATCCCACCTCCCTTCCACAGATATCGTGATTGTCTTTGTTCCCCTGATTTTGTGCTTTCCCTCCTGCCTCTACTTATCTCCTTCCTTGTTATATGTTCTGTGTATTAGTTCTTACACGAACCTCGACCGGTATAACAAAAAAAATAGTGTTTAATTTATAATCTCTCATACTTTTCACGTAGATGTCATTACAGGTGTAAACACACACATTGGGCCACATAATGAAAATATTCACTGCACTGGAAGTTATCATGTCATCATCAAGAGTCCACTTTCTCCTGGAATCAGTTGGAGTATCAGCAAACTAGGGCACCTGGACGTCGCCTGACTTCATTTCAAGTACCTCGGAGGGCCTGGTTTGTGTGTAATAACACAGGTGTGCAGTGCACCTTTGTCTCATGTCCACACCCATGATTCAGGGAGATGGAGGTGAATCTGCTTCTCAAAGTTCAGAAGCATGAACTGTACTGTTGTTCACTCTTTTCAACTTGAGATCAGTGAATCTCTATTCTGGTGGGAGTCTGAGCATTTAATTTTCTTCTCCTTCATTTCTGCACCCATTATCTGTGGCTCATGCATCTCCCAGAGAACTTGCTGAACTTATCATTGCTGAATGAAACGTATGGTGAACATGCCATAATCATCCACGTACAACTGTTGCTGTCCACTGGGAGTAATTGTCCAACGAAGCCCCATGGTGAAAGCACGTGTGTCTGCTTGAAGAGGTTGTTTCTCATTAAATTATTGTGCTGCTATCCGCAAAGAAGGTGCTGTACTATCAGATTCCACTGTGAACATGTTTAATGGGATTATTGATGTCTGATATCTTCTTTGGAGCATTTAATGTCCAACAGTCTATGATATAATGTTTGCTGTTTGATCACAAATACCACTGCAACTGCGTAAAGCAACGATTATGCGGCTTAAAAAAAAGAATTTCCGTATCCTCTGCATCAGATGACGACTGCTTGTCTGTTCCGAGATCTGCCGATCTTTGGGATAGATGAAGTAATAGAATGAGTATCTGTGCGATATGTTTACATCAACAGTTACACAATTATGAATCCCTTCCATGCAGCTCCACAATTTTGGTCCCACACAATTAGGCATATTGTATTGGGATATCACCTGCTAAGCACGCTTGAACCTTTTAACTGAAGAATGTTTGTAAGCATTGTTTACTTGTGGTTGCGCAAGAGATCGTGGAAAGCTCCAGCTGATGGAATATTGTCTGTTGCTGTGAGGAAAAGATGTTCAGCACCCGTCAGGTTACTCGCGAGCGGCAGGTTCCTTTCACCGTCTTTGATTGTAAAAAGGTTCGAAGTCCATACGTGAGTCATTCACCAAGAGCACAACGTGCGATGCATTTTTGTGTCTCGCATGATTTACACGAGACATCTTGGCATGATAATCTCACATTTGAAGCTGGTTCCATCCAACCGTTCAAGGTCTTCAAGTTGATGGTGTTGACAGCGCCATATGAATCCATTCAAGTATGCAATACACTCAGCATGAAGTGGAATCAATGGTTTGCATGTGGAGCCTTGTCCACTGTTTTTGACTTTTGCGGTTCATCCTCATTGTGCCCCAAAACCTCTGGACAAGTGTAGGTGACATTTGGATGCTCGACTTCCTGTCTGTACTAGTTTGTGGTGAGGATGTTGAGTCACGGAGAGATTCACTCTTACCTTGGAAGTGATTATTCAATGTTATCTGCTGGCTGTTTGAGCAGAGCGTCAGATAGCATATCTGAAGCCGGGGCCCTGCGGTTGTCATTGATTCACTGGATCATTAGGCTGCGCGCCGTTCGGTACCAATGCAGGAGACGAAAGTCCGAGTCTTCAGGTCCTTGGTTGCTTCCAGTTTTTGCACTACGTAGTGATGACTTGGGACTCTGACCAGGAGTCTGAGATGGAGCTTCAATTCCCTTTGGTTACCAGGTCTCTTCGGAGGAATCCTTGGCTATCGCTGGTCGGATTTTGTGCCAATCGAGTGGTTGCTGAGAGAGACTCAAATTGAGATTTAGTACCTGTTGTGTCGTGCCATGAGCATCTCAGCTGGCAAGTTTGTATGGCATTGTGGGGCTTCATTTTCCTGACGATATTTTTTCCAGATTCTTCAGCAAGGAGCCTCGTGAGTGGAGGAGGCCCAATGGGCCGTGACGACGTTCCTCGTGCGGTTGCAAGCAGGTTGATCAGCTATTTCTCAAGGAGGATGGGGATGGGCCAGGCATCTGCCTGGGGGATGGCAACATGGTGGGGGGGGGGGCTGGCAGTATCGGCGTGAAAGTGGATGCCAGGAACGCGGCTGCTCCAGCACATGTCCCATATTTGAGCCTGCCTCTTTGTTCTATTAATGTTGAAAATTGGCAAGCATTCGTCAGTAACTGAATCGTCCATCACATCATCTAGTTTGAATCCTCATTATCAGCTTCTGCAAGAGTGATTGATAGATGCCCATCTCTGTTGTTCCATGCTCCGATTTGGTGACCGTTGTTATTGTGTTACGCTGTCACCAACATGAGAGCAGTCAATAACGGATTTTGACTGCGAAAGGGTCTTGGAGTGAACCAATGAAAGTCAAAAAGTCTTTCTTCATAGTAAGGGTCTATCCAAATTATACAGTGTGACATTTGAATAATACCACACAACATGTTCCATGATGCCCTTTGTCTCCCGCCAACGATGCTTCTTTTAGTTTCGGGAAGCTAGCACAGTTCATTTACATTTTGGAACAAGTGAAGGTTTTGATGGTTTTCATTCTTCAAGGAGTAAACATGGGGGATGAATAAAACCCATTCCTTAAGCATTGGCATTTCCGGCCTCAGGGAGGCAGCGGTCCAACCCCCCCCCCCACCCCCCAAAAAAATTGACATTCATTGTACACTTTTGAGAAACAACGCTGATATCTCACACTTGATGACCTCATATCACTAGTTAGAATGATACAACTTAAGAACAATATTTCCAGGGGCTTGCACTTAAGAAGGGCCCCAGGGGGGTCCAAAAAGCGGTCTCAGTTACACTCTGAGAAGAAAGGCTGAAATGATACTGAAATATCCCCTCATCACTTGTCACAAAAATGTTAACTTTAAGAAAAGGAGTCCCTGGCGTTTCGGCTTAAGGGGTCAAAAGGACCAAGGAGGTCGAGCAAATCCTTATGGATTGGCCCTGGCAACACTAGTAGCCTAACATCTGCCTCGGCCCAGGTGTTCAGCTACACATTAATCCAATACACAACACATTTCTGAGGCCAACTAGCATTAAAGTTACTATTGATAGCTTTAGGACAATATCACACAGCGACGCATCTCAGAAAACGGACTATATCCCAGTGCCTTGCGCGGCACTGGCATTACCTGCGTGCTATGAGATTCAGGTCATCCACTGTCAAACTCTTATGGAACGTACGGCTGCCCCTGTGCAATTCAGTCACACACACACCTACACGTGTGGAGTGTAAAAGTGAAAGTGAAGCCCAGACTCCGTGACATTGCTTCTCTTTCATTTGACAAAGTAATATAGGCAAAGACTTCACTAAGTATTACAAGTCTAATATTCTCAGCCGATCATATTGGACCCAAGCAACATTTGACATGAAAAAAGGACAGAACCACTGAAAAGCTACACTTATCCTAAACAAAGGTAAGCAAAGTGCTTACTATATGTACAGTCTTATTATTTCGGTCTTACACTGACCTTCTAAAGATTCTTGAAAGGCCTGCCACTCAGGTCTTCAATGACGCTGATGCAATTTCGGGCCACTTTTGCCACACCCCCAGGCCCATGGGTAATATTCATTGATCTTAAAATATGAATTAGCACTGTTTTTTTTTAGGGGAAGCAGTGGTGTAGTTGGCAGAGCTGTCAGTCTCCAGCGAGCGAATGCTGAGTTTGATTCCCGCGTTTCTGATCACCATCTGTTTCTTTGTCCTTGGCCAGAAGGCACTTGACCAAACTTGCTTCTCCCCACCGAGGAGTACATGGGTCCTGGCTGGCAGAGAATTAGAAGTTTGAGCGCTGAAAACAGCAGCCGGGCTGTAAATACTCCCCAAGAGTGGAGAAAGAACTTAGGAAAGAACAGGCCAATAGCTGGGGTAATAAATTGAAGTGCTTTGAGAATGTTCATCATTTATAAAGCGCTTATATAATTAAAACTTCACATTATTATTTTCCTATCTTCTCCTTTTAGGCAAACTCATTAAATCAAGGCTCTGATATCTCACATTAAAAATGGCAAGCAAGGAAAATTGATAATGGCAGGCTATGATAATGATAAGGTCAATCAGTCCATATTCTTGCAATTCTGTATTTTATATTCGGTAATTGAGAAATTTACATGACACCAACCACACACGTCCCTTTTGTCTTCCCTTCACTGCAATCTGCCCACAGTCATGCCTTCAAACTATCTTATATAATGTTTGTTCCGGACGAGACAAGCAGTTACTCCTGGAGCAAGATAAATGGGCAGTTGTTCAGCGTGCGTGCTGAGGCCGGAAGGAATAAGAACTACCAATCTTCCAAATACAAGCACAGTTGTGAGGGTATACCCAAGTCATCCAGAGATGGTGATGGTACCACGCATGTGCTACAAGAACTTTACAGCCCTTACTACTCAGTTTCTACCTAGGGCTATTGGGAATGACACTGTAGACCCAGAGAGAAAGGTGTTCATGCTCTGATCATCTGCTCTCAACTTGTTAGTGGTGAAGAGTTCTAGCGAGAAGGTGTCAACTCTTGGTATTTTCCGTACATGTTTGTTTGTGACAAAAAGGTCCAAAAAACGCCCAGATGAACAAAATGCTCCAGGAAAATTGCTAAACCAAGCAGCAGCACCAAAAAATTATGAGAGATATGTTGCATACCCTCAAAGCAAGCATGTTACTTGAAAAGTCAGTGGGTATGACCTGATAGCTTCAAGGAAGCCCAGGTTCACCACAGTGTCGTTGCCAGCATATATGCCGGAGGGCGGATAGGGTGAAAAAGTTTGGGCTTGTCCCGCCGTCGCTGAGAGCCTGTTAATCCCAAGTTTCCTCTTGACTTTATCTTTCGTACGTTCAAAGCAACATCATTGACCGGACAGAGACCTGAACGCCTTGCATTCCATTTATGAACAAACAACCGACCTCTGTACTGAACTTGAAGTGGTTCCGTCAGTAAGCAAATCGCAATACCTGGGGGACCTTTCTTGACCAGGAAATTCCCTACATGATTTTATTGCATTCCCCAGACTGCTGCCAGCAAGGGTCGTGATTGGTCCACAGCACAGCCATTGAGTATTGATTCCATTAAGGCAGGTATGACATTGTCATCTCTGAGGTTCAGGTTACTAAAGTTGCATTGCAACTCAGTACAGGCCTTGGAATGTCTGTGACGAAAAGAAGCCCCTCCTAGATCCACTGGCACCGTGGAAAAGCTCTCAACAATGCGAGGGACCCACCTGACCTTGTCAAGGACTTCTTATTCAGACACTACTTGCGAGGACCAAATACTGGTCAATATTCAGAGTCAGTCAAAGCGCGCTCTGATTCTATTAGTCAGGATGTACTGTATTTCCAGGTGAAGAATTGTAACCTAAAACGAAGAAAGCATATCCTGATGGGTTTGTCTTGAGTCACTGACTGAAGCAAAAGATTCTCACAATGCTGAATCGGATGAAGGGCAGTCGCTTAACTACCACGCCATTGAGGAAATTGAGACGACGCTAACAATGCCATCTTTGACGAAAGCTGAACTGTCTGCTGGGTTTCAGTTTCCTGGAGTTACCTTGGTGGACTTGCTTTGACAAACTACGACGAATAACACAACACACTTCACTGGTACCGACCGCTCCACGATACGAGGGGTATTATAGTATAAGACTCAGAGCACTTCAGTCCTCAGTGCCACAGAAGCATAGGCCTAGATGGGAGACGTAACGAAGATCAAGCAAAGATAGACCTTTGCCAATCGTGGTGGGAGAGGAAGAGGAGGAATTGGAATGTTGCGGATTAGCCCTAGCTCCTCACAGAGAAAGCCAAGAATGGGAATGATTTCTCTTACGCAAAACCAAAGACTTCGCAGGGGTTACCTGTACAGACCTTTCCTTTCCATCAAAAAGGCTTGATTCTTGTGGATGGATAACTCATGCGCTAGAAATGGAAAGCATTCCTATGTGCACTGCGTTCAATGCTTGGAACTATGTGGACCATTCCCAAAGCAAGTGGCTTCCTGTACATGTCAAATATGATCGCCTCACCAAACTAACAATGATGTAGATTGCAGAAACACTGTCCATCACCCAAAAAGTGTGTCAGGAGTGCGGGGGACAGTCGTATGTAAGTAACATATGACCTTTGATTCCTAACAGGGCCAGTTAGATCCAAGTCACAGAACGCCCCAGACTTCGACCAACATCTTCATTCATGTTCGGCCTTTCATCTACAGATGTTGCCTCTTCAAAGCCATCGATAAAGGTCATCAAAGAATTCTGGCATGGCAGATTGTAGTGACAGTTGAGTCCTTCGCACCTGGCTCCTTGAATGGTATCATAGGCAATGTAAGAACTTCAACCGCTGTAAGAGGCTCCATTCCAATGCTGGCACTGCTTTTGAAAACCACTTGCACTTTCACCAATTCTGCAGCACTACCATGGAACATGGACACGTGAGTGCAGTGATCAAAGGCATCGACGTTGGACAACAAGAAGCTCGAGCACCAGCTGTGCACCTGGCACCGTCTCATCACGCTCTTCTCGACGAATACCTCTCGCGGACCACTCAATCAACCTTGTGGCAAGCATGGACCAACTGCAGGTTTTACATGCAGTAACATCCAGAGAGTGAACCTCTACCACATCATCGATTAGAGCCATCCGAGAGTCAAATGTTGACCTGTAACACCTGGGCTCTACATCGCAGGAACTACTGACATTTTCTTCGGGACCAATCGCCAAAACATGCAAGGTGGATGTCCGAAGCATCAGATTGCATTTGATGAACATTACAACAACCACCCAGGCCTGAAGGATTGCTAGTCCTGTCTGTTTAGCATTTCGCTTCCGAAACGACAATCAGTTCAGCAGGATGAGGGTACCGTGGAAGTCTCACTCGGTCACTGGTCGTAGCAACGTCGTTAAATGCAGATGCAATGGCGTCAGGATGAAGGTGTACACAGAGCCACTGATAACTTCTCAGCGCTGTCTGCGTGTTGGAGTATGCGACTCAAGGAGGCCAGCATGCAGGCACTCTAATTGACGCCGAAATGCATCGAAATGCGGTGGAGTTGCGAATTATAACCAGTGACACACACGCTGAGCTGACCCCAAGTCACATTTTGACGGGACAATAAGGACCTGGGCAACCTGCTGAAAGACCATCGAAGGGGTTGCCAATCCCTTCAAATCTCAAATCGAGTCCCTTTGTAAACATCCAGGACAGGGAAAGCTGCCACCAATGAGATCACCGATCCTTACTCAGGGTGTGGAAGAAAAAGTAGAGAAAAACATGATGCTTTCGTGTCAGAGTGCGCAGATGATGCCGCTAGATTTGAGAAAGCTCGTCACTACGGAACACCTGAGTTTTTGCAGGACCAAGGCGCAAAAAAACAAGAGAAAAGTAACCCGATCGTACAAGAACTTAGGTTGCACAAGAGACCTGTTTGGACAGATTTTCCATCATAGCTGCGAAAAGCAAGATAGATGAATACCTCCTCACCATACCCATTTGACTCCGGTTCCTCTAACAATGTGTAGAACAGATGTCACCCTGGTACCAATGGCCCTTAGAACAAAGAGTGATCTCTTCGCAGTCCTTGTAGAGGCAGGGTAGCAGTGCATGGTTTTGCCAACAAAGTGAAGCTACTGCAATAGATGGCAACTTTCTTCTTCACTGCCTTCCACCAAATCTACCTCCGACGTAGGTGGACTTTCACTTTACTGCTTCATGCAGTCCTCTCGCATCCCCTCAAAATGGGAAGACATCCTCTTACTCACACTTCGAGGAAACCCTCAATAAGGGTAACGAGCACGAAACCCGTGGTGCAGAAGACTTCTGTCTACACATCACAGACACGAACAAGATTGTCCGCGGAATATTGAGAAGGCACTGAAAGTCGACATCTTTGCAAACAGCAATTACCCGCTTTCTGGTAAAGATTGGGGCACTGAACCAGTGGCATTCAGTAGCCTGATGGCTGGAGTTATTACTTGGGTCGACACACAATGTTTGTGTTGGTCAGAGACCAGTGGGATGTTGATGTAACGCCTGTTTCCTCACTTGGAGTGCAATCACCCAGAGGCTGATACAAGATTGCCTTCATGCCATTGATGCAGTTTCTAGTAGCAACAACCAGGGGTGACATAGTTGTCAGAGCCATTGATACCGACATAGCAGTTATTCTTCTACACCAATCCCATCGCCTGTGAACACCAAGATATGTGATGGACGTCGCACCTCTGGGCAGGGTAACAGCGTTACATTGATTCACAGGATGCGACTTCAACCTCATCTTCATAAGAAGAGAAAAAACGTCCTCTGAAATTGTCTGAAGAGAATGATTCCTTCCTGGAGATGCTTTCTCTTGGCATTGGCAGCAGAGCAAGTAGACGAAGCAAACTTGCAACGTTATAGGAGTTACACTGGCGAAATGTACGTGCAAAGAAGACAAAGCCACTGAACAAGCAGAGATTATAGTACTGAGAAATCATTCGGAACCGAAGAAGGGTAAGCAGCCATTGCAAGAACTCAAAGGGTGTAGATGCTAGCAGCATCCCACCATGCGAGTAATGTCGTCCAGCAGAAAGATCCATCGCAGCAACTTTTGCAGATGGACATGGCACGCAGCCGTGCAAAACAACGCTGTTTCCCAAAGATCCTCAACAGGATGGAACTGGTGGACAATTCCGACCAACTGTGTGGTCACAGGCCCCCAGGATGCGCCGGACAAGTCCTTCCAAAATCCCGGTAGATCTCGCGCGACGACGACACCTATCACCTACTACCCTGATTCTGACCACCTGATGACAATGCCAGTGACGCAGACAAACCAAGACTACGTATGAATATGACTAAACGGCTTCTTTAGCTATTGTTCAAATCCTCATAGCACCATCTGTTAAAAAAGCATAGTAATATCAATGGGATGAAGTGTATTGTTTATTTGCAGGCAAGATGCATCAATTTCATTGTGCTTATGCTAGGATGAGATTGTCAGTAATCTCATTATACTTTGATTGTAGCACAGGCGAATATGGCACTTACAAGTTAAAATCGCTTTGCTGAAGTTATTATTTGTGAGACTTGAACCATATTCATCGTCAGTTTGGTTGTCTGCGTCACTGTCATTGTCATCGGTGTCAGAATCAGGGTCAGTAGGTGTAGTGTCGTCGTCGCCGAGATCACCGGGATTTGGAAGGACTCTGTCGGGCATCTGGGGGCCTGTGAACCACACAGTTTGGT